>JACEGR010001142.1:0-187282 GCA_014170235.1 Listronotus bonariensis
AAAGGGGTTGGGGACATAAAAGAAAATTTAAAAAACTGTATATTATTTTAATAAATTGATAGTAACAATAAATTTAATATGGTTTACACAGCCATAACATGAAGCGTCTGTTAACACCTCACGATTCCCTTTAGTGGCTAGTACTACCTCAAAACAGAAACTCTTCTCAACCTACAAAAGATGCAAAAAATCTAATTATCCATAGTATTACTAACATAATTAATGCTGCAATATTTATTATACGCTTGCCGTATCGCAGTCTGAAGCTGAGAAGCTGCGTATAAATAGCTTCAAATAATGCTGCGGTATAGAAAATAGCTCCCCTTTTAATTGGGGATGTCTAACCTCAAGCGGCATCCGTTGCGGTAGGCATTTCGAAATTATTCAGACACACCGGAAACAATCGGTTGTTGGTATTTTCATTTATTTAAGGAAGGAATTCAGCAACCAAGTTAACTAAAACCAGAAATTGTGAGTTTAGAAGATTCATTATCTTGAGACATATTAATAATACCAGGTGCGGCGAGTTTTACATTTTTATATGGGTGACAGGGTAACTGTATTTTCTGGGAGGGGGGTATGAAAGTTATAAAGTATATTTGAGCGTCATCTTGTATGTTAAAATCCAAAATGGGGTAAATTTGAGAAGCAAAAAAAAGGAAAGAAAGGGTCGTCACCTTAAAAACATTACTTACTCCCTTTGTACTTAAAAAAAAACAAGAAAAAGGTCCTGAACTTACAAACTGATTATCATAAGTAATGCCAAATTAAGGTTATCCCATTGGTTTATTTTGACATCTTTGACAGTTGTGATACCCAGAGGCATAGTGGCTAAGACCGCCTGAATGCGTTCATTGTCACTAACGCGTTACGTCGCAGGTGGAGCAGGAGCTTAATTATCATTACGCATGCATTATTACAGAATATTTAATTTTTATAAAAAAATACTTTGTAAGAAAAATTATTATCCAAAATAGCTTTAAATTTTGTAATTAAAATATTTTTATTTTTTGTTTATTTATTTGTTCTATCAAATCTTTATTTAGATAGAACAAATAGAAATAAATATGTTTTTTGATAGTGATACTGCAGATGGATAATGAATTTAATAAATATTAAACATGCATTATTACAGAAAACAAAATTTCTCAGTAAAAGACTGCTTGGTAAAAAATATTCCTATCGAAAATATCTTCAAATTTTGTAATAAAAAGTCTTCATTTTTGTTTATAATTTTTTAAATATTTATTTGTGCTATAAAATCTATATTTAAATGGAATAAATAAAAAGAAATATATTTTTTGATATTAATACTGCAAATGAATAATGATCTTAATAAATATTACACATGCATTATTACAAAGGACAATATTTTTTATAAAAGACTACTTGGGAAGAAATATTCCGATCCAAAAAATCTTCAAATTTTGCATTTAAATTATAGTAAATAGACAAAAATATATATATTTTTAATACTGATACTGCAGATGGATAATACATGTTGCTTGTTTCAGTATGTCACAGAAAAATGGGAGGTGCCGAGGGCACTAAATTGGATTTGGACTTTATGGATATGGAAAGGGTAAGTCACAAAGTATTTATTAAAATTTTTACTGCTATTCATGGCAGCGCCAAATTAAATTTTGCAAAGTTAAGTTTCCTAACCACTTATTTAATTGCGGAACATACGACCTCGTCGAAAGTATGAATAAACAAGACCTATTTTACCCTTAACGCGAGTATAAAGGTCACAAGTCACAATTAAAAGCCCTTTTAATTTATTTAATAAACATGACTGGAAAGATAAGATTAAATTCTTAAAACTTTTTATTTCTTAGACAAGAAAGAAAAATACTTTTAATACCTTTAATTTTTTTTGGTCTATTGATCTGACTTTAAAAAAAACAGCTTTGAACCCTTATTAAATATTGTATACAAGGTAATCATACACAAATAGGTTTGCCATAAATTCTGTAGCCAATCTAGGGGCACCTTACATTCAGGGGCGGTCATATCAACTTTTCGAGAGGGGGGCCATATCATCATTAAATGTCCATATTTGCAGTAAGGTGTGTTTAGGTAAAAAAATTTATCCGTTACAAAGGATGTAGCATGCTTACATTCTGGTTGTCTTCTGTTTTGAGTTTAGCGGGGAGAGGGGGTGCACTGTATGTTTTTGTGTTTTAATATATCTATAAAATTTAGCAGCATTTTAAAGTTATACTAATATTGCAATATTAATTTGACAGATTTT
This sequence comes from Listronotus bonariensis, assembly GCA_014170235.1. Lineage (NCBI taxonomy): Eukaryota > Metazoa > Arthropoda > Insecta > Coleoptera > Curculionidae > Listronotus > Listronotus bonariensis. The sequence goes on from JACEGR010001142.1 coordinate 2,255, forward strand.
GTCAACAGTCGATTCCTTTCATGGGTCTGCTGACTTGCTATTAATGACAAATTGTAGAAAAAAACTGGGGTAAATATAACTGCCCAATCGCTTGACCGTGCATAGTAGGCCTGACCGGTGCATAATAAGCCTAACAACATCATCAACGCCGCTATCGCGAAACACTAGCGCATTTGGTCGGCATAACATCAAATAATTATTCCTTAAACATCCTTGTTTAACCTATTAGGCATAATATTAGACTTAATTCATGACTTATGGAGAAATTTATAGGATATTCTGGAATTTATGAAAAAACCTATATTATTTGTCATTGGAAAGTAATAAAAAGTGTAAAGCGGTGGTGCTTACAAAAATAAAGTAAGTTATACAGGGTGTCTAGTAACTCTACCGGCAAACTTTAATGGGGTAATTCTACAATGATATCTTTCATACCATTTCAAATATTTTTAAAAATTTTGGGATACGTCTTCTATGCATCAGAATCAGAAGGCATTATTTGGCATTCAAGAAATGAATTTATATTTACTAGTGTCGTCCATGAAGTGCTTAAGCTATATATATATATATATATATATATATATATATATATATATATATATATATATATATATATATATATATATATATATATATATTTAAAAAAATGGTACGTCACTGCACTTGTCTAAAATAAAAATATTTTTCTCGTTTGTTTTGGACAAATTTTATTGCTTGACATTTTTTATTTATTGTACGTCTTATTGATAAACAGACTTCACAAAATAATATTTTGAAAAGTCAATTTTAAGCGCCACTGTACTACATTATACGTAGATTTTTATGAATGGTATTATATATTATTTGAGATGAGAGACAACAGACAATTTTTTTAAATAACTTTTTTGGAAATTTAAAAAAATAAAAATTTAATGGGTAGAATGAAGGTAAAATGTAATAGAGACGACCTTTATTTTTGGGCGGGTCGCGGTACTTATAAGGGCGGCCCATCTAAATTTACACGTGGGCCCCCGATGGTCTAGGGTCGGCCCTGTTCATACCACTTTACTAGGAAAGATGATACACTCCTCAAGAATTATCGCATATGCTCGATTTCTTCCATAAGCTTCAATACAAAAATGCTTTCATTTAAATGGCCATATCTCTTTTAATTATTAAGTTGCCAAGACAATTCAAAAAGAAAATGTTAAGGAAAGGTGGAGCTATAACTTTATCGTAACCGTTGTTATTTACTGTTACCAATACATCCTACGGGGTGATAAAATTAAAAACAAAAAAACTTTTTTAATTGCCCTGTATGATGTGCTGTTGAAAGGGAGTAATCAAATTTGTGATTATAAAATATCAGAAATGAGTAAGGGTATAATTTATTTACAAATGATATTCGTCCCAATTAATAGCACATTATACAGGCCGGTTAAAAATTATTATTTTTTTCAAAAAGTTTTATCGCCCCGTAGGATGTATTGGTAACAGTAAATAACAACGGTTACGATAAAGTTATAGCTCCACCTTTCCTTAACATTCTCTTTTTTATTTGCCTTGATAACTTAATAATTAAAAGAGATATGGCCATTTAAATGAAAGCATTTTTGTATTGAAGCTTATGGAAGAAATCGAGCATATGCGATAATTCTTTTGAGGAGTGTAGTTTGCATGAAGATTTGGTATAACATCTCGATCTCAGAAGCTAATATTTGTTTGGCCCTTTACATGGATACCGATTAAATTATTAAATTTAATGTTATTACCAAGAAAATGACATATTAATTATCACTAAGCTATACATACAGTGTGGTCCATTAAGTATGCAACAAATAGAAAACTTTTTTATTTGAAATTTGTCAGAAAATTTTATTATTTATAAAAGTTTGTGCATAATCTTAAACTCTATAAGCAGTAGTTAGTTTTATTAAAAGTGTTATGGTATACAGGGTAGGTCAAAAAGATTAAAAACTGCTTAGGAGTAAAGTACCCCAATTTCTTAAAATACAAAAAGAAATTTAAAAAGAAAAGTTATTTAAAATTAAAAATTGTGCCTAAATACTAAGTCATGGCCTCCTATTCAAGTTTTTATTTTTTTTCTAATTTTAAGTTATCTGTTCTATACTTTTATTAAAATTTCAAAACAAAAATGTTACAAAGTAAATAAAGAAATTTTCTACGCATTTTATTATGTATAGTATATTTGTCTTCATAAAAGCATATTTTTTTGTATAATTTTAGGGCCCTATTAAATATCCTTGCAACAAATTTGAAGTTAGCGGTTAGCTAAAAAGTATAAATAAAGGTTTATTCAACATATTGTTGTATTTTTAAAAATAAGGGTACTTTACTTTTAAGCAGTTTTTCCATTTTTAAACCTAGTCTGTATATCATTAACTTTTAATAAAACTAACTACTGCTAATACAGTTTCGGACCATGCACCAACTTTTATGAGGAATAAAATTTTTTGACAAATTGCAAATAAGAAAGTTTTTCATTTGTTGCACACCTAATGGACGACACTGTATGTGCCTAAATAGGTGTCTCTATTTAAGACGTAACCCAGTCACCAAAAACTAACAATTCTTGTACGGTGAAAACAGACGGTAAATAATCTGCACTATCGCCTCACATAATTTAAATAAATATATTTCCTAGTGTTTGTATACAATTTTTTTGAGCATCTTAAATTTTTTGAAAACGGCGAGTTCATATCTACACATGGTATTTTTGTGAGAAGTATATTAGTATATAATATACAACAATATTTTATAAAGTGGAGCTTCTGAGTTCATACATAATGCATAAAACTCCGATTTGGGATTTATTTCTCTAAAGCTCAATTCTTTGCAATAAAATCTTTTAGAAACATGACTTATAGAAAATAAAAAATAATATCGGAAAAGAGTTTAGTTGAAGCAAGTTATTCTTAGATTTAGCATCTGAGTTTAAACATATACCGGGTGATACAGGATGTGGTTCACCCCCCCTCCTCTCCCCAATTTTTCTTGTAGTTTTTAAGGGAGACTAATAAAAAGTTAACAGTATTATTATTGCATATAAGTTAACATTTTTTGTTATTATTATGACTTCAAAATCACCATAAACTTTCTTATTTTACCAATTTTTTTTCTATATTTGTATTCTGTATAAAATTATCTTTTCAATGATATACCATACAGGGTGTTTTTTTAATTGGCGGCTAGAGACATTTTTTTAAGAAAGTCAAGTATCGTTATTATTTCTGCTTTGAATATATTTTTTTGCGACGACATGCGACATCCGAATAACGGATTTTTTTAATAAATGATCTATGGCCGCCATCTTAAAAATAAACAATATGTTGTAATACGTCATAAGACGATTAAAAATTAAATAAAATAGGGGTGTTTCTATTAAAAATCTTGTCAAATTTTAACTGTTTTTTTACAAAAAAATCTAAAATTGATATCTTAGTAATTAATTAAGGAAAATGGAATATGTCACTACCTACCGGTTAAGTAAAATAGATCATTTTTTTGTTTTTACAGCCTACTTAGCAAAAAAATATATTCAAAATAGATATAATGGCGACACTTGATTTTTTTTCAAAATCCGCTCTGGCCGTTATTTTGAAAAGAATAACCCCAGATAATATATCATTGAAAAGGGAATTTTATACATAATATAAATAAATAAAAAAAAATTGGGTACTTGTATTTAAAATAGGAAAGTTTATGGTAAACCGGAAGTGATTTTAAGGTCATGATGATGACAAAATATGCGAATTTATTCTTTTTAATACTGTAAAATGTTTATTAGTCTCTCTTAAAATACACAAAAACAACCACCACACAACAACAGCCTGTATCACCCGGTCTTCTTTAATTAAATTTAACAAAATTTTAACAAAATCATTAATTTTTAATTTTTTAACTGTTTTAAAACTTATTTTTGCGGTGCTCACTTAAAAATTCTTACCGTACTTGTTAGCTTCCTTAGTGTTATATTGAGTAGCGGAAAATAGGAATTTATTGGAAAAACGACGAAACAGGAACTATCGAATTTTTCTATCGGCACCTAATGAAGCTCCTAATTAGATTTTCTTTTAATTTATTATATAAACCAGGGCTTAAAAGGGCAAAATAAAGCAAAAGCCTAAACAATTTAATTTTAATTACGAAAATATTTTAGGGCATCTTCATAATAAAAAAAAACTATCATCCTATGGAATTTCTTTTAGGTACTTAAATAACATTAAAAAATATACAGTGTGTTCCAGGATAGGTGTTACAAGGGTTTAAATGGACCAAAAATTTTTGAATTTAAAATTGGCATTTTGGGAAAACTGGTCGCATGGTCCAAAACAAAGAAATACAAAATTTTACTTCGATTGGTATTATACAGGGCGAGTTAAAAGTACTACTACTATACTAGTCAGGCGCGCAAGTAGGATTTTAATTTTTTTTATCTAAAAAATGAGAGATGCGTCCTATAATAAATGTTTGATATTTTTACAGTTTTCGAAAAACCCTGTAAAACTATCGAAAAAAACACCCTGTACATACTAAGATAGAGAGATATTTAATAAAAAAATGTTTAATTAATTAATCTGAACTTCTCGCCCTGTACTCGTAAGCGCATTTTAATTATTTGTCAAGAGTTCCAAAGCACAAATAGAATTTATTTATTTAAATTAATTTGCTTTTAAAACAATTAAATTTTGCATTTATTTAAATAAAAACATTTGTGACATTCTATTATTATATGGCAATAAAAGTCGATATATATTTAAATTTTTAATGGTACTCACTAGTGAAAAATAATTTTAGGGTTAGTAGACACGAGTCCTGACTGCAAGCAGAATTTTTCCTCACCCTATCTCTGTCTTTGTTAAAGAAAATTAATTACGAATAATTTTACGTAAGAATCCACCATAGATAACCCCCATTTAGATCCGCAGTGGCTAGAAGCATTTTTGGATCTTTACGATCACGCGCAGTAAACAAATAGGTGCGTTTACGAGCATGCGTATTTAAAAAATCATACCAAATACGAATCTGGCTGTCCGTCTCTCACCGGTGCTTTTCGTACTTTAAACGGAAAACCCAAACAACGCCTTGATAAATTTTGTCCTATAATGCCAATAGACCCTTCGGCGCCGGCGCGTGAACATTCGGTGGCGACGGAAAATGACTGGTACCCAAGGGCACAAACCCGTTTTTCGCCCATGAAACGGAACTGTTTCGCACAGGTGATATAATTGGTAATCCATCCAGATCAGTTGGATCCACGAAATGTAATTTATTGTTTTTTGTTAAGAGTAATGTAAACATAAATTAAGAAATCTATTTCTTACCCTATGATTTAACATTATTACATTAAATTATACCATTAAATATGTTAAGCAGTCGCATTTAGTTGCGAAAAAATATGCTGTAAAAATAAATCAAAAACTACCACCAATTTTTAGTCGCAAGCAAATTTTTTGAAAGTATTTTCTTAATTTAATTAAAAACATTGGATTAAATGGAAAGTTTCTGTAATTTGTTAAAAAATGTATTAAGGTTATATACAAATTTTATGTATATATTTAATGGTGCAAGCATTTAAGTACATATATAATATGTATATTTAAATGTGAAAAATACCTACTCAAGATGTTATTATTTATGTGTACTCTTCACAATATAATCTTTCATGATAGTCATTTCTTAAAGATATTCCAAATAATTTTAGTGTCACATTTCGTAACACTGGAAAATGTTTGTTAATTTTTAAATTTTAGAACTTATATAACTTGTTAAATTTTGGTCCTAAATTTCTATTGTATATTTAACCAGATTCTTTTTCTAATATTTTTTGTTTTTTTTAGCTTCTAGGATCTTAACTTCAAAACTTTAAATTTAACTCTTAAAAACTCTTTTAATGAAAAAGTAGCAAAAATTGTTCAGAAAAAAAAACGAAAAAAGCAAATACCAGCCTTTCATTGTAACCAAAACCAACTCAGTTCGCAATTACATTTTGTTTAAATTTCTTAAATAAACTTGACAGAAAAAGAAAGATCAAAGTGTAAGCGAAAAGCAATTTATATTTGGGTTAAAAAATGATTTTTAGGCTTCTTAAATTGATCAGATATCAAAGGTCATATACAATTTTGTTACAGGAATCAATGACATGGAATTTACACTTTCATTTAATTTTTTGTTCCAATATTTGTAACTGTAATAAAATTTTCCATACAGTGAGAACCTAAAGTCCCCCCACCCTTCTAAAATCTGTGCTGTTTGGTACATTATAATAAAATTTGGAACAATAGAATCTTGAAAAAGAAGAGTTTTGAAAAAGAAAATTAAATCAAAAAATATGTAGTCGCTTATCATTTTAAAGCTTCTGACGAGTATTTTATAGAACATGAAGAAGGGATAACCCTTGGTTTCTTTTGATGGCATAATTTTAAATAAGTATCACTGTAAATAAATGTTTATTTTTCTTTAATTTTTAACATTGTACATTTATAATATAAAAACTAAAATAATATTCCTTTTTTTCCAGAAAACAGACGTGACCGTTGAACTAGTTGAAGACCTACAAATAAAAACCAAAGAATTTCTTCAACCTAATCCCACAGCTAGGGCGAAAATGGCCGCAGTCAAAGGAATAAGTAAATTAAGTGGTCAAGCTAAATCCAACACTTACCCCCAACCTGAGGGCGTGCTTGGTGATTGCATGCTTACGTATGGAAAAAATTGGGCGAAGACTGTATGTTTGGGAATGCTTTAGTTGAAATGGGAGAGGCTCTTAAGCAAATGGCAGATGTCAAGTACTCATTGGATGACAATATTAAGCAGAACTTCTTGGAACCATTACATCACCTACAAACAAAAGACTTAAAAGAAGTTATGGTAAGTAATACAATGATTATACGTAAATACATGATAATTTGGAGCTAAGCTAAAATAAAAAGAAACATAGTTGAAATGTTAAAATTGTAAAAATATAAAATTTAGGTACATTTAGGTAGCACATACCAGGGTATGTGATCGAAAGAGCGACGCGGGCATCGTAAAACCTTTTAATTCTTAAGTTTACTGGATTTTTGCAAGTTAATAATAAACTATAATAAAGTCAACTAAATTAATAAAATTTGATCATACAATTAAATTTTATATTATGTAAAAAAATTTAAATATTATTAAGGGTATTTTTATATTTTAAAATTTATGAAACTTACTTTTTAAAGCACTAAACATTTATTTACAACAAAAAATAATTCAACATATTATAAAATTACAAATCATAATCTTTTGAAATACGATATACAGGTTGTTTTTTTTTATATGGCGTGTTCATGGTATATTTATTATAGGTCAGTTTAAAGGATTTTGATTGTGATTCATATGACAATATAAGAATTTGCTTTAATAAATTTGACGGTATTTGGGGACTATTTTATTTATTTAGTATTTATATGACTGTAGAATAAACGTAAAAACAGTAAATAAATACGGAAAAAAAAGAAAAGGCTAGCTAAGGACTGATACTTTAAAACATGGTAAAGCATTTTTAAGCTGAAACAAAAAACATAGGCGTTTAGTAAAAATCGCAAATTTAAAATTTGGCTATGGCTATGGTTGTCTAATTTTTTTTCTAAATATTTAACAGTAAGGCATGTTTTATTTTATTTTAAAAAGACACCCGAACAAATAATAAAAAAGCTAGAACTACATCTTTCGTTTTTAAATTTCTGACAAATTCGCATTTTTAGTCATTTTCGAGCGTCATTATACGTGGATAAAATTGAATAATACCCAATGTTATGTCATTTATGCTTAATGGTAAAGACATGTTCTGGCCTATGAGTTGAGATACGGTAAAAATTTAAAAATGATATGTAATTTAAATATTTTGTTTCAGCATCATCGGAAAAAATTACAAGGTCGGCGATTAGATTTTGATTGCAAGCGTAGGCGACAAGCCAAAGGTAAGGTCGATATTTTTTTACCTGAAAAGATGCGTCTCTTCTCTTATAAGAAAAATTAAAACGTTTTACAGTATGGTAGTAAAGCGTTTACTTTACTGTTTTTACAGTTTAAAAAACTTTCTTTTCTGCAATTTTCCTTTTTGCGCCAGTGCACTTTTTAGTGTTATACAATTTTTCTTGCGGGCGCTGTGTTTCTTGCCGTTGCCCGATAATTTTAAACCGATTTTTTTATTAAATTGTAATGCTTAAAAAATTTTAAACTGTAAACTATTTTTTACTAAGTATATATATTTTTATATTTTGCATCGTGTTTATAGCATAATTTTTTTATTGGCGTTATCTTAATTTTTATTTTTAAAACTGACGCATGTTTTCTTTTTTGTTTATGCATGGTTAATTTAGTTACGAAAGGATTATTTAGTCCTTATTCCAGTCCTGCTAAGATTCAGGGTGGATCTCATGGTACGTTTATATGTTTTTAAAGTGTATTTTTAGCCAAGTATAAGCTAGAGTCAGTCTCGTAAAATTTGTCTTTTATTACTCCATTGGTTCAGATAAATTTGCATATATTTGGAAGTACTATAAAGTTGCAGAGTATATCTACATTGTTTGTTTTTATTCTAAATCTACCTACATACTAATTACACTTTACATTTATGGGACGTTTCGAACTAAAAGGGGCATTATTTACTATTAAAAAATACCATTTTATCCCAGACGTTTGCAAACATTTCCATTGCAGTTTAAAATGTAGCTTAAAAGTAAAATGGTTTATGTTATAAGCTTAAAACAACATATTTCGACTATTGAAAAAAACAAAATTGATGATGGCAGCTTAAACTCAAAACGTTGGATCATACATTTGATAACGTCATTTTGTAGAGGGGAAAAAGTGTCAATGATAATGTAAAATTTATTTTAAAATATACATTGTGTTAAGAAAAATATCTATGTATTGGGGCCGTTTAAGTATTACGTTAGCACTATAGGGAGCAGGGGGTCTTGGCTTTGCTTATTTTTAATGACATGGGGGGTAGGGGGAGGTCTAGATTGGGATCACGTCAACAGCAGATTTTTACTGGCTTACACATATGGCAACCCACCCACACAATGGGGCGCATTCAAGAGTACTCAGCCGCTAGGTAAGCAAAGTCAAAATTGTCAAATTAAACCAATAGTGTGGCTTTATTTTGATAGTTTTACCACTCCCTTTCCATTTGGAAAAAAGTTGCTAGTGCCTCCTTGACAGTAGACCACGTGACAGAAAATATTTATATGCCAAAAAATAGTTAAAATATTACCCTTTTATCTTAATTTTAACCGACTTTGATATCTTGTCCCATTCAAAAGTTATGGGGAAAACTTTTAAAAACCGCACTGTATGTACAAATTAGAGCTAAACTTCAAACGATTTTTAAAAATAAAACGGCGACGAATAGAGAATCAAAAGCCTTTAAAACTTCCCTTTCCATTAAAAAAAAGCTGTTAGTGCCCCCTTGAAACTAGACCACGTGACCCAAATAATTTATATGCCAAAAGTAGTTTAAATGACACTTTTTTACCCAAATTTTCCTCTCAATATCTTGTCCCATTCAAAAGATAAAGTGCGGGGAGGACTTTTAATATGCTCACTGTATGGTTAGTGTAATGCGAATTGCGACTTTTAAGACGGTTTAGGAGAGTTTAAACATGCGTTTTATTTAAATTTGCATTTGGCTAATTCGCATTTGGCTAATGCGCATTAGCATTATTCGTGTAAACTTAGTATGTATCATGTAAGTAGTAAAAACATCTTTATAATAAAAATAACCGACTGTAATTTTTTTCTTTAAATAAACAGATGTTTTGGATTAAATGTTATTTCTTTGTTGTATAATAATAAAACCTATTTTTGTGGTCTTAAATATCCACTGTTATTCAATAACTACGGAAAGGGCTTAAATAAGTTTAAAATATTCTTAGAATTCTATTTACTTTTATTTGAATTGTCGGCAAGGAAAGATTACTATCTCTTTATATTTTTTGCTTTTATTATTCATTGTAAGAATGGTTATACAATTTTTATTAAACCACTTTCCGCTGTTTGCTATTTGTTTAGCTGTTAAAAATAATTAAAAACAAATACTGGTTTAAATGCCTCCTTTAAAATAAAGTTATTAATATACTTAAACTTTTATTTATATTTTTTTGTAAGGCATTTCGCTAACCTCAACAAAACAACGGGCTTAACAGATTGTTTAGATGTGAAGAATATTTTTTTATTATCCCTACATCAGCTCATTTAAAATTAATAAAATCCATTTTATACATATATTCCTTTTATTTTATTCAAAAGAATTTATCCCAACGTCTGCATATGTATATGTTTTTTTAAATTTTAAATGTCAGACACGAAGGGTCCTTTGATAAAAAAATCTTTGATCCCATTCTGCCTTTAATTCTCTACTTAATTTCTTTCTGTCAGTCAGCAGAAAACATGATAATTTAAAGAAAAATAAAACCCACTAACAATGATGATTATTCTTTTTTTTTTTTGTTTGGACTTTTTCATATTATTTTTCAGTAACTTCTAGGAACGTATACAGTGTTGTACATTAAACGTACGCGCAAATACGTCGGCATCAGACGGACGGTACGAATCGGAAAAAATAGTTTTGGTAAAATTAAATGATACACATGCACATGCCAGTTATGAAAAAGTCTGGGTATATATTAAAAGTTAGCGCCTTTTCACCCATGGTATAAAACCACTGGTTTAAAACCCTCCGGTAGGAATCGGCTTAAATTCTTGTCAAATAACTTAATTTCTGACCTGTATCGCACATATAATGCGGTAATGGCCGGATTTTTATTCAGGTTGCTATATATTCGCGGGATTTTTAAAATCCGGTGCAAATCGCCCGCACATAAGTGCACTGCTTCATTTAATTTCATTAAAACCATTTTTTCGATCCGTACCGTCCGTCCGATGCCGACGTATGTGCGCGTAGCTTTATTTGCAATTTCTTGGAAAATTGAATTCTTCATTAAAGTTAGTGCCTAGTCTCAAAACATATAAGCAGTAGTTAGTTTTATTAAAAGTTTAATGGAATACAAAACACAAAAAGATTAAAAATTGCTTAAGAGTAAACTTCCTCATTTTAAAAAATATAACAAAATGTTGAAAAGAAAAGTCATGTCCTTCTATTTAAATTTTAATTTATTTGTTTTCTAATTTAAGTTATCTGTTTTACACAAATATTTTTATGCACACATTATTATTTATAGTATATTTGACTTATTAAAAAACAAAGCAAAAACAATTTAATTAAATTTGTTGGATTGTTGGAACTGCATAAAAGAAATATTGAATCAGAATCATCAAAATTTGTCTCATACAGAGTTAATTAAAAAAATTTCAAAAAATTTTAGAAATCTAAATGGGAGGCCATGACTTTGTATTTAGGCATAACTTTTAATTCTAAATAACCTTTTTATTTACCATTTTATTGAATTTTTAAAAATAGGGGTACTATACTCATAAGCAGATTTTGCTTTTTTGACCTACTCTGTACATTTCTTAACTTCTAATAAAACTAACTACTGCTAATACAGTTTGGGGTCTAGCACCAACTTTTATAAAAATAACATTTGCTGACAATTTGCAAATAAAAAGTTTTCCATTTGCTGCTCACTAAATGGACGACTCTGTATAACCGGTACAATTTTAGTCTTTAACATAGCTACTATATTGCTAAACTAGCTGTGTAAATAAGCTCATCTAAAATCCATTTTCGCCTAATTTATTTTCACTTTATTTAAAATTATTTTTCCCAACGTCTGCATATGTTTGTTAAATTTTAAATGTCAGGCACAAAAATTTCAGTACCTGGAGTATAAAAATACAAAGGGTCGTTTGATAAAAAATATCTTTGATTTACACTGCTTTTAATTCTTTACTCAGCCAGAATTAAAAATTGTGTAATCAAGTATTAAAGGAAACATGATAATTTAAATAAAAACGAAACGCACATACAAAAATGATTATTTTCTTTTTTTTTTTTTTGTTAGGACGTTATAATATTATATTTCCGTAACTTTTAGGAACGTATAACGGTATATTTTTAGTTTTTAACATCATGGGCGTCGCCAGGGGACAGCTGCTCCCCTAAAGATTCTAAAAAAGTTGCCCAATGTAAAGCAACCAAAGTCTTAATTTTTTTCTTGACTTGCCATCGGTTATTCACGTACGTACGAAATTCGAATAAAATCACCAATTCCATTCCATCAAATCTAAACAATTGCTGCGTTTAGCTTTCGTATGTTCCTTACAGAAATGACAATTGATAAGTTTTACTAATATTATAAATGCGGACATTGCATCGGTTTTAAAATCGCAAAAATTCGGTTACTAGTTACAATATCCCCATTCATCAATTAAGGTATAGCTCATATGAAAGTAATCGAAATCGAAACAGCAAAAAAAGTGCTGTACCGGCATCTTTTTTATAAAGCATAGACGTGCAGATTATTTTTTCCTGTCTTTTTTTAATAACTAGTTTAAAACAAATTAAATATTTACATTATGACTTTTACTCAGTTATATGATTGCGATTTTCGATTTGAGATCCAAAGTTTTGTCCCTGGCTGCCAGTTGTCAATTTTATTTTTCAATTTGTTTTATTGAAGATATGTTCTGTATTGGTTAGGTGGATTTATTTAATTAATGGTAGTTATTTGGGTATACGCCAGAAAGTAAATAAAACTACAAAAAAAAATGAAAACAAGTAAATGGAGAACTAAAAATCGACGTTTTGGTGGTAAGTCTGCCACTGTTGATAAATTAAATAAAAAATAATAATTATAACTATTAATAAAAAAAGACAAACATATTTGACATTTAATGTCTAAGACCTTTTCAGATTCCCAAATAAGCTAAAAAAAAAAATTTTAAACTAACATAATGGTTAATTTTTATTTTATTTTTTATTTTTATTCAATTTATCTTGACAACAGTTCCGAACCGTCGATTTTTAGCTCTCTATTTACTTGTTTTAATTTTTTTTTGTAGGTTTAATTTATCAATCAATTTAATGTGCTTTATTATATATTTTTAGTATAACTCGCCCTGTATAATATCAATTGGAGTTAAATTTTGTATTTATTACCTTTGGAGCATGCAACTAGTTTTATAAAATTTCGTTTTTAAATTCAAGAATTTTTGTCTATTGTCCTCTTGTATCAGACCTATGACCTTATTTGGCAACTTCAATATAAACAATTTTTGGTAAATAAGCTTTATATGAGTTTTACAAGCTGTTAAAATAGACATGATGACAACATCCAGAAATTACTGTTATTTTATATTTATTATATAAAATACGATTTATAGATTATAAAAAACGTGTTTATTTTGGCAATGTAATGAAAGTTAATATTTAATTTTCATAAAGTAAATCTATAAAATAAAAGTAGAGCCATAAATCCGAAACCACACAGAGAATGATGTTACGAGTAGAAAAAGTGCGTTTAATATCACAAATTTCAGATTGTTATTTTAAATAATCTTAAAGCAAACACCTTCTAGAGGTAACGTTGCCGCTTTGCATGATCTGTTTGGTGACGTCACGTCTATTTAAACAGCGACGCCATGATAAAATTTATGTTTTAGCGGGTACTTAGAACTTTAAGTTAAAATGTCATTTTTTCCTACCAAACCGTTATTTTTTGCAAAAGTAATATTTCTTTTTGGCGCAACACACTTCTGAACACCATAAAAATTGAGAGCACCCCACTGTCGTAGATTATATTTTGTAATTACTATATCTAAAAACTGGCACATGCGACCCACGCCAAATTTATACCAGATGCTAGTAGCCTTAAGAGGGACACTTTGATAAAAAAAATTTAATTTTGAAATTTGCGAAAGAAATTTGATTTTTGGCTTACCCCTCCACCCAAAAAAATCCAAGTTTTAAAAACAAATTCTTTGTTTGTGTCTTTTTGCAGTTTAATAAAATTTTGTTGACAAACTCCAAATTTTGCTAAAATATCTACATTATTCCGATAATTCGAGGCATCTGAAAATTTCGCATAAAAAAATTGTAGAGTGAAAAAAAAGATTCAAAATTTGTCAAAAAAAAATGGTTAAGTTTACGGAAAATATACAATAAGGGGATCCTCTTTTGAAACTTGGACTTTTTTTTTTGGGGGGAAGTGTAATTCAAAATAACAATTTAAAAATATTATCTACGCCAGTAGAACACCCCGCTTCAAGCAACTATATATTTACATTTTTTTCTTTTAAAATATATTAACTTATAACATTTACTGTACACAAATTAGGTTTTCTTGACATTAAAAAAAAAAATAAGCTATTTTCTTTGGACGGCTGCTGACTGGACGCAAATTCGCAAACTAAAAAAGACATTTAATTAATAAAATAAAAAGAAGCGTTAAATCTCCTTTCATAATAACGGAAAAATAGCGCTTTGAAGTTTTCATCTAAATTACCTTTCCGAAACTCCCGAAAGCACAGCTAGAAAACACTACCAAAGAAGCGAGGTGGAAAAATTATATCTTTATAAATCATATTTTAAAATTAAAGACGAGTATTATGTCCTGGAACGAAAATTAAAAATGGTGTTAGATGAAGTTTTGGGAATTATTTAAAATACGGTTTTCTGCTATTTTTAGGATTTTTAAAAATAATTGATACTTATATATTTTAGACACTTTTCTAAATAAAATGGTAGTGGCGCACATCCAAAATATTCCGTTTTAAAAAAATATCAGTAAACAAACTTAAGGGACCGGAAAGTGAAAAGGAGTGCTTGGCGAGGTAAAATTGGTAAAACGAGTTAATGAAACTGAACATCACATGTAAAATTAAGTAAAAATTACATGTTTTCCACATATTTTGAAAATAAAGATAAAAAATATGATAAATATAAAATTGTTAATTCATAACCTAAAAGTGGAAAGAAAAACGACTAAAAACATCAGTTATACCATGCTAAATATGGAAAGCATTTGGCAACATCGGAAGGGTATGATATACTATTTATGAGCGATTAAAAGAAAGAATTTACACAAACTGGATTCATAAAGTGTCTCTGGTGTAATTAAAGGATAAAATAACGTTGACTAACAAGAACTAACCTGAACACCCTTTATAATCCCTCTTTTATTAATAAACATTTATAAAACGTTGCCAATTGTCCATAATAAAAGTGGACAAATGCCAAAAAAAAATTATTATAAAGAAAATGTAAAAAAAATCATAACTGCGCCTTCATATTATTATTAAGAACAACTAATAGATAACATGTACGTCAAAATATTTTAAAAAATCGTTAAAATAGCAGAAAATCGTATACTAAATAATTACCGAAGTTTTTATATCCTGGCAAATTTTGAGAATATATTTTTTAATATTAAAAAATTAGTTATCGACAATTATAAAAGTCAGCCTAACCAGGGCCGTATTAAGGGTATGAGGCGCCTTAGGCTACAATTCCCAGAGCGCCTATTTTCCTAGTAAAAAAAAAAATTTAAAAAGCAAAAAAAAAAAGGTCCTTACCTCCATTTCAGTCCATCAGTCAAAAAAACGGCATTCTCTCCTTTTCGCGTCTATTTTATTTATATACCCACAAAAAGTTAGTTCTAATCCCCACCCGACCTAAACTTTTTTAGAAACTTCCCTGTCTAGCGCCTATTACTCCCCTGCCTGGCGCCTATTTTTTCATGGCGCCCTAGGCTGCAGCCTAGTCAGCCTAATGGATAATACGGCACTGAGCCTAACAATATAAAAATTGATAAAAAAATAGAAAATAATTACTCTTCCTTTTTTAGCGCCTGCCCTAAAGCATTTTTAAAGTAAATGCGTCGTATTTGACCGCGTCGAATTGTCGCTGCGACGAATTGCCGTCGCGCCGTATTTGCCGCGTCAATTTGTCGCGCAACCAATTGTCTGCGTCGAACTGTCGTAGACAGTGGCGGATCGTGGTTTTTTGGGGCCCTAGGCTGACTACATTTTTGAGGCCCCCTACAAAGCTCCCAAGAGGATAGGTTTTCTAAATTTCTAAAACATGCTTTTTTATTAAAATAAATAAAACGACGGATGTAAATATTTAAACAAAATTATACTAACACTGTATTATAATTATAGGTAATTATATGCAAATGACAAATTTAAAAAACTTTTCTCTTCTGCTCTTAACTGCTACCTACGTATTCGCGAATTGTATCGTCATAAGATATGAACCTAGTGATGTCAGATTCAATTGATAGGATTAAAAGGTTATTTAATCTTTCATCCGTCATTGTTGACCCATATTTATTTTTTATATAGGCCATTTTTGAGAACGACCGTTCGCAGCTTGTTATTGGTATTGTTAAGTAAATTTTTAGAATTGTTTACAGATTTGGAAATATATCAATAAGGTTTTCTCAAAAATTAGCGGCAACATTTCAGAAGCGGTAATACAATCCTTTTGCGTAAAATGAACCATATTTAAATAATGTTGAAACTGATATTCACTAGAAAGTTCTTCCCAAATATCATTTTTATATAATGACATACCGAACTCCATGATTCAGGTTCAATAATTGAGTCTTTTTGGCCCAATTTTATCAAAAATTTGAATTTATCTCCAAGATCCTTATATATAATCCTTCTTTTTTAAGTTCGATCACCAATTTATCCAGTAAAATATTAAATACCTCTATACGAAACTTATCCCTACCAGTAAGAATATTTGTTCCTTTTTCTCCATTCGAATATATTTTTGTTCTTACTCTTTAATGCGCATCACTAAAACTTTCTCTAACTTGTGTACTCATTTCGCGCAGCTGCCATTTGCTGCCAACCTACATCTTCGCACGCCTTACGCTTAAGCTCAATCTCTACTATGATATGATGCGACATACGCCAAAGAAGAATAACGGCGACGCGGTGTGAGTAGCTGAATTAATCGGGAAATATTTTACAGGGAACTAAGTGGTATTGTACTAAATTACAGTTTAGAGATATTTTATATCTGGTTTATATTTTAAAACACTGCAATTATTTTTTATTCTCTTATTTCTTAGCGCAAGAGTGCATTAGTACGGTGCGGGGTCTATTTCACATTGGGGCTACTCAACCTAAGGGGAGATCCGCTGCTGGTCGTAGATCCTATGTAGAATGCAACAATTCAGTCAAGCAGATCCTTCTCTGGATACATTTTAAATTATTATTTGGCCACCATCTTTTTTGTCACAATACTGTTTTTTATTGTTTATTCTAAACGTTTTCTTAAATAATTGTCTCCGATAAAAATTTACATACTTTTTGCGTTTTTATTCAGAGATTTTTAATACGAGGGAAAGGAGAAGAAGCCCCAAGCCACTTTCTAAAATTAATTTTGGACAACCTAATTTCCTGCTTCTGCAGTTATTGATGTAAACAACAAAAAGTTTTTTTCTTTTTAATATCTGTACTTTGTCGGGATCGAGTTTTGTTTATTTTTTGCTTGTGTTACCAATTTTTCAGAGCTTATTTCCGAAGTGTCTTCGTGTAATCAAGTGTATTAGGTCCCTGACGAAAAAACGTTTTTTTATAATCACGTTTTTTTAAACAACGTAGTCATATTATTTATTTTTTTAAGGCATGCTTAAATAAGGTTGTATTAAATAATTATGTATAGTAGGTTCGACGTAGGCTTCGTCTTATTAAAAAAACCCTTAACTGTGAAATAAGGGAGATGTCTTTTTCGTATATTACGACAGTGTGATTTTTTTCATTTGTTTTTTTACATATGATAACGTATTGTTTTTGGGTGTGCCTACTAAATAAAAACTTATAATTTATCGATATCAAACAAAAGTACTTTTTTAGCTAAAAATTCCTTCTGACAAAATAATAAAAATGTTTTCCAAGAATTTCATTTTAAGAAGTCTCGACTAATAGATATTTATTTATGACAAAAAAATTATTGAATAAAATCAAGTATCATATTATTATGTAAAAGTTATTTAGGAAAAACCTAATTTCAGCGCAGTACACTGTAAAGAGGGGATTTTAAAAGAAAACAAATTTACATTGAAACATATGTTATGCTTTGTACTACTAAAAAATACAAAAATGTGAAAATAGGCTAAGAGAACCTGCCATTACTTTTAATAATTCATCAAAAAGACAAATATTACCGTTTTTAAAATCAAATTAGCATCCAATACTAAAATTTCACATAGGAAAAAAAACACAATTTTTATTTTAATGTCACATTTTTGAATTATTCATATTTAAGGTATACCTTTTTTTACATAATTCATCTGGTTTAATATAATCAAAATTTATTTTAGTCAATTTCAAGGTTTGTCAAACATTTTAATTGTTATTATTGTGTCTACTTTTCAAATTTTGGTAAAAATGGGGTAAAAGTTATAACGTCTATTGACATTCACGTTTTAAACGTCTATTTACATATTCGTATTAAAATGAACATTGGTATCAAAAATTTAAATTACCTTGTTCTAACTGAAATTTGAGATATTGGACGTGCATTTGATTCTAAAAACTTTTATAGGACACTTTGCTAAACTATTAAAAATAAAGGCAACACTTACAGAAAGGCTTCCCTCTCTTGCCCATCGTCGGGCTGTGGGGGATTTATCGCTTTTTATAGGTATTTCCATGGCTTCTGCTCTGAAGAATTATCCAGTATAGTTTCTCCACTCACGGTTCCCAACAGAGAAACTCGTGGTTCCGCGCGTATGCATCCCTATACGCTTCAACTGGACAGGCCCCGAACTTTGTTCGTTCTTTTATCCCCAGAGTTTCTAGATTGTGGAACCTGCTGCCCGTGGAGGTCTTTCCCTTTCCCCCAAATCTTCAAGTATTTAAGTCCCGTGTCAACAAACTCCCTCTTACCTCGCTTAAGACACCCACGGTACGTTAGTATTTAGGCTTTTAGCTTTCGTGGTTTGTCCAAAGATAAAAAAAAGAATCTTGTTTTGCTAAAAGGCAAAAGCATTTGTCATATACGCCTATTTTAAAGATTAAAATATTTGGTCCATTTGTGCTATGGTAAAGTCTATCCGCCGCCTGCCCCCCCAGGGGCCCAAAAAGACCTCTTAAATATGGGTAATTTGCTGAAAGTGGCGCCTGCGTAAAGCCGTTTTTTTGCCCCCCAAAAAACTTTCTGCTTACAGCCCTGACCATTATGCATATCATAATATGTAAAACTTTTAGTGATACCCGTCTTTTTGTGACCTTATTTTTTAAGAATGCTTAAGATAAACAAGTAATAAAACCCTAAATAAATATAAACATGCCCTAAACTTGTAGAGAAAACAAAAATCCAAGATGATCCTACAAAGGTCATAATGGACCGCTATATCACATTTTGTTTATTTTTCCGACGTTAACAATAAACGTTTTTCTACAAATTGATTAATGCTTTTTTTTAATGGATCTTTAGCATTCTTTCTAGGTTTTTAGGTCGTTTAAAAGGTCAATTTTAATTATTTTAAAAAATATTTTATTGTGAAGAAATATGGACTTTTTGTTGATCTTCTATGTAAAAATTTTAAAACTTCTACATTAAAATATAATTTTTGTCCATCAAATCTGTTATTCAAATATGGTTGGCTTACTTTTTTATTTGTTTAAAATAGGAAGAAAATGCTTAAAGCATCATTTTACAGAAATATAAGGGGTTTGATGGATGCAAGCTTGCAGTAAGGATGCAAAAAACAAGCAGTAAGGAGTTTTAACTCTTTTATTTTGGTTAAAATACCCTGAATAGTTTTTTCATATTATTTAACGACATTAATATATGAAACTCCAGAGGTTTTTCTGTACACCCTAGAAAAGTTTTCCCGTTAGGAGCCCACAAGTGGAAAATTTAATAATAAAAAGTTAGAAACTTTTACCAAAATCCACTTCCAAGAAATTAACGCACCAATCTGATTTTTTCAATAAGCTTCACTACAAAAATGCTTTAATTTAAATGGCCATAACTCTTTTAATAATCAGGTTATCAAGACAATTAAAAAAAAAATAGTAAAGAAAGGTGAAGCAATAACTTTGGCGTAACCGTTGTTATTTACTGTTAACAATACAGTCTACAGGTTGGTTAAAAGTTTTTGGCAAAAGTAAATAATTTTTAATCGCTCTGTGTGATATGCTGTTAAAAGGCAGTAATCTTATTTGCGAATAAATTGTACCCTTACTCATTTTTTTTGTATCTTTTTTGACATCCCACGAAGGCATATGCCTAAATACCAGAGTACCGTGGGTGTCGGGTTATTAGATGTTTAACCCATCGTTCCCCCTGTTCCGTCAACGTTGTCCAAGCACTGAAACATGCAGTTATGCATTTCACAGCACCTTTTAGACAACGCGGTAGTGCCATCACGGTCGTTATTTTTAAATAACTACTACTTAAATATGTCTCTCCTGCTGGGAATCGAACCGGCGACTTCTGGCTTTGAAGATCAAAGCTCTGTCCACTGCGCCACGGAGGAGATGTTTTGTTATCACAAATTTGATAACTTTTTTAACAGCACATCATACAGAGAGATTAAAAATTGTTACTTTTTTTTAAGTTTAATTACCCTGTAAGATGTTTTGTTAAGAGTAAATAGCAACAAGTTATAGTTAACATTTTCTCTTGTTAATTGTCTTGATAACTTAATTAATAAAAGAGTTATGGCTTATGGCAATTTTTGTATTAAAGCCCTTGGAGAAAATCATGCTGGTGCGTTAATAGAGAAATATTACACAGTAAAATAAGGCCAGCAGCGGGACTCCGTGCTCTATAGAATTCTACACCTTGCTTTCTATCGTATATTTCTACTCGAGAAGTCGATAATTGCACTTTTTGGTACTCTGTGTCACAATAGACTAAACATCGGAAATGTTCGTAAATTGTCCATATGTGTACTAATACTTCTCTGTTTAACTATGCAAGATGAAAAAGGACACACATACAGCTATTGCGAATTATATTTACGGAATATCATTATTAAGCAATTGAATTTTTAATTATTGTTTTTAACACGAAACAAAAAAGGGTTAGGTTTTTAATCGATTTTCATTTAATTTTCTTCTCTTTTACTCTGTAAGTCAATTTTGGACTATGGCATTTGCAGTTATTATGTCTATCAAATACTCCCTCCTTTTATGAAATTAAATTTTTCTGAAGATTTATTTAACCTTTTTTCAAATAAATAGCTATCAATGTTCCCTACTGTGAATAATTTAAATCAGTAAAGCAAAAATATATGACCAATTTATCTAAACTAAAAATTCAATAACAAATTAGCTTTATGCAATTGTGAATATTTGCAAAAATTAAGGTTACATTGGTTGGACAGTAAACACATGGCTAGAACTAAAATTATATTTTTCTATCATTGTAAAAAACAATAAAATAAATTTTTGCATTCTAATAACACAAAAACAACCAAATAAATAAATAAATCATAGCAAACTAATAATCACCTAAATTTATTTTAGGGTTATGTACGACTTTTTTAAATTTTGGTAGAATTCGACACGTTCGGAGATCTCGCTTATAAGCGACCAATTTGATCGACTTTAAGCGTGTTTTCTTGAACACAGAGTGCGACTGAGGTAGAATGAAGTCGATGTACACGGAGTCCCGCTGCAGGCACTAATTATACCAGCCTTATTTTGACATCTGAGCTTGCGCAGATGCATAGTGGGATAAGGACTTCCTTAATAAGGATAGTGCTTGGCTTTATTTATGTCGGTTTTAGGTCGTGCCTTATTTTCGTCTTATTTTAACTTCGGAACTGTTCGTCTGACCGAACGCCTGCCGACCACAAAATTGAAAAGTTTTTAGAAGTTAAAAATACTTTAAACCTTGCTTTTTAAATGTATTTCTGTAATTGTGTAAAACAAAACGCTACAACACAAAACAATAAGGAAAAACTACTAAAAACTTTTCCCCATTTTTTTAGGTTAATGGCACTGTCAACATGATTTGCAATAACTTTAAATTATGGGTACAAGCACTATTTAAATAAGGCCGGTATTAATAATACCCGAGCTTAATAAGGCAACTTCCAATAATTCTCTAATTTCTTGGAAAAGTGTATTTATGTTTTTGGTAATGTTTTTGATATTTTACAAATAAAATCAAATAAAAAGTTTTATTAAAAAAAGTTCTTAAATACAAGCAAATTGGGAATCACCCTATTGTTAATTTTGCGTTTTTAGTATTTTAAAAAGGATTATTGGCTCGAGTCAAGTTAGTTGAAAGCATACGGATGCACTTTTCTAAAGTAAGTGTTTGCTCTCGGCAAAACAATATGATCTTTTATTGATTAGGGAATAAGGGCTCAGGAATAAAGTTTCGTTAAATGGTAGGTTTCGCAGACGTGTAGCTAGAAGGCAGTAAAAATAACACAACTTGCTTTTAAAACCATGAATTTATAAAATTTTAAAACATCGTGGCTAGATCCCAAGGGCAAAAGATTAACTGTTATTTTTAGTATTTTATTTAACTTGCTATGTATGTATGTATTTTCGGGTGGAATTTAATTTCGAAGCATATGTATATCTTCAATCGATTGAGCTAAAATTTTGTATACACGTTTAGTGTATACGTATGTATGTTTAGCTATGTAACATCATTCTAAATTTAACATGGCAAAACACCCAAGATGGTGGACTAGGGTTTTTAAGGCGAATACAAATGCCTAATCGTATTAGAGCTAGACTGTTCGATTTATAACCGGCAAACGACCTTGTAATAATAATGCATTCAATAAGATAACAAGCGATAACTAAAAAACAAAAATAATTAAAAAAAAAAAAACGTTTTTTAACAAGCTTTTAATAAAATGCACTAAAAATATTAAAATAAACGTTTTCTTTAAAACTTTTAATACCAAATTACATAATTTATATGATATAAAAGCTAGTCGCGAGATTTACCTGTGTAGATAAACACATAAATTAAATAACTAGATCTAGATTTTATCCTTTAAATTTTAAACCAATTAGTTACGAGTTCTTAAATTTCAGAACAAGCTCTAATATCATATAAATTGTGTAACGAGGTTATATGCTGATAAAAAATAGTTTAAAAAGAAATAAATTTTAAGAAAAGCTTGTTTTAAAAATGTTTTTTACTTGAAAATTATTTAGTATTTTATTTTTTGGAATTATTTGTAGTTATTATATTTCGGTGCTAAATTATCGTTAACGATTTTTAAATGTTTTTTAAAAACTATCTTTATTTAAAAAATAAAATTATTTAAATAGCTTACATTTTCTTAATCGATATAATGTCTTCCCCAAAAACAAAATATAAAAGATATCAATTTTTTAAAAAGCGGTAACCAGGAATACCAGAAAATAATTTTTTTAGTCCCTTTTAATATGCTTACATAGAATTTATAGCCAGGTATATTATTTTGTTACTGTAGCTATATAGGCTTGCCGTCATAAAATAAGTAATATATATATTTAAGAATGAACAAAAGTAGTAGATTAGGTTACTTGATAGTCTTATTTTGTATTAAAAAGATCTTTTTTTTATGTTCGCATGCGTTCTTTATTAATTTTGCACGTTTTTTCTTTTATTTTGACCTGTTAACTACCTAACAGGTTCAAACATTGCAGATGACGAGATTAAAACCGCCGAAGAAAAGTTTGCCGAATCTCTCCACCTTGCTCAAATGGGAATGTTTAATTTATTAGAAAATGATGTAAGTATTTTTTTTATAGACTTTATTTTTTTAAAATAATAAAAAATAATGTTTCCTTTCTTGAAACATTGTTATAAACAAACACTGGTCAAATACACGTAATTTTCAAAAATAACCATCTTATAGACTTTCTGTAAATAATCAATAAAAAAAAATCTACTTCAAAAATACCAAATCTAAAGATAATAAAAAATAAAACTTTTAAATAATGTCAGGTAATAACATATGGTATCAAACTACAAAAAATCTTTTTAATGTGATTATTGTTATTTACCATATATGTTAGTTATTACCCAACTTTATTTTAAAACTTTTATTATTTATTATTTTTATCTTTTAGTGAGTTTTTTTTACTTTTTTATTTTTTCTAAAATATATCTATAAAAATTATAGAAAGTATAAGAAATACACAATGCTGCCTTTTGAGTTTATTTTTAGAGTTTTTTTTTGGTAGTTATAAATTAATTTTCTTAATTATTGGTAATGTGCAATTGCAATAAAGATAATATACTTTTTAAAAGGTTTTAAGACTTGGACAAGAGAAACACACTTCCTATCCTAAATTATTAGGAAAGTTTTAACCTATTTTGGATGTTTATTTTTTAATTCTTTAGACTAATAGCTTAAATTACTATTTTAACTCTTCTTAGGTTACTTTTAATGCTTCCTGGAAAAAGTATCTTAGCTAAAAAAGCAAAAATTTTAAAAAATAATACGATGATGATAAGAGTTGCTTGGACTTTATATTTCAGATCATACTATTCTTGTAT
Organism: Listronotus bonariensis; assembly: GCA_014170235.1. Classification (NCBI taxonomy): domain Eukaryota; kingdom Metazoa; phylum Arthropoda; class Insecta; order Coleoptera; family Curculionidae; genus Listronotus; species Listronotus bonariensis. The sequence goes on from JACEGR010001142.1 coordinate 26,682, forward strand.
AATTATAATAATAAAAAAGTAAATAAATAAAAATAATACGTAATCTGTCGTTTTTATAATGTCTTGCAGAATGTTATGAAAACTAATAATTTAATTTTTTTTGTACAGGGTGTTCAAAAAATAGACGGAGATTTTTTGTTAAAAAACATGGGAAAAAGTTTTATAAGCATATAAAAAAGCACAGTTTTCAAGATACTGGGTAATAAATTTAAAACTTTTAGAGAAATTTTCCCAAGAAAATCAGGTGAATAATTATTTTATAAAAAAACTGACGCTTGTCAGTGTCAAACCTCAATGGAGAAATGTTTTTTGTTTTTAATAGCGCCTGTGATTTTTTTTAGCAAAAACTAATAAATCATTTTTTTCTTAAAAACGAAATAGGATACGAAAAAATACAGGAGATAAAGAAGTTGTATTTTTAGACGCTTAATCAAACAGCAAATATTAAAGTTGCAAAAAGGCAGTGGCGTACACTTTTTGCCAATAATTTTTGCTAAGATGCCCCTTGGGACTTCACTGGACCTTATAATTTTAATCTATTTAGGGCTTAATTAGCCCCTTAAAGGTACGCGTCCACTACCGACGGGCGGGCGGACGTAACATTTTTTAACACGTAAATCTCCTGCCGATGTCGGTGGCTTCAATGCCTGTAATGGACGAACTTTGATTTATTTACAAGGCAGGCAACACGCCAGCAATCCGGTCCGCTCTTCTCCAGTGGACGCGTACCTTAATACAACAAATAATATTGCGAAATTTCAAAAGAATCGGCTAAATATTTTTTAAAATAATAATAAAAACTTAATAATTTTTTTTTAATTATTACTTTGTATCTTGAAAACTGTGCATTTCCAGTCTCATGTTTATAGAGACTCTTTCTTATATTTTATAACAAGGAATCGCCCATTATAATATCTTCGTCTCTTTTTCGCACACCCTGTATTAAAAGCTATAAGACCAATTTAATTTTTACCAAAAGTAATAAATTCTATAATAAAATATGTCGACTTAAGTCAGTTAAAAATAAATTACCACACGCAACACCATACAAAACCTTTATTCACAGCAGGTGAGTATAAAATATTTTTTTTTTAGAAGATGGCCGATAAAATACCCGTGTATGTTTAAAATTACCAGTATAGCCCGCTATAAAATATCCAATATTATCAGGCATTTTCTAAAAATTGTAGTACAAAACAGGGATGTTGCGAATATTCGCATCCGCATCCGCATATGCGGAACATCCGCATAGATTTAGACATCCGCATCTGCATCATTATTCGCATATATCGATACGGAGCTGATGCGGATGCGGATGTGTAGCAGGTTCCGACAAGAAAAAAAGGGGCGAGCCCGGCGAGTGGCGCGTGTCGACCGCACGTATTGATTAGCCAATCTGAAAGCAATAATTTTGTTTTGGTGGAGTGTTAATCAAAGCGAGTTCAACCTGTTATCCAAAATAGCACGCAAATTTTTATCAGCTCCACCAGACAGTGTTCCAAGTGAACAGTTATTTTGTAGCGCAGGATTAATATACGAACCCTTGGGAAACAGACTGGAGTCCGAAAAAGCGGCCATTCTACTTTTCATTAAAAATAATGCTTTAATATTCAAATTTAATTACTAAAATAATTAATCAGTAATAGTAATTCACTTACTACTTTATTATTAAAAAAGAAATGATAAATATTACTGTCTATTTTTTTACCCCACCCACACGTAAGTTTTTTGTACAGATCCGCATCCGCGGATGTGTACCTCTTGAAATCCGCATCCGCGTCCGCAGATGTGAAAAACTCAGCATCCGCAACATCCCTGGTTTAAAACATTTATTTTAAGAACCTACCAAACCTAATAAAACAACACGCAATTTTTTAAAAAGTACGAATATAGAATCCCCTGACATGACTTTTTTCCTTTTAAAATCTTAAATATCCTTTACCCAATTTTGTGTTAATTTGGCAATATTATTTATGGTATTAAAAGGGGTAATTTATCACTAATTTAATTACATTTAATAAGTCCAGTGTCAACTAAAAGTATATTTCTAACAAAAAAGATAAGCCACTGACTGTCTAAATTTGTGTAAATTTTTCGTACTTTCTTTAGATTAAGCAAATAAAAATACAGCTTTTTGTGTTTAAATTTTCTTTTCGTTCCTTGTTTAGAGTTCTTGTTTAGAGAAAAACACTTATTTGGATGTTTTTAGATCATAAAAAATAGCATTGTGGGATTTTCTTCCATGAGATTTTAAATTTTTTATTAGCAAATATGTAACAACAACAATAAATAATTATTACTAATATTCAGTCTAACAGTTATTATTATCTAAAATGAGTGTTTTCGAAATTTTTCAGTTTTTTGAAAACTTTAACCCTTTGTATCTTGAGAACGAATAATTTGTGTACCCATGTTTATATGAACTTTTCTTTATATTTTTAGTAGTAAAATCTGCCCTCAATTTTTTTTAACAGCATTCTGTAACACATTGCATACTATATTCTTAACTTCTTATGGGCATTCGTTTTTTGTTCCTTTTTATTTATTTTACCGTCTGAACGGAAAGTTCTAGATTTGAAAAACTAAATAGGAAACATTCCAGGCTGAGCAAATATCGCAGTTAACCACTTTTGCTGAGGGTCTATTGGACTACCACAGTCAGTGCACGGAAATTCTCAAAACTCTCACAGAAACCTTACAGGAAAAGTAAGTAGTGGTGTTATTACTACTAATAATATTAAGTTTAAACTTTTATTTTATTTTTAGAATATTATTTGTCCAATGTAACCCTCATTAACAAACTAACGCCATCTGTATTTTACGGTTTATAGTACTGTTAGAAACCACCTATTTACCATTTATTTAAAAATATGTCTAGATACAGCTGCCTCGTAACCAAACTTAAATGTCTCATTACTGTTTTTACTGTTTGACACTAGGTGTCACTACAGGCATAATTTTGAACTTTTAACACGCTGGATTCACCGGTCGTGTGTTCTAATCCCGTCCACACTAAGAAATAAAGACGTATCAACTTTTTTAACAAAAAAATCGAACTAGAAAATAAAAAGATAAATATAATTTAAAAAAACTAAAAACGCGCTTTGAAAGCACATCGAACTTAAAAGTTAAAAATAACATAGGTCCTCAAAAAAGAAAGGGTATGTGCTGAATATCGGACAAAGATTTTCTTAAGTGTTTTCCCCGCTGAATACAAAGTCCAAACTAGGGGTAAAAACTGCAAAAAAACAAATTGCTGGTGCCAAGAAGGCACTAGCTTTTTTCAAATAGAAAGTGGGCCTATGTAGCACCTCGTTTTAAGGGCCCTTTAATAGTGTACTCAACGACAATTTGTTTTTAAAAATTGGCCCAGCCGTTCCAGAGTTACAAGCCTATACCATTAAAACGGCACTGTTTGTACAGTGTTTAAACCAATATTTAAATGGTTCTAAGTCTGAAACACTTTTTTGTTTTGTGGATCTGTGTAATTTTTTAAATAATAATAAACAAAAATACTAGTGTCATTGTAAAAAAGCGTGAGCGTTTTGCGCCATATTTCTTGTATATTGAGCGCACGACGATTTTTACACTAATACTAGTATATTTCTGTTCATTGGTGTTTAAAGAATATTTTAAAAATTATTTTTAACTTTTTAGTTCAATGTGCTTTAAAAAGCTTGTGTTTAATTGTTTCTAACTACAGGGTGTTTTAAAATGCATGCATTAAAAATTTAAGGCTATATTCTACGTCAAAAATAAGCTCTAGTTTTCTATATAAACTTATGTCCAAAAACGCTTCCTTTTAAAGTATTTTTTTTTAAATTTTAGTTTATAAAGCACTCTAAATATTTCATTGGGATTTAGTACACTTCTTAACAGGAGCAAAAGACACTTTTTATGTAACTTATTTAAAAATACGAGTATCGCCCGGACAAATGTATAGTCTAAAAAATGGTGAGCCACTGCTTTTTTCTAAAATATTTTTTTTAAGCCCCATTGAACAGATTTGATCTTCGGACTTCTTCCCGAACGATGCACCATTTTAAAGAAAAAATAAAACTTCACTTTAATGCATGACGAATTTGCGAAAATAATGACAAAAATGTTCAACATTTTAATCCTAAAATTTCAAATTATTTTTGTAAAGTTTTTACTAACAAATTTGTCGTGCATCAAAGTGGCTTTTATTTTTTTGTTTAAAAACTATGGAAAACTTTTGGTAGAAAGTCAAAAATCCAATTTTTTCATAATTCAATGGGGATTTTAAAAATAATTTTTATTTTAGTTAAAGTAGTGGCGCACTATTTTTTTCTTAAAAATAGTCCATACAAATATGATACGGACAACACTGGTATTTATTTAAAATGTTCTACATAAAAATATGTCTTTGCTTCTGTTAAGCAATGTAATAAATACCAATTAAATATGTAGAGTAATTTACAAATTATAATAAAAGAATGTTTTTTTTTCGTCGAACTTCAACGTATATCTCTAAAAGAAAGTGTTTTTGGACATATAAGTAACTACGCCTTATTTTCGAAGTAGAATATACCCTTTAAATTTGATGCATGCATCTTGGAACACCCTGTATAAATATTATTTATTTGATTAGCGTGCACTGTTTTTTTTTATTCCCATTTCCTCTTTATTTTTTCCTAACTAGAAAACTTTTAAATTGTTGTTCGTCAATTTTTTTGGTGTACGGGGAAAAAGAAAATATTTTTAACAATCATTTTGATGTCTCCCAGAGTTTGTATTTTTTAAATTATTGAAACATCGTTTACAACTGCTACTTAATGCTACATTTTTAGTCTACAAGATGGTTTAATTTAATTTTAACGATATTATTTGTAAAAAGAATTAATAATTTAGACCATTAAAGCTAGCACTTCTGATGTAATTAAATGATAAATTTGACAGGTAAAAAAATTTAAACAACATTTATGTGCTTTGTAAGTAGTATTTCAGGAGGACTTTAGTTAAGGGCAAAGGTTACCAGTTTATAATATTTGTGGTATCCAAAAAATTTTTTGTCACAGCATACAATTTTTTCATCACCGATATTTCTGTTATTTAAATAAATATTAATCTTTCTTTTATTATAAATTAAAAACATATGCAATATATTTATCTAAATTTTATAGGAAAGAAGAAGCTGCTGCTCGCCCAAAAGTCGAGTTTGTCCCCAAAACCTTGTCAGATTTGAACATAGAAGGCGTATCAGTGGCCGACGGATATAACGGTACTAATTCGAACCATTTTAATCGTTCTCAACAACCAAAATTCTGGTAACAACCTGAATTATGGTAACAACCACTTTAGTCAGAACATAACGAATAAACCTTCCAATGGCGGGCAGCCATTTAAAAGGCCCCTACCTAAAACGGTACCATTTAAACAGTTAATGCCACCACCTGATCCTTTTGATCCTTGAGTTTTCCACAAGGTATTTTTTTTTTTTTGTTAATTTTATGTTGTTTTTTTTACTAATTTAGTTTTAAGTTTTTTCTAACTCCTTTGGTTTTTATATTTAATTTTTTATTTTTAATAATTTTTAATGTATGTTTTGTTTATTTTGTTTTCATAAAAAATAGGATATAAATATGACCGACCACAAAAAAACATAAAGGATAAAATTAAACTATTTCAAAGCAAAATAAAAACAAAACTTTTATTATATTTTTAATAATATATTATTAAACCTTAATAATGAATCATTGTTATAATCTAAGTACATACACATTTATCCAAATAAAAAGGGCAATGCATGAAAAGGAGATGGTCTAACGCGTATAGAACACTATCAGGTAGAGATAGGACAAAAAATGCCGGCTTCTAAACAAGATGAAGCTTTATTCCCGCTTTGTTGTTGCTTAACGAGTCTGTATACACTTTTATTTGACTCAAAGTATATCATCAATCGAATCAATTTATATTTTATAAAACTACTACAAAGTCATACTGTCCATACTTTATATCAAAAAAATAGATATCGGTACCTTTTAAGAATGGTACAATGGTCTTCTTTAATTTCTCGTATGGTACAATCCAAGTACCATTTTAGTACTTCTAAATCTAACTTATTTAATATTTTAATTAGTGGTTTATTTACAGTTTAAATTTAATATTATTTAATATTTTTTTCCGTCGATTTTTTTTATTCTTGTTTTTTTTTTAAATTATTTGATGTTGTTTTACCCCCGGATCCTTTTCGTTTACCGTTTCCTTTGAATTTTGTCCTATAACTCAGAAAACTTAATTTATATTTTATGAAACTACTACAAAGTCATACTGTCCATACTTTATATTTAAAAAATAGATATCGGTACCTTTAAGAATGGTACAAGGGTCTTCTTTAATTTCTCGTATGGTACAATCCAAGTACCATTTTAGTACTTCTAAATGTAACTTATTTAATATTTTAATTAGTTATTTATTTACAGTTTAAATTTATTATTATTTAATTATTTTTTCCGCCGATTATTTTTTTATTCTTGTTTTTTGTTTATAATTCGATGTTGTTTTATCCCCGAATACTTTTCGTCTACCGTTTCCTTTGAATTTCGTCCTATAACTCAGAAAACTTAATTTATATTTTATAAAACTACTACAAAGTCATACTGTCCATACTTTATATTTAAAAAAATAGATATCGGTACCTTTTTAAAATGATATAAGGGTCTTCTTTAATTTCTCGTATGGTACAATCCAAGAATTATTTTAGTACTTCTAAGTTTAACTTATTTAATATTTTAATTAGTTATTTATTTACCGTTTAAATTTATTATTATTTAATTTTTTTTCCGCCGAATTTTTTTTATTCTTGTTTTTTTTATAATTCGATGTTGTTTTATCCCCGAATCCTTTTTGTCTACCGTTTCCTTTGAATTTCGTCCTAAAACTGAGAAAACTTAAAGTTGCATTAAGTTAAAAAGTTCTTTTAGAGTGGTTTGTTTCTAATTAGAAATAAGGTATATAGAACTTCATTATTGACGAGAAAATCAAGATGTAGGGCTTTAAATTTTAATACAAATAGACTTTAAAAGTTAAGTTAAGAAGAGAGTAAAATAATAAAGAAAATAAATCGTACTGTTGAGGAATTTTAACTTTGCAAGAGATTTCTTAATTTGTTTTTACTGTATTTTCTTTTTCTTTACTGAACTGTCAGTGCTTTGTAAGTCACAATCTACTTAAGTTTTACTTTTGAAACTTAATTATTTGAAGTAACATCTAGATTTTCTTTACTTGGATGTGTAAGGTTCTGCATGGATGTGTAAAACTTTTTTCTATTTAGACGCAACATCAGACCTTCTAATTTTTCCTTTAGATTCCAGTGATTGTAAGTAATAATTTTGAGTTTTGTTTTTACGATGATTAATGCGACTAACTTAACAAATTGAAAAGCACATCGCGCCATATATTTTCATTTGTGCTTTTAAAAATACGCGGGAGGGTTTTCCATGATTTTGCTTCTTGACTTTACATATTCAGGGACAATATGGACGCTTTTCCCTTAGTATAGCAGGTTTTAAAAAATATAGAAAAAAAATGTTTGTACCTAAAGCGCAAAATTCATAATTAAATAAAAAGGTAATAGTTCGATATAGCGGTTTTCGCTATTATAAAAGATTTTCGAAAAATTCTTTTTCAGGGCGTTTCTATATTTTGATTATGACACAAATCTGTGTGCGCGTTTTCCAAAATCCATTTCTACAATTTATTATTAATAAAAACATTTACGGGACGGTGGAGTGAACAGGGGTGCTGGGTGGGGACAAAACAGTATAAATCCAACGTCAAACAGAAGAAAACATTAATACACTGCACTCGGGACACATGAAAAATGTGAATTAATTTTGAAAAGTATTAAATTTTTCGAAAAACTATCCCACACATATGAGATATCTCGCCCGCCATTAATTAAAGAAGGAAAATGGGCGCATTTAATTTGGTCAGCTGATAACATGAAGTTCGTCATTATGAAAATGACAGTTTTGATAGAAGCAGCGTTGCCAAACTTCTTATGAAGAATTAACACCAAGGCTATTTCGGGGATTATCCACCATTTCCATAAGAAACAATGGTATTTTTTGTAGAAATGCCTCCTTCTTTATGTTTCGGCAATTTTCTTTTTTCTCTACAAATTATAATGGGAAGAAAGAATAACCTAATTTTTCATAAGAATTTTGTCCTGTATCTTCCTTTTTTTTAAGCTATTGACACTTTCTCACTTTATTTGGCAACATCGCAAGATATTTACAGTTCTATTGCGAACTCTTCTTTTTATGCAGTGACAGCCATGGCGGGATTGTTGTACTATTATTTATTTTAAATTTTTTTAAACAATTTTTGGGCATTTTTGTAAACAGAAAGTGCGGTGTGTACTGTAAAATACTGTTTTTGGGTGTTTAATGTAGGATTTCTACTGTTTCGTCCCCACCCAGCACCCTGTTGACTCCACCGTCCCGTAAATATGTTTTTATTAATAATAAATTATAGAAATGGATTTTGGGTCAGATTTGTGTCATAGTCGACCTATAGAAACACCCTGAAAAAGCATTTTCGAAAATCTCTTATAATAGCGAAAACCGCTATATCGAACTATTACCAATAAAAATATATGTATTATATGTATATACAAATTAACATTATTAAAAAAAATGCATGGCAATTTTTTAATTCGAAATCCATTTAAACTATTTTTAAAACTCAATGAAATACATAGTAAGGTCAATTTATCCAAACAGCTGACTTTATTTACAAGCTATGCCATCAGACTTTCGTGACAAAAACAGATCGGTGATGCGTCAAATCTAAATTAAAGTGACAAAATATTTGCGTGTACGCCTCAAAATAGGTAATAAAAAACATAAAAAGGCGAGTTTTGGCTAATATCCAATTATTTGCTATGGTAAAATACATTTTCAGCTATTTTAAATCGAAAACACGCAGTTTTATATCGACCGGCTTTTGATCGCGTTGTATTTTAGTTGTGCTTTCCTTTATTACTTTTTGTGTGTGTGCGTGTGACTGACTTAGTGTAATAATTTGTCGTTTGTACACATTTTAAATATAAATATTTTATATTACTGTTTTACTTAATATTAGGTTGGTACTACCTTTTGTGTTAAGTCCCACGGTATAAATTTTATTACAGTGACGGCGCGCTAGAGCTGGCTAATCGGGGAACGATATACAGCGTGTTAATTTAAGATGGTACCACCCTTTATATGTCAGCCTAAAAATTTAAAAACACATTAATTATTGGAAGGACACTATTATCGTCACTCACCCCTCAACTCAACTTCCCATTTAAGACTTTAGGAGTTGTTGCCACCACTCCTAGAGGGTTGATTTAATTTGGGGGCTGACATATTTAGGATGGTACCTTCCTAAATTGACACCCTGTGTATCTATAGTTTATAATTTCTAACGTACTTTGTGCAATTTTTTATTTATTAAATTCCCCAACTTTAAGTTTAATGCAAAAACCGTAAGAAATAGCAAAAATGTTTTTAATATTTTTTTGTGGATCTGTGTAAGATCTCGGTAAGGCAATAGGTTACACCTAGTCAGAAAGTAGCCATTTATTTTGAGTTCCAAACCATTTTTTATTAAATTTCTAAGACTATTACAAAAATATATCATTAAAAACTATTTAAATTTTTAATCTCTTATTTTGTTTCAAACAAGCCCCCTAGTAGCTACTCCTGCGTCTGGAAAACAAAATATACAGGGTGATTTTTAACATACACGCATTAAATTTTGGCAATCATTGCTAATGACAAACAATGACCAAAAATTTAAAAAATAATTTAGTAAAATATCTTTAGTAAGGACAATTACTAACTATTTGAAATTACAAAAGAAGTGTATTTTTTTTATCTTTGGACAAACCACAAAGGCTCAAAGCCTAAACACTAACGTACCGTGGGTGTCTTAAGCGAAGTAAGAGGGAGTTTGTTGACACGGGACTTAAATACTTGAAGATTTGGGGGGAAGGAAAGACCTCCTCAGGCAGCAGGTTCCACAACCTAGAAACTCTAGGGATAAAAGAACGAACAAAGTGGGAAGTTCGGGGTCTATCCAGTTGGACCGTATAGGGATGGATACGCGCGGAACCACGAGTTTCTCTGTTGGGAACCGTAAGTGGAGGAACTATACTGGACAATTCTTCAGAGCAGAAGCCATGGAAGTACCTCCATACAAAAGCGATAAATCCCCACAGCCCGACGATGTGCAAGAGAGGGAAGCCTTTCTGTAAGTAAAGGATCATTAATGAGACGAATAGCGTTTCTTTGAAAAGAATCAAGAATGCTTAGGGTTGTGGGGGACGCCATGCCCCAGATATGAGAACAATATTCCAAGGGAGGTCGGATTTGGGACACATATAAAGTGTATAAATTAGAAGGGGAAAAATACTTTTTGTCTCGAAAGAGAAATCCAAGCTTTTGAAGCTGCCGTGGCTATAGATACAATGTGTTTATGCCAGTTAAGGTTACTTTCAAATGTGACGCCCCGAGATTAAAAGTGTCTTTGCTCTGTAAAACTTGGCCGCTCATAAGTAGAGGATGAGTATTTGATGACTCTTTTCGCGACAAGAAACACGATTGTGTTTTGGATGCATTAAAATGGACGAGATTTTGAGCGCCCCAATCCAATATTAAATTAAGATCCTGCGAAAGAGATATCTGCATCGCTCTGCGTTTGTTTTCCAAGTCAGGTTTAGTAATGGGTTTAGGAACCTGAAAACTGGAGTGAAGGGTACTATCGTCGGCGAAACTATGAATGGAATTAGTTGTGGACGAGAGAAGGTCGTTGATGTGGAGAAGAAACAATGTTGGTGCCAGAACTGAACCCTGAGGGACTCCAGCATTTAGTTGATGTGAAAGCTTGAAGAATGGCCGTCCACAATAACTGATATACGACGATCAGATAGATAACTAGAGAGCCAAGTACAGAGTTTAGTTGAAAGACCATAGGAGGGAAGTTTATTTTCTAGCTAATTCTAGCTATAAAAATTATTAAAAAACATAAAGTCCTTACTTATTTTTTGTTTTAAAAATAATATGGTATAGTTTTTATACCTAAACCCTTTTATAAAAATAAAATCACAATTGATAGTGGAATGTACGACGATCAATACACCAAACATTATTATCATGACTTGTTTATTGATTATTTTTATATAAATAACAAAAAATGTAGCCTATTCATTTTACAAAACTAGGTATAAACTATGCCAAATTATCTCTCAAACAACGACACCCACGGTACGTTAGTATTTAGGCTTTTGCCTTCGTGGATTGTCCAAAGATAAAAAAAATACTACTGTTATTAAAATAACTAGGAATATTTTACTAACTTTTTTTTGTTTAAATATTAGTCATTGTTTGCCCTTAAAAATAATTTCCTAAGATTATAAAGTAAAACCAGTTATAAAAAGTCACAGGCGTCAGAAGAGCAATCGACTATTTCTTTCTAAACGCGTCGTTTAAATAGTGTGCGGGCAACAAAAAAGGAATAATTTAAAGTGAGACAGAACTGATGACCGCGTGGCTTCTTTACTACTGATCTTAACTCTACGTATGGGTTAAGAATCACCCCGTATTAAAAAGAACTTAATAGAAAATATAACTAATATCCAAGAAGGTAGTACCGACCTAAGCTGTTACAAGAACAATGACATCACTGCTAGCCCGTTTTCCTTCTCTATCTTTCTGCTTGGGTTGTTTTTCTGACAAAGATGTGTTGCTAGGCTCTTCTCAAGTGTCTTCTCCCCAACATAAGCCACAGCAACTCGAACTGCACCCGGGACAGCACTCAGCCAATGGTAACTTTCGCTACCCGCTATACGCTCTCTACATTTTGCTTTAGGAACCAATTTTAACACAGGTTTTATTATCATATACAGTAGGGTGTCCCTTATTTCCCAAATCGATTTTTTTAGCAATCGCTCCCTAAACTTTTAGTTTATAGTCTAAAAATATATTCGATGTAAAAATGCTCTTAATTCCTGATTTAAACCGTGCCAAAATCATGTTACTTTTTTCCATTTAAATAACAGGGATTTTTGTGACTTTTTCTTTAATTTTTTTCCAAGACACAAATGGATGAAAAAATCTACTCGTTACATTTTCTGATGGAAAATTTAACGCTCTACAAAAAGTCCTCTTATGAATTTTTGATTAAGTCACTTCTTTTCAAACTTTCAACGCCAAACGTTGAGTTAAGATTGGGTTGTGGCCATCCTCGGGAATTTAATAGTAAACCGACATTTTTAAAATTAAACACTCTGTATATTACATGATCATTAAATAGATATTTTAAAAAGCTTTAAGACAATACTACATTTGATATGTCTATCTCTTATTGTTTAAAAAATATTGCCATTTAAATCTGAAAATTATGTTTAATTTCCATTTTATCTTCAGCTCTAAGCTACAAGCACTAAGTGTAGTGTGGAAGATAAAATAGACACTATATCTACTACTTTTTAGATTTGAGGCGAATTTTTTATTGTCAACGGTTCAAAACATTTTAAAAACATAAAAATGAAATGGCAATATAAATATAAGAGTTAGATAGAGATAGGTATTCAAATGTTTTTAAAATGTTTTGAACCGTTGATAATAAAAAATTCGCCTTTGGATGGCCATATTTTCAAAACTAAAGAGATAGACATATCAAATGTTGTTTTTTCTTAAAGCTCTATAAAATATCTATTTAATAGTGATGTAATATACAGAGTGTTTTATTTTAAATGCCGGTTTACTATTAAATTTCCAAGGATGGCCACAACTCAAATATTAACTCAACGTTTGACGGTAAATAACTCTTAAATGAGTGATTTAATCAAAAATTCGTAAAAAAAATGTTTGAGCGTTAAATTTCCCATCAGAATATGTGATGAGTAGATTTTGCATATATTTGTGTCTGAGAAAAAAAAAGAAAAAAGTCCAAAAACCTTATGTTATTTAAATGGAAAAAGCAACATGATTAAATCAGGAATTAGGAACATTTTTACATTGGATATATTTTTTTAAGCTATAAACTAAAAGTTTAGTGGGTGATTGCTAAAAAATGATTTGGGAAATAACGGGCACCCTAATATACAGGGTTCCCCATAATAGGCTACATATTTTAATATTTGAGTTTTATTTTTTCTGTTTACCAAACAAACTTTTTATGCTAGATTACAGACAGCTTACTCTTCGGGATTTATGATAACTTAAAATTAATATTATAAATATTTGGCTAATTTAATTCTAAGTTTTAAAAATCAGGTTTTCTAAATGACCTTCACCAATTTCAACACATTTTTCAATATTAGATAAAAAGGGGTTCATTAACGGCACTTGATTCTTTTCTGTGGGGATATTTAAAAGCCAAAGTGTTTGCGAGTCGTCCAGGTAGAATCGAGGAACTCAAAGTCAAAATTCCTAAAGAAGTTGAAGAAATAAACGAAGGTTTGCCACGCTGTGTAAGGAACCACTTTTTATCTAATATTGAAAAATGTGTTGAAGTTGGTGGAGGTCATATAGAAGAGGTGAGTTTTAAAAGTAAGAATTAAATTAGCCAAATATTTATAAGTTATCATAAATCCCAAATAGTTAGATGTGTTTTAGTATATAAAAAGTGTGCTCGGTAAACTAAAAAAATATTTTAAATATTAAAATGGGTTGCCTATTATGGGAAACCCTGTATTTCTTTATTTTTTTTTAATTTCTGGGAAGGGGAGATTACTTTAGCGCAATAAGCCCAAACAGCTTTAAATAGGGTGGGGGATTGGTAAACTAAGGGAAATATTTCTTTGGGTTTCATTTCATTTAATCGGAGACGGGTTACCAGTAATTGACTGTTTTATCAATTATTTAATTAAATTTTGTATTACCTCGTATCTTATATAGTAACAAATTTTATATTTTATTAAAAAAAAGACTTTCTATTTTATATAACAAATTAAAAGCAGTACCTACGTTAATGGGTGGCTAATTAGGTTGTGTATGTATAAAATTAATAAAAGCCCCTTTAGCTAGCTAGCCCCACACCTAAATTTAGTTTTCTTTTTAGGCCTTCTCTGGGATTTTAAAATACCCCATTTTAAAATGTTTTGCTCCTCTTTTTCTTTCCTCTGCTTAAGGTTTACTTAGCCGAACCATGCTTAGGTTTTTAAGTTAAAAATATGCTGAAATTTTAGGCTATTTCCATGTTATCAAATAATACAAGTTTATTATAATTCAAAAACGAAAAAAGACTTGCATATTAATGAATTGTGCAATATTTTAAGCCACAACTGATTTTATTGTGGGTAGGGATAATTGACATTATAGAAAATAACGTGAAAATCGAAGGCTCATGAAATTCTTTCCACTCATAAATTTTTTGGTTTATATTGCCCAATCTATTGATGTATGGTTTGCTTTTAATTAGGTATTATGTTTTTAGGTCTTGTTTTTAAGACTCAATAAAATTTTTATTCGACGAAATTACAGTGGTATTTAGCTATGTTAACCTTAAGCTAGTTGAACCACGGATGTTTTAAAAAGAAAGTAAAGCAAAAAAAAAATAATAAAATAGACGTCTTAAAATATGGATTCTAATAGAATTCCTAATGAAGGTGTGGGTTTTGAGCCTTAATATTAGTACAAATATTACAAGTAAAAAAACATTCTATCTAACGGCTATATGCTCTAGAATTCTGTCTTAAATTTATGTGAATTTAACACTTCGGAAATGACGTTCCTAAGCAATGCATTATAATAGGAACCAAATTTACTGTGAAAGGCTTAGAGAATAACTTCCAGAAGCGATTAAACATGTTAAGCACGACCTTTAAAAGGGCGTAGCAAGCAGGATATTAATTCTGAAAATAAATAATTAAAGGCAATTATCAAAATAATAATATTATTAATAACAGAAATAACTTAAACTTTATTTAAAAAAAAACATCAAATCTAATTTAGAATTTTAAAGAAGGCAGTTCCAAATCTATGTCTGATACAAATATCTGTATTAACTACCATTTGTAAAGTAGCTTTTGACCTAACGGATATTATAGTACCTATATGTATATTCCGTAGTCAATTCATTTTTTTATATGTATGGATTTACCTCCTGTCAATTTTATATTTCTATTTAAATTGTTGTTATGCTAGAAGATAAAATGTTTCTACATATTTTTAGGATATTCTTCTATTTTAACACTTCGGTTATTGTTAAATTCAGTTAGTATCATGACTTTAATCGTACTTCTATCATTATTTAAAATTGGTAGTAATAGTTTACAATAATAAAATTGCCTTGCCACAAAATAAAATACAATTTCAGGTGTTATTCCTTGGTTTTCTGATCTTCTGCCACCATTTACAACAGTTAAGAGTGCGTTTCTATTTTCCGCGGCTGCCGCGCACGGCATCCTAAAACCGGATCAACCACTACAGTGTTCGCCTAAAACCGCGTCCAGACTTGCAACAATTCCCCGTGTCGCTCCACGCTGCAAATCCCGCCACATAGCGCGGACGTGGACGTGGACGGAATTCACGTCGTTTTAAGGGCTTGGCGAATGATTTGCCGGTTATTTCTAAGCTTGTCGGTTTTTTGGCGTCAAAGGAGCTCGCAAAAGGTTGGTTAGTTTTGACGGATGTTTGGTGAATGGTTGCAAGTCTGGACGCCGCGTTATAGCGAGCACCGGCAAGATAAATTCCGTTGTGGTCGTATCAGGTTTAGGATGCTGACCGCGACAGCCGCAGTAAATGAAGACGCACCTTTACAAATATTAGCGCGTTATGTTCTGACACAAGCGTCTTCGTGAGCGAGATTTGGCCCCATCGAAAAACCCAACTTTTGAATTTAGATGAAACTGTCCAAATGAACACTAGTAATTTTTAGTTATAGAAAAATGATAATGGGCTATTAAAATCTCTTTACTAGGGGTGTGCAAATATCGTTCGAATCGAATCGAATATTTCTAATTTCCGGAATTATTCGAAATTAACAAATAATTTGAAAGATTTTTGAATAATTCACAAATAATGCGAATTATTCACTAATTATCAAAATATGAATGGATTCTCTATTTTATCCAATTGAGAATTCATAACATCGAGCGTCAGTAACAAAACATCTAGCTATTATACTAGCAAGAGATCTTTTCAATTCATTTTACCTTTTATAATTTTTATATTTTTAATTTGCTTTTGAAAAAATTATGAGAAAAAGGTTATACACACACTGATTACAAAAATTAACTTGATTCAAGAGCCAAAATCGCAAAATCTATCTTGACTTAAGAACACCATCCGGGAGAAAATACTTTCCATGTATCAAAAGAATAAAATTTTTGATCTAAGAAGAATATTTGAGAACAAGAATAATTTTTTGTAGCTCAAGAATTAAATCTTATGGTTCAAATAAAGGTATATTATTCGTCGAATTTATATTTAAACATCTCCCATAAAAACCCAAGTGAGGATCGCGAGAGAGAAAGAGTACTAGACCTATTTTTCTCTCTACCGTACGTTGTTCGTGCGGCAAAGCTACCTTTAGGTGGGTACATGCTAAGATAATAAAGAATAAAGTCGGTAAACAAAAAAGAGATCAGGGCGTATTCAGGATCGACAACCTTGGGGTAAAATTTACCTATTTCACCGAACTAAAAGATGTATTAGAAGTGTTTTTTAGTTTACGTTTGCCGATTTAATAGTAATAATAATATACTAAAAAGCCAAAAATAAGCATTAGAAATAAGAATAAACTGACTTAAAAAAAAACATATTCTTGATCACCACGCGGTCACCCATCCACGTACTGCGTGGCCGCAGGGGGTAGCATGATCATCATATTCGTTTGGGAAAACACTTTGACATACCTATTAAGTAATAAAGTTTAGCAAGTGGTATAGGAGCTTTGTTGCCTAACGCGATACTATTTTACTTGCTCTAAACAGACTTTTAGATGTTTGGAGCTTAGCAATATAAGTTGATTTTTTCAGTGGTGTCACTCGCTCGCGACGGAGATGTTTGTAGGTTTGTCGGTTTATTGGCGTATTTAAAAAACTCTATTTTGAGACTTCTGAAACTTTTTCATTTTAAATGTCTATTATGTATTACAAGAAATTCAGAAATTGGTTTTGGGTGGCCTTAACGTTATTCTCCCTTTCCCAGGTATCAGTAAAGTTTTAACTATTCATATAATATTTTATAGTAGTAGACAAAAATTCGTAGCAGGGAATTAGCCCCTGAATGCAAAGTTTTACACGTATATTTGCCATTCCATTTTAAAATTATTTTTATTTCAAAAAACAATTAAACATTGAACTTCACCATAATTAAGAATTGTGAAAACAAAAAGCAACATTTTTTTTATATATATGTTTTAATTTTGTGTCCATTCTAGCTATTATAATAGAATAAAGGCCTGGATGGATTCCTGATAGCTTCCCATAATTTTATTTTATTTCCTTTATTGTTTTTCAATGATTGTAGATTATTTAAAAAAAAAGTTCTTGTCAAGAATGCTTTTAAAATTAGGTAACCAAAATTAAAAAGTAAATCTTTTAATTTAAACTTTAACTTTTGCCCTTTAAATAATTAACCTTTTTTAGCCAATATTTTAAAATTAATGAATTTTGATAAACTTTTATAATTTCTAAGTTTGACGCTATTTTAGGATATTTAAAGTATAACCTTAAACATCGCTAAAATAAAATATTCGTATTTGCTGTAAGATTAGTCTGCTGTCGACTTACAAACAAATGCTTTTAAAGCTCAATTTACGCAAAATCTTACAGAGGTACATATTTAATTAAAAGCAGAAAAATAGTAAATATTTTTGCATAAAATGTATTAAAATAGAATAAGTATTTATATAAAATAATATTAATAGTTATATTTACATTAGGAATGTATTTCAGTGCTTCGCAGGCTCATAATTTAATATTATTCACATAATAATATACTTTGCTGCTTACATTAGTTATTTGCATGGTTAAAGAATGGCCGAACATATAGAGCAAATGTAGTATGTAGAAAACAGTACACAAATAATAGATAATATTCTTACAGAAATCCGCCTATTACTTATACTACATAGTTTGAAAATATTTGACAAATTTGTCATGTGTTTTGCTTCAAAATTGAATTGCTAAAGAGGTTTTTTTTTTTTTTTTTTTTTTTTATCTTTGGACAAACCACGAAGGCTAAAAGCCTAAATACTAACGTACCGTAGGTGTCTTAAGCGAGGTAAGAGGGAGTTTGTTGACACGGGACTTAAATACTTGAAGATTTGGGGGAAGGAAAGACCTCCGCGGGCAGCAGGTTCCACAATCTAGAAACTCTAGGGATAAAAGAACGAACAAAGTGAGAAGTTCGGGGCCTGTCCAGTTGGACCGTATAGGGATCCATATGCGCGGAACCACGAGTTTCTCTGTTGGGAACCGTGAGTGGAGGAACTATACTGGTCAATTCTTCAGAGCAGAAGCCATGGAAGTACCTATAAAAAAGCGATAAATCGCCCACAGCCCGACGATGGGCAAGAGAGGGAAGCCTTTCTGTAAGTGAAGGATCATTAATGAGACGAACAGCTCTTCTTTGAATAGAATCAAGAATGCTCAGGGTTGTTGGGGACGCCATGCCCCAGATATGAGAACAATATTCCAAGGGAGGTCGGATTTGGGAAACATATAAAGTGTATAAATTAGAAGCGGAAAAATACTTTTTAGCTCGAAAGAGAAATCCAAGCTTTTTGAAGCTGCCGTGGCTATAGATACAATGTGTTTATGCCAGTTAAGGTTACTTTCAAATGTGACGCCCACGAGATTGAAGGTGTCTTTGCTCTGTAGAACTTGGCCGCTCATAAGTAGAGGATGAGTATTTGATGACTCTTTTCGCGACAAGGAACATGACTGTGTTTTGGATGCATTAAAATGGACGAGATTTTTGGCGCCCCAATCCAATATTAAATTAAGATCCTGAGAAAGAGATATCTGCATCGCTCTGCGTTTATTTTCCAAGTCAGGTTTAGTGATGGGTTTAGAAACCTGAAAACTGGAGTGAAGGGTACTATCGTCGGCGAAACTATGAATGGAATTAGTTGTGGACGAGAGAAGGTCGTTGATGTGAAGAAGAAACAATGTTGGTGCCAGAACTGAGCCCTGAGGGACTCCAGCATTTATTTGGTGAAAGCTTGAAGAATGGCCGTCCACAATAACTGATATACGTCGATCAGATAGATAACTAGAGAGCCAAGTACAGAGTTTAGTTGAAAGACCATAGGAGGGAAGTTTATTAAGAAGTGCTGCATGCCAGACCTGGTCAAAAGCTTTGGATATATCAAGAGCAACGATCTGGGACTCACCTAGAAACTCAAGAGACTTATTCCAACAGTGTGATACGAAGGAAAGAAGATCTGCTGTAGATCTTTTGTGGCGAAATCCATACTGCTATAATAGAGGTGTTATATTAGTTCCGCTACACATATGAACGTACGACGACGACGCCCTACGCCTTACAAAACGTTTTGCATTGAAAGGGCGTAGACGCCTGCATGTGAAAGATTACATTACTTTCAGTGCAAAACTTTCTGCGAGCTGTAGGTCATAGGGCACGTTGTACGTCTCACGTGTAACGGGATTCATGGATTTATATATCACACCACACAGACCCGTAAGCAGGGCGGGGGAAGGCAATGGGGGCTATTGCTTTTCCCAGGAACTAAAAATACCTCTTTGATAGGTTGTTCTCTAGGGTTGGAGCATGTAAAGAGGTTTTTTTGTGGTGTCGCTTTAACATGCCTACCGTTTTTTTACATGTGGTTGTTGCCCCCCTTCAAAATGATTTTTGCGTACGGCCGTGACACTGAGCTATCCGTTATTTAGTGTATTTTTTGTAGATACCGGGCCATATAAATAAAAAAAAAGTAAATGCTTATACTTATAAAATTTGAAGTAAATGTTTTTGCTTATAGGTATATGCAAAGTAAATACTGCACTTGTAAGCAAATGCTTGACTTTATTTATACGTCTGAATAAATCCTTCTATGTCATGAGCATTTGCTTATACTTTTAAGCAAAAGCATTTACTTCAAATTTTATAGGTATAAGCATTTGCTTATTTTTAATCATATGGCCGATTGTCCATTACTATATACCTACCATAGAAGTAAGACCATAGTTAGTAGTAGAAGCAAACTTTTGCTTACCTTTTATATTAATATTTGACACTTTTTTTATAACCAAGGGTTTAAAAAATTAACAAAACTTTATTCAAAATAGTTTTAGTATAAATTTTTACACTCCAGTATTATTAGATATGTCCGAAAGACCGTATAGACAAATCGCCTACTAGGCAGACCAAATATTTTAAGGCCGCACAAGAAAAATAAAAACACTTCTTGTTAAACTACATTTTTTAAAATTTCCCGTTTGTTTTTTAAATTACTCTGCTTTTTTTAATTTATTGGTGGTACAGTAATTATTTAAAAAATTTCTGGCTTTTATTCTATTTTTTAAATTACCTACTTAAAAGATATTTTGGTAATCATCAAGTTAATACTCAAAGGTATTCAGGGTGTTACAGTTGTTAAGAAAATATAAGAGTGGACTCTACTTTTAAAAATTAAAAAGAAAAACATGTAAACATGTGTCCCGAAATTCCTCGATACAGGGCGATAAACTTATAAAAAAATGTTTTTTTCTTTTTAATTACCAACTTAATTATATTTAATGGGTCCAGTGGCGTCTCGAGCGGCAACTGAAGGAAAATTTCCAGCAAAAAATGGTACGTCACTGACTGTAAAAAGACAGGTTTTATGTCTCTTATTTTTTTGTATCTTGTTTGGTTTAAGAGAGAAAAAACTTCCTAATTGCATATTTTTAGACCACAGAAAAAACATTGCGGGAACTTTGTTTAAAAATTAGGTTTTATAATATTTTTATTAGCAATTATGTAAAAACAACAATAAATTTCTATTTTAATAGGGTTATATTTGGTCTAATAATTTTTACTTAAATAAGTGTTTTCAAAATTTGTGCCCTGTATCTTGAGAACCCAGGTTTATATTAACTTTTCATTATAATTTCTATGTAATCTGCCCTTAAATTTTCTTTACAACATTCTGTAACACCCTGTATATTTATTTATTAAATGGAATAAAACCTGTTTACATTTCTTGACCTATTTAGGCCACAAACAGTGGCGGATTTACATATTCTCCTCCCGTAGGCTATAAATTTTTGCCGCCCCTAATTTTGGATATATCTTACTTCACAATCTCACATGATAAATTTGAGGAGCAAAAAAGGTTTTAACCTTAAATGTGATAAATTATTTTGTTTTTTTTAAATTTCTAAAGCGAAATAAACAATTTATCAGTAAATCTGCCGCCCCTAAAAATTCAAGTCGGGCGACAAACCTAAATAAGTTGAACATAATCAGCGTTGTTCT
Organism: Listronotus bonariensis; assembly: GCA_014170235.1. Classification (NCBI taxonomy): domain Eukaryota; kingdom Metazoa; phylum Arthropoda; class Insecta; order Coleoptera; family Curculionidae; genus Listronotus; species Listronotus bonariensis. Next base: position 48,125 of record JACEGR010001142.1, read on the forward strand.
TTTATTTGCTATGTTAATTTTTGGTTTTAACACATCAGCTCCTAATATCAGATCAGCTTTATTTGTCCAGGTGTAACTAAAAAAAAACAAAAATAAAGGCGAAGACGCAGCTATCTTGTTACTAAGCTAAATTTAAATTCTTCTAATATATACTTGTAAATAGTTTTAAATGATTTTGTGTGGAATTTGTCCCAAAAGCTCCGACAAGATTTGTATTTTAACTCAATTTTAAATTTTACCAGAACTAACCTAATTCCTTGTTTAATGTAAAAGGTAAAAATCTTGTTTGCTATGTTGCTTTTAAAAAACCTCTAGTGGGGTTCCTATTATCTGGCGTATTATTTTGCTCTGCAACAAAGCACTATCGGTTTTTATTAAAAGATTGTGTAAAACTTTAAGGCCTAAAACGGACGAAGCAGTTTTTCCCGAGTCGGCGACAAAGTGGTGCAAAACACACGACTCGGCCGTCGACTCGGCGACGCCTTTAAGTTATTTATATTACAAAAGAGGCGACGCGTCGGCGCGATTACTGCGGCAGCCAGAAGTCGCGGCTCGCCGACTTGTCGACCGCTTCATCGCCAACTCTGCAAAAACCTCTCTGTCTCTCTCTGTCTCTCTCTGTTTTAAGCCTCATGATATGTTGTCGACCTTGAACTAATTATTTTTTAATTAAAACATGTATTATAGCTTCTCCATTGCCGTCCCCAATGAAATCTCCTGCCAGGACCCCCATGAATAGGCAAGCATGCTGTACGGCTCTTTACGATTTTGATGCTGAAAACCCCGGCGAGTTAAGTTTTAAGGTAAGCTCAAGAGACAAGTATCTTTATTTTTAGCTTTCTATGGGTAAGCTACTTTCCAAAAAAACCGCAGTTTGTGCAAGTATGTTTATTAAATGTAAATTGTAAACATGAAATTCTTATTAGTTTTCAATATGTAGCTGTGTAATTTTCATGTATTCTATCACAGTTAATCCGAAGAAAGTTCGAATTTCCTACTTTAACTATTCCTTTATTTAGATAGATAATAATACAATGTTTATAGATAAGTTATCAGTCTTTTCTTTTTAGGAAAACGAGGTCATTACTCTTTTGAACAAAATCGATGAAAATTGGTTCGAAGGTAGTGTGAATGGCCGTACCGGGTACTTTCCAGTAAACTACGTCAGGGTCGACGTTCCGCTACCATAAGTCCATTAAGAACTCGTCAAATCTTTCACATTGAACAACAACCCCTTAATGTTATTATTTTTGTATATTTACAATATTAGTTTTTAAATTATTTTCAGGTTTTTACTTGCCCTCTGTGTATTTTTCTTACTTTATTAATCCTTTTTAGATTTATGTTTAAACGACTGCACAGTAACGTACCCTTCGAAATTTTAAAAGTACCTGCGTAAAATCTGTTTTAGATATATATGTTTTTTTTTCTAATTTTAGCTTATATAATATTTTGTACTTTTTTTTTAGTTGTGATAATATCTAGTCGGGTAAAAATATATTTAGTTTCTTTTACTCTATTATTCCAGTTTTCCAAGAAGAGTAAACCGGGGTATACACGGTCATGCAAAACTGTCACATCTGTCAAAAAAGTCAAAGCTCGCGCGCAAATTTCACCGTGTGTATTAAAAACTGCCACATCTGGCTTGGCATGCGACTCGGATGTCCGAGTTTGATTTTTCGGGGCGCGCGTTGGGTTATATTGTTGGTTTTGAGTTAACAAAATGGCTCTTTGGCGCCAGGAAGATGTATTGCGTGATTTTATAGATATGTACTAAGGTTATCCATGCTTTTGGAAAGTTAAAAGTAATGAATACATTGACACAAATAAAAATATTTTTGCTGAATTACGCTTATGTTCAAGTTGATCACACCACCAGCTGCCAAAACTGACGCTGAACTTACAGGTACATCTGAATCGTGTGGATCAAAAGCTTCATTTGACATTTGTTTTCATGCAAATGCGTTTCAGGTTTGCATGACCGTGCATACCCCGGTTAATGATGCAGTTTATAAATCCAAAGTAGAGTTTCGTCGTTTAAATAATACAGTGTGGAATTTTTACCAACATAAATATATGTAGTTTCATCTATGTGAGTACTACTTGGTGTACACACACAAAATTCATAAGAATAATTTATTTTTAATGTACTTATTTCATTAATACTTTAAAAATAAATACATCTCTATTAAAATTTGGTCAAAAAACTACTATTTTTATTTTGACTTCTGACACTGAAAAATTGGTTCCTAGGCACCTCCAGACAATGCTCGAATGCAGTTAAATGTATCAAAAAGGTCGCCTCATTACAGTTAATTATACAGAAAAACTCTAGAAGAGTTTTTTTTGTTGAAAATTTACAAAAAGGCCTTTTATACTTTTGGATAAATCTAACTGGTAAATTATTATTTAAGGTCAAATATTGAGGAATTTAAAAACTTTTTTGTTTTAAATTTTGTAACATACTGAAAAAATATTGACAATTAAGTTTCTATTATTTTTATTGAAAATTTAACTCTCTACAAAAACGTATCTTATGCTTTTAAGTAAGCTACAAAATTTAAAATAAAAAGAATTTTTCCTAAAATTCCTAAATCTTTGAACTTAAATATCTCTTTAATCGTTAGATTTATTAAAAAAGTATAAAAGGCCTTTTATTAGAAATACTAGAAATTCAATTGTCAACAGTTTTTTTACAGTAACTTAGAAAATTCAAAACAAAAGGTTAGATTATTAAAAAAGTATGAGACCTTTTTGTAAAGCGTAACTTTTTTAGAGTTTTGCTGTATGAATGAATGGTGAGATGTAATTTTTTTTTTGTATAGGATAAGGAAAAATATGCAAAATTGTAATGAGGCGGATTGTCCTATCAAAGTTTAGAGCTTGTCGTAGCCAAGCATTCTCTAGAGGTGCCTAAAACCATTTTTTAGTGTCAAAAGTCAAAATAAAAACAGTCGATTTTTTTACTCATCATATTTTTATTCACAGTTTTTTTAATGTAAAATAAAAGAAATAACTAAAAAATACGTATTTTTATACATATCATAATACCTACTATACTATTTAGGCAAAGTTTTTGAAATATTTTTTTCTGCGTTTTTAAACATTGTTCTCTATTGGACCTAAATTCATATTACCAAACGCAACTCTACATTGTACCTTACTCTTTCTTGGACACTCTATTACAAATGCATATTATGGCAATAGTTTTTATTTTGATACTTTATGGGACAGATATATTTGGGTACGTTTCTGCAACTGCACTAGAGTAGTGAGCAAAGCCATATTTTAATTTTAATTATTACCTACAGATTTCTATGACTATGCAACAGTTAGTTGCTTTGGGAAAGTTAAAGGTATTCTGAATGGTCCGCTGTTTGGGACTTATTTGTAGAGAATGTATCGTTTTCAAGATATTTGGGGTCGGTTTGACTGCATCAGGTCAGTGTCAAGCTCATTTCAAGGTCAATCATAGCCCCACAAAAACAATTAGAACTTGTGATATCTTTATGTTTTTGGAGTCGCTGGATCCAATTCCGGGGTCAGTTTGATCCCCATCAAGTTATTTTAGGGTCAGCGATTTTGATATGATCTTGGTCTTAACCTGATGGGGTCAGCGACCCCGAAAACATAAAGATACCACGATTGTGGTCTGTTTTTCGACAAATTTTGATGATTTGATATAACCTTTACCTCGATCTAATGGGGTCAAGAGATCAATTTGACTTCAGATTCAGCGACCCTGAAAACAAACACATTTTCGATAAAGTTTGATGATTTGACCTTAAACCATGACCTGATGGGGTCAAATCGACCCTAGATTCGAATTCAGTAAACCGAAAAACACGGAGATACCCTGGTTTGTCTTTCTGAGCCACAACTTTTTGTCTTTTGGGGGCTGCGAAAGACTTTTAGAGGAAGTCAAATTATCATCAATTGTTAAACCACTAATGGGTATTACTGATCCGCTACCATATCACTAGTGTGTATTTTTTTACAAAACGGTAACTAAATATATAAAAAAAACACAAAGTAACATATGTTTTAGAGTCTAAAAATTCAACAAGAAATCATTCAAACAAATTGACTATGTTTAATTCCCAATTCTTTTCTGGAACGTCGTGACTCTAATATTCCTAAATTTTTAGCCTAATATTTTAAGTTATTAGCAGGATTCTAATAGTTAACACTTAAAAACTTAAAAACAATTAAGGCTTTTTAGGACCAAAAATCTTTACTGCGACACAATGTCCAATTCTTTTATTTTAAATTTTTGTCTTCTTTCTTATATTTCAGAATGCTTTTAACTATACCTACCATGCCATTGTTTTAAGTTTAGTGCGAGATAGGTACATCTTATGAGGAAAAAAAATAAGTGCACTTTCTTAACTTTTTTTTGACATTATTTTCGAAAATTAAACATTAAATAAGACATTTCTATACAAGATTCAGGCGTGATTAATTGATTAAAATTAAAATAAATAATTTAACATTCATAATTGATTGAATTTAAAAAATACCGGATAGTAACAAACATAAAACTGTCAAGGCATTACGCGAAAATCTCTGCTTGTTTTAATATAATTATTTAAAGAAAAAAATACCAGAAAAAAATGTCTTAAAGGAAAAGTACGTTTTTAATGAATTCATGTAGTTCTTAATAGGTTGGTAAAAAAATAAAAGCTACAGTGTGAAGAAAAAATAAATTAATTTCATGGATTTTATCTTGCAACACGCTACCTTTAATGATTGGTATGTTACCAAACAAAAAAAATGTTATCAATTGCTAAGTTTACACAAGCGCTTTAATGCGCATTAGCAAGATGCGAGTTTGAATAAAACGCTTGTGTAAACCCTCTTAAAACGTTTTAGAAGTCGTTATTTAAATGTCATTTGTTTTGGTACATATATCTACTGATATAATGTATATCACGACTTTAAAAACAGTTCAAAAGCCTTTACACATGCCTTTTATTCAAATTCTCGTTTGGCTAATGCGCATTAAACGGTTCATGAAAACTTAGTAATTGATATAAGTTCTTTAAAAAAACCTAAATGTAGAACTAAATAGAATTATTATATTCTGAAGTAACTGTATAATCCAAGTTATGGAGGCGTCCACTTAAGACCAGTACACATAATTAATAAAGATGAGTAAACTCGGTCCAAGTAACAGGCAACATTTTAAACCGTGATCAACCCGTGATATCGCGTTGGTTGAAAGGCAATGCTTTAGGTTTACAATTATGTTTTATTGCCTTTCAACAAAGAAAACAGAGTACAGAAAACGCGATATTACGCGTTGATCACAGTTTACAATTTTGCATATGTAACTTGGACAGAGTATAGAAGACATGCCAACAATATAAAAGCTATAAAATTTAAAGAAATTATTATCTTCTTTTTAAAAGACATTTTTTTATAACGTGCACTTATACGTATGTATGAATGTTATGTATTTGTAAAATTTACTCAAAAATATCAATGGTGAAAAGCGTAGAACGTGCTTATATCTTTGCTAGTGATTTCGCATTTAATTGTAGAAGTATGAAGTAAAAGAATTTAGGTTAAACCATTGTACTGAACTTTTTATTGATTTTAAATTTTAAAAGATATATCTTCCTAAAATATTTAGTTGCAATTTGTATATAATGGTAAATATTATATTGTAAAAAGAATTTTTTAATGTTAATTTTAAACGGATTTTTAAAAGTGTAAAAAGGAGGTGCAGTTGAAAGTTTGTTTTTGTCTTTATACAAAGCGTATTACAAAAATGTATTAATTTTGTGATTCTTTTCAAAAAATCCAACTCTTCCCAGGGTGTCAATTTAACAGGTTAATATATATACACAAATATACATCCCAACCACTACGGCGTCAGATCGTAGGCACTCGGCATACTCAAATGCGTCCAAAAATTTATGGCTATCGCTATACGGACGCCGTAAATTTTTGACGCCGTTGTGTATGGCGAGTACGTACTATCAGACGCCGTAATGATAGAGAGAAGTATATATTATAATATTTTTATAAATACACTTTGTATAAGATTATAAAATGATAATTAATATTATTAAGATTTACTCACATAAAAACTTAAGTTGTATATATTATTTTAGTATCTTTAGATTAGTTTTAATATTGATGCATATAGCTAGTTTATATTGTTGTTTATACTGTGAACGCTAAAAAATATGACATATGGGGGATAATACGAATTTTATAAAAGGAACCGGTATTATTTGAAAGCGAAACTTAATTCATGTGTATTTTAAAAGTGTGAAATATATCTCCACAGTTGTGTATCAGGCTGAAAATTTAATTACATACATTTCATATAATTTTTAACAAATTCATTTTGTGGCACATAAAATTCAATCTTTTACACAACTTAAAACATGTTATTGCATGATATGGGAACTCAATGTTAAAAAGAATTATAAAACCACCAAAAAATGTCTGTTGATGTTATTTAATGTAGAATTTCTGCTGAAACTTTATACTGTAATAAATATTTAAAACTATAACATAAAATCAAGGCTAGTAGTACATACAAAGGATTTTTTTAAATGAACCTTTTCCATTTTTACGTTTTTGTTGTAGAAAATTTCCTGTTCTTTCGAAAAATGTAACGACTGCCATAGTACTTTGCCTATTTACGATTTTTTTAAATATTAATAGACAGCCTATTTTAGCAGTGCAATTGCCCAAAAATAAAAAATAAAGCAGTTTTAACCAGTTTCAATGTTTTGAAGGATTCAGGGCAAAGCACTATTGCAAATGTTTCTCCTAAAAAGTTTTTGTATGTTTTACTAGTTTTGTAAAAATTATAAAAGGTTGTCATAAATGAGCTTCTTTTGGTATTGTAAGCGTGTTGAATATTAAAAAGTTTATCAATAAGTTTTGCTAACATTTTGTTAAAAAAATACCTATAGAAACTTTTGGCTATACCATTGCCAAATTATTTCAAATATCATCTCTTAGAATTTGCTAGAAATTTATATTGTATAAAATGATGCCAGATAAATACTACCAAATTATATTGGGTTTTTAGTGCAAGTTAAATTTTAACTGGTGGCCTAAATGTCAATGCAGTTTTTTTATTAAAATAGGTGGAAGGCTAAATATGTAGAACGAGGACAATATATGGAAACAAAAATATTTCGACTTTTTAGCTGACATAATTGTTTTAAGTAACTACTTATACCATTATTTATTAAATCCAAGATAAATCAAATATCCATAGATATTTAAAATATGGCATTATAAACATTTTTTTATATCTAAAAACGAAACCCAGATGTTTCATATTATAAAATTACTTAACAGCTAAACAAAGTTCTAGTTTTTACTTAAAAAATTGGAAATAAATCTGTATTTAAATATATATTTTTGCCAAGCAAAGCTCAAGGCCAAAAATAAAAAAATATTTATACCTATATACCGGGTGACAACGAAATAACTATCCAGCAATTAATTGGCTTTATTAAAAACGTATACCTTTCAAATTTAAGGTTATTATACGATGTCACGGAATGCCAATTTAAGATATAATAGCATCTACGTATTACTTCCCTTTTACCGGAACTGCTATAAACTTTGGTATTTTTAATGAAACACCCTGTATATTTCTTAGAATTTCAATTCTACAAGTCATTTCTGATATAGAATCTTTAGTATTCCCACAATCTATCTTTTTCTTAAGTTTTAAAAAGGACGGCGTTTGCAACGGGCCGCACAATAAACAGTTTCATGGACGTTATGCCATCGCTGAACATTTTTGAACGCCGTTTTCTCTAACACTAAAGAAGATAGAATATTGGTTTATTTAATATTGGGAATAAATTGTGAAATCTAAATGTAAAAAAATATATAGGGTGTTCCAATAAAATTATTAGGGTTATTATATTTGAAAGTTCAAATTTTACAGCACTTCCGGTTAAACAGGAAGTAGTATAATGGCCTTAAAAGGTAGGTAGAGGAAATAATTTAAGCATTTTAATTTTTGTGATGTTTATTGGTTTTCTATAAAACTGCATATCGTGCGATTGTTTGGACATTTTCAAACGCTATTTTCTCTAAAATCAAAAAACATACGTCATTGATATATAAGAAGTTTAAAAATATTTAGGTTGTTTCCTGTATATTTTGTGTTTAATATATCAAAGTTTATACCACTTTCGGTTAAACCGAAAGCAAAACACAGGTTATATATCTAAGTCCCCAGATTTAAAAAGTATACCTTTTCACTAAAGGAAGTAAAATGATAGTAATTTTGTTGTTACCCGGTTTTTTACAGTTAATATTTTAGTTTTGGTTAGTTTTGATTTAAATAGATTTAAAGTATATATTTTAACGTTTTATGTAAAAAACACGATTGATAATTTACAAATCCTTGAACCCAGTATAACTTGTATTTTAAATTGTGTACCTATTTATCTGGTTAATGACAATACGTTAGATATAACAAATGTATAATAAGAATCCAATTTAAAATTAAAATATATAAGTTATACTTCTGAAAAACCTAATATATGTTTTTATTGTAACCAATATAACTTCTATCGTATAGTGTAACATAAAATATTAGATTTGCATAACAAAATCCCTTTATTTAAATTAAATTCAGTGTAGTGCCCGAATTACGTATATGTTTTAAATAATATTTTAAAAGCAATAAAAAACACATGTATCTCATCTACAGGGTGTTTAAATTTGAACGGTATTATGTGAATCACAAGGATATTAAATATAAATATACATTTCTGCTACTAGGTAGTTCATATAAACATTTTTATAACATTAACTATACAATCTGTTAGATACACCTAATAACGTTCAAGAACTTCCTGTTACTTGCGTTCTAGAAACTTCATGACAGATCATAAGATTTTTTAAAATTTATTAACAGTTGATGTTTGTTGAAAAATTAATTTCTTTAAGGGTTACCAAATATTTTAAAATATTGTTAACACACATATATACATTTAAATGTTACCGTATTTGTGCATTAATAAAAAGAATGTGTCACAGTTATAAAATATGTTTATTTTTCTTACATTTGTTTGGATCCTTTCAGTTTTTTCGTTAAAAGGGTAGTACTAGTAACCATAAGTTTTAAACGCAATGGAATTTGGTATATGTATGTATACTTAACGACAGAAGGTCGTCGGGTCTTAAGAAACGGGATGAGAGGGGTAAAAGTTGATGTTTTGCAAATTATTTTATTATATTTTTTTACGGTTTAAATAGGCAAACTTTATAAATGATCTGGCATGCGGTATGTAAGGGCTGTAAAGGTACGGTTAAAGAAAAATGTTGTTATATATTAAGTTACTTGTCAATTTTTTGCTTTTTTCGTCTAGAGAACCAAAACATTTAGTAGATATTTTATGTTTTTTTAATATATTTATTTAGGATGGGAGAGGGTTACGAAAGTTTTAACCAGGCATTTTTCTCTTTAAAGTTTACTAAATACTAAAACGCGCAAAGGCTACATTGTATCTTAACAAAAATTAAAAGTGCATGCTTTATGATAAAGTATAGGGGGTATCCAAGACCAATTACAATAGGCCCTTAGTTATGTACACCCAAGAATAGATTGAATTTTATTTCTTTTCTTCAAATTTTCCTGGAAATTGCAAGATTTTTGTAACAATGCCAAAATATGCATTTTTGTAGAAATACCCGCAAAATTATTTAAAACGTCGCATAGGCCGATGACGTAGTTGGAGTGTGCCTACGTCACAAAAGATACAAGGCACGCCATCCCTTTTCTATTGCTTGTTGCTTTGTTGGCATATTTATTGATTTGTGATGCTGCCGCCACACATTAAGCGAACTTGTGGCCGAACTATTTGTCGAAACATTTGGCAAAACTATTTGTAAACCAGCGGACTCGGGAAAAGTTGGGCCAATCAAGACGAATGTAGACGAACTACCCGTCCACACAATGGTGTTTGCCAAAGTTTGTCGTAGTTGGCCCGCAATGTCTGGCAGCGGCATGACGCTTTTCACATAAAAACTGGCAACATTGTGAAGTTGATTTTTGTAAATTGTGGAATTAATTTTAGAAATTATTTACAAAAAAACTAAAGATAATTTTGTTAAAATTTTAATGATCACGGGTTGGTGACCTAAGACCAAACATTTTCTAGATATTGCGCTTGTAAGAATCACGTTCTACATAATATGCACACATATGCCACGTATATACATATTCAGGTACTTAAGCAAGCCAAAATGCCTACTTATCTCTCTTTAACATATATATGTCACAGGCAAATGGCTTCTGCCTAGGCAAATAAATCCCTTCTGCCTGGGCAAATTACTTCATGAAAATAATTTAAAAAATAATTGCATAGATAAGTACAGATATTAAACATTCGTGAAAAATACAAAAAACAATAAGCAAGTTCAGGTATCTTGCTTTCCTCCAACATCGACATCTGCTATTCAACACTTGTATATAGTATACTATCAAGTTCAGACATGGCAAGGCAATCACCTGAACCCTGAAGAGTAGGGTTGGGGAGTTTTTTGTATTGTAAAATTTTGAGGCGTTTTTTCGTGTTAATACGGTTCAAAACTTTTGAATACCTATCTCTATCTAACTCTCATATTTATATTGTCATTGCCAGTGCGGTTTAAACCACTCCGATTAATACGGTTAACACGACTGACTAAGAGCCTATTATGATTTAAAGATAATGTCAGCCAAATGTCATCCACGACTTTGTTGACAAGAGTGAATTCAATCGGTCCAATTTAGCAGGGCCGTTCCTGGCGGGGGTGCAGCAGGTGCACTTGCACGAGGCAGCACAAATTAGGGGGCGGCATTTTGGGAAATAAAGGCTTTATTTGCGGCTTTTCGGCAAAGAAAAGCCTTTTTTGGAAATTTTTAACCAGTGGGGGGCACATTGAAAAATGGGGCCTTTTTTTTGGCTTTTCAAAATTTTTAGCGGCCCAATATTTCCTTTTTTGCCAGTATTGGGGGCAACATTTAAAAAATGGGACCTTTTTTTGCTCTTCAAAAATTTTTGAACCAATCAGGGGCTTTCGCCCAGAACGGCACTGCAATTTAGCATGAACGTTTTTACACATTTGGGCCGGTATCTCCCAAATGATATTTTTGATGTTGTCGCTGTTGCTTATCATATTAATAATTAAATAAATTAGAGAATTAAAAAATTCTGTGGTTGTGTGGCTTATCGTGTTTTTACAAAAAGCCCTTTATTTGTAAAAACAGGACGGTTGGAACTAATATTAAAATGTGTGGCGATAAAACATGTTCCCTTTTGTAAAACTTTTTTGCTATTAGTTATTCTTTGTTTGAAACTTGTAGTGTCCTTCTTTAAGTAAAAATCATATAATAAGCACTTGGTAAAATAGAAATATGAAACAATCACCATTATGCGTCACGCATTCACGAGGATGTATTGTGATTTCCATTATAGGTTTAAAACTTGCATAACAACAAAATTTTAGATGATTTTTTATTTTATTTTATACACATTGTTTATACATGCACAAAGATTCTACGATATTTTTTTATAAAAATAAAATATCAGGGATATTTTTAAAACTCGGTGTGCCCGATTTGAGTTGTAAACACTAAATAACAAACAAGATAAAACAAAAGTGATTTTTGTTTTGCTCAGTAGAAAGATAATTTTTAATTTCATCAATCATCATTAATTTTATGGTTGTTTTTTTGTCTTAAATTTTTGATCAAAACAACATTTTAATATTTGGAAAAATTAATATTAAGTCAAGTTTTTAATATTACAAAATGCTAATTAGCATTATATTTATGTATATAAAACACGGATACGTATGTTTAATACCAATACGTACAGACAATCACAAATTTAAGAGATAAGGGCATTTAAATTTAATGATTGGTTACTATTTGTTTTTATTTAAAATACCAGGTTTCTAATCATAAATCATAGTTAGTTTCTGTCACTATACACTTTTTACTGTACTACACCTGAAAAATAAGCTTCCCCAGCAAACACTATTTGCCGGCAATATACATTTTTCATATTGGCATTGATGGTAAAGCATTGGCAATTGGTGGCAATATTATGCCAACATCTAATACGCATTAAAAAGTTAACCTTAAATAAACACTCAATTGCCAATAAATTTTACATGCAGGCGAATCCTGATTAAATAAAACATGCCTTTTTGTTGCAGGCAAATAAATATTGGATTTTTGAAGGCAAACCTTCAACGCATATTCATACTTTTCAAACCATATTATTAACATTGGTATTTAACTAACATTCGAGCAATTTTTTCGATCTGTTTTATTTATAGTGGCGGCTAAACAACATTATTTTATGTTTTTTTACATTTTATTGATACAAATCATGCAAATAAAAATTAAGTCAAACAAAATATTTATTATGTATTTTTGAGAGAATACAAATAAAATGATGGTAAAATTAGCTAGGTTATTTTCGACGATTTCGACCGAAGGTGATAAATTCAAATTTCCCGCTTAGCCGAAATACAAGATTTGACAATTTGACAGATGAGGCAACCTTGCTTTTGTTTGGCCGCTTTGTGCAAATGTTTTCTACGTGGTTTTCTAGCCTTTTAGTTTCTTTTTTAAAGAAAAGAGTTTTTAGTAGACGTAAATAAGTCTATTCATTACCTAATTAGTGTGTGTTGTGGTAATGAATTGGTGATGGCTAGTCAAAAAGACGTGTTATTCAAGTAGACTGTTAGGAGCTGTAAACATTTTGTTTAAAACCTTTTAAATTTGTAGTTACCTAAAAAATTATATGAAATCAGGGAGTTGCCTTATTAAAAGTTTTAAAGACGTGTTAATAAAAAAATTATATATATATTTAATAGTTTTTTTTGACATTTAACTCCTTTAAAATATTTCTCCCTATGTTTTGAATCTATAAATTTAGTGTAAGTGTCCCTTATATACTTACTATTTTAAAGTGTTTTCTTTTGATTTACTATCTTTTTTTTTTTAAATTTTATTACATCCTTTTTTTTTTTTTTGGTTTATTGTTACGGTATAAAAATTTGTAATATGTAATTTTTTTATTGATAAGGTTTTCCTGCCTTTTTTATCATTTTTTTCGATTACAAAATTCTAAATATGTTATTTAACTTTTGGGACATTCAACTTATAAAACTTGCAGTACTTATTTAATGATAAATACCATTATCCTAAACGCATTTTTTTGCCAATAACTTATTAATGATGGATGCCATCATCCTAAACGCATTTTTTGCCAATAACTTATTAATAATGGATGCCATCATCCTAAACGCATTTTTCATCATAACTTATTAATGACGGAAGCCATCACATTATCTGCAACACGTGGCCTAATAACGGCCAATTGCCCACTTTCGCGTCTTTTTGTTACCTTTTTGCCAATGCCTTGCCATCAAAGAGTGTTGGCAATGCCAGTAAATTAAATGCAGATCGCCGGCAAAAAATGTTATATGGGTCGTTTTCATTTTGAAACACCGAAAATCGTAAGATCGGTGAAGTGAAACAATGCTGTACAGGGTAAGGTATTCGATGGGTGAACACCATGAGCTCCATGTGGTATTTAGTGTGACTCGAAATCCACATTAAAAGTAAGTCCCGTCTGGATAATATTAGCCAGACAACAATGGAGGGTACATGAAAGATAATATGGTTTCTATAACGTGCCTCTACTGTGGTGTTTAAAAAATGCCGTAAAATATAATATAATAAACCCGGTACCTAGTATTTAGTCTTTATACAGTGTTGACGTAAATCAGTGGCGTGGCAGGGGCCGGGCCACCCCTTAAAGATGGCTGGCCGTCCCTGAAAAATTGGTGTGCCTTTTCTGTAACAGTGTTGGATTTGTCAGCGATTTAGAAGCATTGCAGGAGTAGATAAATGGAGGTGACCATTTTTATTGCTCTTCATAATTTTTTCCCCAACCAAATTTAAAATTAAAAAATTAGGGACGGCAAGAAAAATGGAAGTACCTAATAAGGAACTTTTTTTTGGCTTTTTAAAAATTTTTCCCCAATCAAAAATAGAAAAAATTAGGTGCGGCAAAAATTAATAGCATACGGGCGGCAATAAATATGTAAATCCGCCAGTGAAGGGGGTGGAACATTTTGAATTGGCGATTTCAAAGACTAATCAGATCTCTGGTGGTCAACGGCGCAACCTAAGAAAACAGGTGATCGGACATGTTTAACCATTGAAATGGATATAAATATAATGTTATTTATTTACTTCGTTATGTTTAACACGCATTTTTAAGCCTTGTGTGTGAATAGCTGTGTGTTTTGCTATCATTTTTATCAAAAAGTCTTTCTTTTCACCTATATTGAAACGTTTATTATGATATCAGAAGAGCCATAAACATCTAAAATAAAAAGACGTGCGTATAATCAAAATAATATGGTTGGAATTCAAGATTTCATAATATTTTATTAAATTCTCATTTAATTTGAAAAAAATATTTTTTTGATTTAATGCTCGTTTTCGTGTAAATAAATAAAAACCATTAAAACAAAACATGTCTTTTGGTAGGCGTTTCCCAAATTTTTAAAAATATCTGAATCAGTATAATAGTTAATTAAAAAAACAATAATAATTATTTAAAATTTTAAACACATTGTAGTTTAAAATTTTTGTTGTAGAATTAGCCTTTAGTGTTTGTCGGATAAGTTGTGAAACACCCTGTATAAGAAGTTTATGCATTGGTTTTTACATTTTTGGGGGTAGTATAAAAATAAATAGCAAGTCACATTAAACGGCCATAAAACTTGGTATATTTGTTAAACTTTTGTTATTTTAAGTGATTTTTCTAATTTCCTACAAAAAAAATTTGTCAAGCAGTGCACCAAGATGCTCGTTATAGCCTTTCAAAAACTACAGGGAATAGGCTTCTATTTAAGCAGTATTTATGTGTTTTGGTGCGTCGAGTACCTGACATTTTTTAGTAGAAATTTAGAGAAATCACTCCAAATAACAAAATTTCAACACATTTACCAAGTGTAATTGCCGTTTTATGTGACTTGCTTTGCTATTTATTTTTTTATACTACTTCTTAAAAATGTACAGAGCAATACCTAAACTTTTTAGATATATTGGTGATTATGATGTGCGAAAAAAGACTGATCTTTACCCACATTCAATTTTGTACCTAGAATTGAAAGAAATGGAAGTGAGGTCCTTTTTTTTTCTGCTCTTCAAAAATATTTCTGAATGAAAAAGAAGAAGAAAGGGGCGGCGAAAATAAAATAGCCTATGGGCGGCAAATATGTAAACGCGCCTCTGAAGTAACTAAATAAACATAGTTAATTAAAGAATGTCAAATGCCACCCGTTTTCTAACATCTGTAACTCGTGATCGGTGTTGCCAATACTTTTTAAACAAACTCCTTAAAATACTTTATTAAAACTAGAATTTGAAATACATACTAAAAATTAAATTTGTTTTCAAACAACACGAACTAATTTAAGTTTGTCTAAATGATTTTTATTTGAAATAGAATTATAAAATATGAAAATTTTTAGTGCTACCTACATATGTAAGGCGTTTTGTGTTGCCTTGCATTAAGTTTTATTTCATGCCGTGCAAATTAATGTAATAATAAAGAATAAATTACTTTTATGTTATAGAAAAACCACTTAAAACAAATGTTAAACAATTAGAAAGTTTTACTAAAAAGTGCTAAATTAAGAAAATGTTTGCCATTATTTTTTAGCTAGTAAATCGGTTTCTAAATAGATCAAGGTTTTGTACTTCAACATAACCCACCATCCCTCTTGTACTCTTGTTATCCAATTTCTAACCAACAAAAATTCTTTCAGAACCGGAAACACCTATCTCATGTAATGTAGTAATTTAAAATTTAAATTTTTTGCCTTTAAAAATGATATTGTAATAAATAAGTAACCTTCAGATGTAGAACGATTTTTTATTAACCGTTTTAAATCAAATTTAAAATAAGATTTACGAAATTTGATTTTAGGCCGCTGTCCTTCAAAAAGTTTTATTAAAAGTACTCAATAAAATTTTTGAGTTACTAACCTCGAAAATTTATTTGTTTGGTGGTTAGGTCTTTTTTATTAAATAAATAATTTATATTCTAATTATATTTAACTCAACTTACAAAAAGTTCTTTTTTGCCCTAGGTGCGAAAGTCAAAAAATATATAATGTATTGTTTTAGACTATTCTGCCATTTAACTTTTACTAAGATGTACCAGTGTTATTATTGACACACCGGCAACACTGCACGTGATCCTTATGATCATTTTGGACTGGACTTCACTAACCCATTATGTTTACATTTTTTTTTATTAGTGCATTGTAAAGTAGGGTAATTTATATCATAAATATTGGTACAGGAACAAACCCCTGGGTAAGTTAAATCTATCTGCCTAATTGTAAAAAGGGTTCAAGCTAATAGTAGCGTGTCTAGATTTAAATTGGGGCTTGTTTTGACTTAGTCTACGTGATAAGGCGCACTATCAGTGACCCCCTGGGAGATAAATGACCCCCCACTGGTACCGCTTCATATAAAACGTTAATTGTGTTGCTACTTGAAACAGTTGAGTTGTTTGCTGAACAGTGCTCATACACCACATAATTAGGTGATTTAAAGCGACATTTTGTTGCATTTTTCTTTATTAAGTGTGTTTAAAATATAATAATAGTGCTAACAGTGTAGTTCAAAAGAAAATTTAGCATAAGACTTAAGAGTAGTAATTTTTTCTTTTCAATCTGGCTGTTAAGAGAGGAATGCTGAGAACGACTAAAGATTGCCTAGGCATCAGAGTCCGTCTAAACTGCCTTCATCAAACTTGGAAGTGGCTGCATCAGACCATCACCCTTCACGAATACCTCATTGCCCTCACATCAGCTTCTAAAAACGCCTGTTCCATCACCCGTTTGACACACTGAGCTGTTTTTTGAGGCACAACACATACAAAACATTATTGTTTATTTTCCGTGTTCACTAACTTTATAGACTGAATTATAGACTTACTTTTTAAACCTAACCAAAATGGCACTCGTACAACGTACTTGCTTCAAAATTAATTCCATGCTTACTCGTTTTAATGTTCGATGCTACTCCAAGAGCACTTTAAGTGCAGAAAAAGGTATCAAAAAACCGTCTTCATATCCCAATCAAAGGATGTTTACACTAACCTGGCTTTAGAAGAATGGTTATATCAAAATTTTAATTTCAAAAATAACCATATCCTTTTGCTGTGGCAAAACAATCCCTGTGTATTAATTGGAAGACATCAAAATCCATGGTCGGAAACTAACTTTTCTGAACTTAATACTTTAACGGACAATGGAATCAACCTTGCAAGAAGAAGCAGCAGTGGAGAAGCTTTTTATAATGATAATGGAAATCTTAATCTTACATTTTTCTCACCTCAAGAAAAATTTAATTCAAGACTTAATACGGAAGTTGTCGCAAGAAGCATTTTTAGGGAGTTTGGCTTGAAAGTTGATATCAACTCTAACGAAAATCTGTTTCTTAGAAACAACAAAGTATCCTTTTAAAATTTGGCCCAATTTGGACCTTGTAAGTTAATCCGCATAGTTACACACTGGGGTGTGCCAAAAAAGTCATTTTTTTTTCCTACCCAAAAATATCTTAAAGGATGCCCAATTAAAGCTCATTAAAAGCTCATCTCAAAATATTAATTTTAGGAAGTTCTCCATTGTTCTTCAAGTTTTTCTGTGTAAATAACATGAAAAACCATGTTTTTACCTCTCTTATGCCCTGCAAAGCTGTGAAAAAATTATATTAACAAAAAATAAATAAATGAGTCCTCTTAGGCAATTAATTAAATTTGGCACCAACAGTTCCATTAAGTCAATTTTTATCGTCAGAATTTAATCTTTTACAGAGCTTTAAATTTCAAATTTTTGGTCTTTTGCATTTTTTGCGAAACTATAAGGAGAAAAAAGTTTTTTTACTTATTTAACAATTTTGTAGTACTTCTAAAATCGTATATAAAAGTCTTTATCAACTTTTTGTATTATCAATCACAACAACCTTACAGGCTCTTAAATACTTATTTTTTAAAGTTTTTACACTCTTATTAACATGTTAATAAGAGCAAAAACTTGAAAAAATAAGTAATAAAAGTAAAAAATTAACTATTAAAATAACATTTTAATTCAAGGAAACTTTTTGTGCCAAACTTATTGCTTAATAAAACTCATTTATTTATTTTTGTTAAAATAATTTTTTTACGGCTTGCAGGACAAAAAAGGTGGTAAAAACCCGGTTTTTGTGTTATTTAGACCGAAAAACTTAAAGAAACATAGAGAACCTCTTAAAATTAAAATTTTGAGATGCGCTTTTAACGGGAGCTTTCTTTAGGCATACCTTGAGACGTTTCTTGGTGAGAGTGAAAAAAAATCCTTTTTTTGCGCACTCTATTATACACATACGTCAAGAGTTTATTTTTGTAATTTTGTAAGTTTAACAAAAATTACGCAGTTTTTTTGTTTATTAAATATGTTTCAAAACTGCATAATATGCTTTAAAATTTTTATTAAGTAAATACGAAATTTAAAATAGAAGACAAAATAAAACTTCAATGCGTCAAACATGGCTTTGAGACTAGATGCACTTGCCCATTTTTTTGTGTAAAAAAAACTACAAGAACCAAATTTAATTACTTTAAAGATACTTTAAACTTAATACTTTGCACGGAGTATCTAAATTCAAATATTTAAAATAAGTAGAAAATCAAAGAAAGACTGTACTGTATGTTTAAAAACTTGTTCCATTGGTATATTATAATAAAACAAAACAATTACTTTTCACTTTCCTAAAAATATATAATTTCAAAATTATTTTAATTTTTTTTTTTATTAACATAGGGCCTACAATTATTTCTAGAATCAGGTTAATTAAATTAAATAAATACCTTTAACTGATAAATCATACTATAGCTATTGTTGTCTGTGTGTACTTATGACTTAAAATATCATTAAAAAGATTTAAATTACGCACATTTCTTACTATCTTACCTAAAAATAGACTTGTAATATTTAATTCATTAGGTAACAAAATTAGCAACTCACTAAAACAATATGAATTTTATTAAGACAGTATAGTAATTTAATTTTGTGATAGCAACATGAGTTGTATTCATTTACCGTTTCTTACTTATTGTATAAATAAGAAAATCTTTAGAGTTTTCTCCAAAGTCTTTGCTGTTAAATATGCAAATTTAACACATATTTCTTAGATTATTTTTAGACAAAAGTTTATACAGGGTGTCCAGTTACCCTACCGACAAACTTTAAGGGGTGATCCTACAATGTAAATTAGAAAAAAACTATATATTAACATATGTCCTAAACGTCTTAGTTTTTGAAATACGGGGTGTTAAAATTTAAAAGAAAAATATTGTTCTTTTTAATAATATCTTTTATACCAATTCAGATATTTTTAAACAAATTGGGAGACGCCTCCTATACATCAGAAGACATTTCGTCGGCAATATCACGAAGTGGCGTACCTTAAAAAATGGGAAAATTGACCAGAGCCAATATTATTGCCTAGAAAAAAATCTGCTTCTTATTATTACAACTTGGCATAAACTAGACTTTGATAGCTTTAAAGTTATAGAAACATTTTAGTTAACCTATTTCATTTTACCAACAAATAAAGTTGTGGAAAAAATACCTAAAAAGCACTCTTATAGAACTGAAAAATGAGAGACGCCACTTCGTGATATTGACGACGATTTTTGTCATACAAGAAAAAAAAAATGCTAGTGTCATGCATCAAGGGTTTGCGGCAAATATTTTTTAAGAAAAATACGTCACTGCATTGAAATATTTTTTTTTAAGTTCCCATTTAGATTGGAACACATTTGATACCTTGATTTTGTACAGTTTTTGCGTAAATAAGTAGAAACCATTTCTCGGCATGGTCAAATCCCTATAAGTAAAGTATAAACAACATATTTAGAATTTGACATTAGCGATATGAAATGACCATGCCGAGAAATGGTTTTATTTATTTACGCGAGCACCAGACATCAAGTAAAAAAATCAGAAGATTAAATTTGTTCCATAGTAAATAATAATTAAAAAAATATATATTTTGGAAAAATGCTATGGCATACCAATTTTTCTTAAAAAATATTTATATTAAAGCCCTCACAGACGACACTGGCCATTTTTTTTGTATGCCAAAAAAAATGTTAAACACCCTGTAGTTTAAAAACTAGGACGTTTAGGGAAGATGTTTATATGAAGTTTTTTCCCAATTTTTATTGTAAAATCTCCCCTTAAATTTTGTCGGTCGAGTAACTGGACACCCTGTATATATACTACCCATTTTTTAGTTTAATACCCATTTTTTAAAGTCTAAAGTACGTTTTGCCGTTTATATCATATAATTAGTTATATCACTTTGGAAAATTTTATTTTATAAACAATTAGGTTATCTAACCATGCACTGTCTGAATGATTTCTAAGAGAATGTTATTGTTTAATAATATGTATGGAATGATTTTTTCCTTAATGACTTATAACAGCTTGTATCCAACAAGGCAGCTAAACTAGGAAGGGATAATTCATACCACAGTCTGTCTCTTATGGTAAAATCCAATAAAGTCAATCGCAATTTAGCTCTTCAAAGACATGATGTAAGTATTTTGTGAATACTATTTATTTAAAAAAAAAACCCAAACCCCTCTTAACTTTGCTATTTTAAATGGAACAACCTATATATTTTTATGAAAATCAATTCTCCAGGCAATTCCAAGAAAATCTATGTACCACAAGTTATACCTATCCTAATTAGTTTTTGAGAAAATGGCATCGAAAATGTCATGTTAACCCCAATTTTTATTGATTTACTTGGAGCATACCTTTATAGAGCATTTTTAAAAATTGATCCGCCGGGTTGAGTAGATCTAATCAGCTGTTTTTAAGACTCACTGGGATTTTTGGTTTTTTCTGAACATTTATCATACATTTGGCCTTTATTTATCGGCTTCGTGTCAAAATAAAACATAACCCCTTTTGCTTTGTTTTGGTCGTGCAGTTATTTTTAAAGATTTTCACAATATTTGAGTTGTAAATAATACTATTTTCACTTGTAATAAACACTGGATACATCATTAAAACCCAATAACCAAAACAGCTGATTTTGACACTTCTATTTAACCTGACTGACCTTGGCTTTGATCTGGGTCAGCAGGATCCAACTTGGGCTAAGGATTTGATCAATTTATAAACATGGGTAGAGACTGGCTGTCCTTTTTGAACGGGTTTCATGGATTGGGTTAACCCACGATCAATATTTGAAAAGGCCTATAGAATTTTTCGGCAGGTAAATTAATTTAAGTTGCTGACCATGTTAATTTTTTCAGGTTGAAATTAAATCAAATGCAAAAATAGTTTCGACCTACTCCAAAATGATGAATTTATGTGAAGAAAACCCCGATGTTACAACTTCATCTTTGATTAAGGCCGTTGGTTGGGAATTTTTAAGAACTGGAGCATTAACCATAAAAGATGGAGGAATGGAGCTTGCCAACCAACAAAAGGGCTTTCAGTTGGTTAATCCAACCAATGACTGGTTTCCAGGTAAATTATTTTATAGCAATAATTTACCTTTTAAAAGTGTCTAGAAATTATTTTATACAAATAAAATGATGGCAGAATAAATAAGTAACTTAAGAATATTAATTAAAAAGATAGTAGAGATTTTTGTTTGTGTTCTCTAAGTATAAACCTAAAAATATACAAAAACATATGCTTTTTTCTATGATTGATTATAAATATAATAGAAGGTGTTAAAGACCAGACCGGATCCCACAAATTAAAAAAAATGTTTTAAAGCGTATTCTCAATAGCATAAAAATTATTTATTAGGGTTAATGTGGACTAATATTTGTTTTAAGATAGTAGTAGCTCACTTAGGCCACTTTGGTCCCAATAAATAAGTTTAATGCTATCGTAAATATGTGTTAAAGCACATATTTTTAATTTGTGAGATATTCCCTTTGGTTCTTTAAGCGTCATACTTATAAACTTTTTTCCTATATTGATGAGAGGATTCTTCCATAGCAGTTTTGCATCACAATTCACTAACACCCTGTATAAATTATTTTCGAATCTGCGTTTCTCAGAAATTGCCAAAGTCCAAAGGATCATTAATTCTAAAAGTATTTGCTCATCTGCGTTCGCAATAAAAGCTAAGATTGCGAAAAAATCAACTACATGATAAAACAACGAAGGTTGGGGGTCACTTTTTATCGTTAAACATTTGTTTACAGTATGATTTTAGTAATTGCATTATATTTTTGTTTAAAAATTGTAATCAGAAAGATTTCTTCTCTTAAAAACATTTTTTTGTTTGTTTAGGTTTAAATGAAATTCGCGATAAGTACAGCAGCTGGGATTGGTGCTATGGAAAAACACCAAAATTCAACATAACCAAAGCCTTTGTTGTACCTGGATATCTAATTCACAGCAACACAGGCTCATCTGGGAGCCTCAATGTTACCATGGCAGTTGAAAATGGAAGAATAACCGATATAACTGTTTATATTCCTCACGGATTTAATGCTTTTGGTTTCACTGGGGAAGCTAAAGTAATTCATGAGTTAAAAGGGAAAAAGTTCTCAGTTGAAGCATTTGAAGATCTGGAAGATTCTATTGGCAGCCTTTTGGACGAAAAAGATAGATTCGTTACTGAGTGCTTAAAACAAGTTATGACTTCCTAAATTGACTTTCGTCTTTTTTATTTGGACTGCTTTAAAAGACGTGTTCTATAATTTTTTTAGTTTCCTACAACCTTTATGCTATTTGTGATTTAAAACTAATTTAGGTTAAAATGTGTTTGTTTAAGATTTATTTACATTAAAGCTTTTGATGTATGGTATATTATCATAGGATAAAAGCACTTTTTAAATTTCTTATAGATTGTAATTGTAAGACAATTGACGATTTCCAAGTTTAATAAGACCTCTGGTGGTCAACTGCGGAATCTAAGAAAGCAGGTTATTGGTCATGTTTAACACACTTTAATCGGTATCGATGGATTCGTTTTTGAGCTTTGAGCGTGAATAGTTGTGTGTTTTACTACTATATTTTCATTAAAATGCCTTTCTTTTGCACATATATTAAACATTCATTATGGCATCAGAAGAGCCATCAACACCTAAAAATAAAAAAGGGTGTATAACACTAATTGTTGTGTTTTTTAGTATTTCTCGCGAAAAGAAATCGGTAGAAATATTCGTTTTCACGTCTTTTCAAACAAGAATAGTGGCATAAAAGTGAAAATATCTAAAAGTTTTTAATGACGCTTTTTTCACCAATCACCACTAACAAAAAAGTCGGTTAAACTATCAAGTGCACTACTTAAGCTTACAAATCGACCTTCAACACATATAATACGTCCAAATTTATACAAATCTCGGCTGTATACTGAACAATATTTTAAACCGTTTTAATACCCAAAATCCGTAGCGTGATCTAGGTACGCCTATTACCTGCTTTCTTTGACTTTGTTTACGTTTAACAGCGCCGCCATTGGTAGTTGAAATCGCCAATAATTTAATCGTGCATACAATTATTATATTTTAAAAATCTGTTAAATAATGCTAGTCCATTTTAGAAACTTTTAAAACTGACTCAATGTACTTTTTGTGACTATTGGCATCAAAAAACAGTGATTTTCTTTTAAAGGATGCCATTTTTTTATTAGTGAATTTGCAAAATATATTTTAAGGGTAAGCAGTACGTTTTCCCTTAATATTTTCTAATCATCTTTAGTTTATATTTAATTAACTTAATTTTAAGTTTCCACCGCATCATTGTTTTGCGGTTTTCAAGAATTAATCATATCACTATTTTATAGTTTAATTTTTTTGTGTATTAGAGTTAGGTTGTTTTTATGTTGGACACTGTATTTAATTAAGAATTTTTATTATATTATTTTCGATATTGTTTTGAATCTGTTGTGCCTTATGTAGGTTAAGGTAGTTTAAAGTATAATGTTTATTAGACTGTTAGTATTTAAGAATATTCTATTCTCATATTTTATGTTTCTGTTATATGTTTTTATTAGAAATATATTTTTTCAGAGAGAAACCAAGTTTTTTTATTGATTAGGGTTAAACAAAAAGAGTATTTTTAGGAATACTTTTTCATACCGCTAGCTTAAATAAATAAAAAATAAAATAACTTTAGACAATTGGGTCACCCTCTATGTATATCATATCTTTTAATAATACGATGCCACAGACTTACTGGGAATAAAAGATCTTTTAAGGGATGGCGTAAGGTTACTTCGTTCTAAAAAAGGTACTTTTTATCTTTTTTTTTGACGGCTTAGTCAAAATTTAATACATAGTAATTAATAACTTACATTATTGCCTATAATTACATATTTCTTGATGGTCTATTAAAATATAACAATACAAATTATAGTAAACAATTTTTTTAAAGGAATTATAAAAAATACGGCAATCACAGCAATAATTTGGTACCCATCATATCTTGGTGCTCATGTGATAATAAAAAATTAACTTCGTTTGGTAGATAATCGTTTTACCGAGGTAACATGAATGAATAATTGGGTTATTTGTAGTTTTAAAGCTATGATGGCACCGACTTTAAAAACGAGAGTTGTGGAAAAAGTTTGAAAAGAAACGTTTATAGATAAGTTTTATCGCCTCACCTACTGAAACCGCTGAATCTTTTATGTTCTTCATTTAAAAAATTTAATGAAAAAATGCAAAAAAAATGATTACTTGGGTAAAAAATAGGTATTTTTGCCTAAAGGACCCAATATATTTTAATTCTACTTTTATTATTAGCATTATCATGTCACAAATTGTGCTAGCCTTACAAAAATTTAATTTGTTATTCGGTAAGAGAAGAATTTGCGAAACTCAGGCTACTACGATTTTTTAGCCTTTATGATAGCCCATAAAGGCTACGTACTGAGCCAGAGGCGCACTTACAGCCTTGCCGCCCGTAGGCTATTTTATTTTCGCCGCCCCCAGCCTTGCCGCCCGTAGGCTATTTTATTTTCGCCGCCCATTTCCTCATCTTTTTCCGTCTGAAAAAGTTTAGAAGAGCAAAAAAAAAGGTCCTCACTTCCATTTATTTGCGCCGCCCCCCAAAATCCGCCGCCCTAGGCTTCAGCCTACTCAGCCTAATGGCAAAGGCGCCACTGTACTGAGCACCCTAAGAGTTGCCTTTTGGGCATCATTTTTTCCTGTTAACCATATGCGTCGGAGTGGTTCAAACTTTATTCGAAATGATAATATAAATTTGAAAGTTAGATAGAGATACATGAGTTTTTAAATGTTTTTAATTTTATTTTTAAATTAAACCCGTATTAACAAGAAAAAATGGCCTAATTGACTTCACATTTCAAAGATTGCTTAACTCTTATTATTGGCGCTTAGGTTAAAGTATAGCTTGCAGTTTAAGGTAATTTAATATAATACATTAAAAAATAAAAATTAAAATTTTGAGAAGCTGTCATATCAACGGAAATAATAGCAGCGACCCAAACTTTTGGAAGTTGCAATCAGGGTCAAGAGACCTTCAAAATAAGGATTACTTGATTCCTTTTTCTATTTAAGATTTTTGGGGGTTGCAGTTTAGGGGGTAAAAGTGTCAAAAAAATGTTTTCCTCTAAAATCAAAAATTGACATGTCCGAGCTTTTTTCCTTAAATTACCTGGCGTGCCCATAATTAGCTGTGTTTCGTTTTCTTATGGCCACCCTGTATATTTTTTTAAATTTATGTTTCGGTAGAATTTTTAAAGTTTAAAACTGATATTATTCCATTATAATTGTTACTTTAAACTCATTGTTATTTAATAAGAGGTTTTTCTAAAAATTTCCAGCCATAAAGATCATTAAAACAATGAGTGATTCTGTGATTTTAATGATAACAGGATTTTTTCGTTAGCTCAGCTGTTGCTGAGTGTAGATAAATGTAAAATTAAATAATAAATAAAAAAATAGGAATGTTATAATAAAATTAGAGTTAGGTGGACGCGTGTGTTCTCATGCAGCCTTGGTTCCGATAACCTCGTGATAACATGCTTTTGCGACTTATGTCCCAAAATTCAGTCCCGGACTGGCATTTTAAAATTGTGTACAATAACGTAGTTGGAATTAAAAAAAAAACATAATTGGTATATTACGTTTTAACTACTGAGGTGGTTGGTTAGTTTAAGGCGGGGTTGGTTATTCGACCATAGACTTACTTCAATGCGAATAACTTTTTTGCCTTTTACTGCGGCGAAATTAATTTTACGTAAACCTTGACGTGGGGGCCGCATAAATTTGTTTTATTGTATGTTTTAAAATTTATAGCTTTTAAGATTTAAGTGATTCACAATTCTATTAAATGAAAGATTGGCAAATTAAAATAATTTCTGTATTATTTATTTCTTTATATTTAACTTTTACATAAAAGTTTTAAAAAAATCACCTCTATTCTTAATTTTAAATAGTCTTTATATTAAGTGGCATATACGTAATTATAATAATATAGTGAGAACAAAAAATTAAATATTGAGGTGAAGCTTAAGGCTCTCTGCAAATGGGTCGGTGCAACAGCGACGCGACGGACTTCGACAGCACGAAGGCATATTAGCGTTTCCGCGTCCTTTAATAAACATATGCAATACAGAACCGCTTTGTATACTGTTAGCAAGGGTGTGATTCATATGTTTATGTCTGGATTTTACACGGGAAAATTATATAGTGTTAGCTCAAGAAATTTTAAAACCAAACATGGATTTATTTGATATTAGATTTGTGGAGAAGATTGAAAAACGTCATGTGCTTTATAATTATACTTTAAAAGAATATTTGCGAAAAAATTACCCAGAAAGAGCTTGGAATAAAATATCAAAAGGAGTTAACCTGTAGGTAAAAGAATATTTTATTTTTTGTCTGTAAAATATTGTTCGTTAGGATTCAGGCTTTTGCGTACTTGTCTTAGATGACTCTATTATGGCACTCATTGACCCGGTGGGATAATTCAAAGAAGTAGTTTTTGCGCCGTCGCAGTCGGGTTTGCGTAGCATCGGCGCTCTCCGATCGACATATGATTTCATTGGCTGAGAATATAGTAAAAATTATCCATTATACGTATGCTCGTCTCTGTACGGTTGTCGCCACTTCAAACACGAATATACGCGTACATACAGTCGAAAGCTTGTAGAATCTCGGTCTCGTCGCTGTTTTTCCGACCCATGTGCGGAGAGGCTTACCAAAGTGTATTTATTTTTTGCTTTTCTGAGCATAGCTGCTTAAAGTAATGCTCCAATTTGGAAATTGCCACTCTTATTTCTTTCTCTACGTCTCTTTTTAAATAGTACTTGTTACAGCAAATGAAAAAACCCTACTCAAACTACTCGCAAATGGTAAAAGAACGTTTAACGCTGCAGTGCCGATGGCACGATAATTCTAAGAAACTGAGGTTCAAAGTTTCAAATTTCAAAGAGTTTGTTCTTATCGCAATCTAGATCTAAACTGGAGTTCACAGAACAATTCTATTAGCTGTTCTTCCTCTGTTGCAAGTGCCGATGCTGTAGTTGCCTCTGTCGCATGGAAAGAGTTTCTAACCCAGTTATATTACTAGGCCTATTTTTTCGAGACTTGATGAGTGATCCAACTGATAATAATTATTTTTTTGAAACTTATGTGGCTAACTTCATTGTGAATGTTTATTAATATTTTATATGGCATCACTCACGTGATTAAATCATTAGGATTACTATACTGATAAAAGTGAAACTGATCATGTTTCGAAAGAATAAGTCTATTGATACACTTTATCAGACATACTATTCTGACACGATTTAGTCGCATAAACACGCGACGCCACTGAAACGACGCTGCGACCTTTTAGGGCGTCGCGACGCACAGTTTAAGAAGCTCATCTATTTGTTTTTGCCGCCACCGCACGGCGAACGTAGGCACCTGTCAATTGAAATAAAAAAGTTTAGGAATAAATGGACGTCCGTATTGATCAAGGGTCCAACAAAGTTCTGTCTTTTTCTTTAATGTCAATTTGGCATTTTCTTCCTGTTCTTAGAGGGCACTATACAACAAAATTATAGTAAGTGTAATTTATATCTCGTTAAATCTCAGATAAAAAAAAGCACGCGTATTCGTTTGTCATGTGATCTTGAAATAAACGCAGCTATCTACGAATATTTGAAATATGGATTTTTTTATTAGCTGATAAGTGTCAATTCTATTTGTTTATAAAATTATTATTAACTACCCAAGCAGCAAGCTGACGTCTTATTGAAGTCTCTTTTTGGTCATCCCTGGTCACATTTGGTCAGCATAGACGTCATAAGATGACGACAAAATGACGTTTAATTGACACCCCTAAGTCACAGACAAAAGACGTCCCGTTAATGACCGCAGACCGGTCTCAAACTATTTTGTTCTCATCGGTACGGTGTAGGCAATAAAAAGCGAAAATGTTGAATAAACATAGTAGTTTATTGTCCATTACGCCATCTATCGGTAGAGTTTTTTCCTATTTCAAATTTGTAAAATTATTAGTCTTATTTTTCTGTCATATGATATTTCGGTTGGGTTTTGACACGAATCATATAATGTCACAAATTTTTTCTGGCAGGTTTTCTAAACATGACGTCATTAGATTTTATGAGCCAGTATGACGAAAACGTACGTCGAAAAGACGTCACTTTATTGACGTCAAAAACACGTCAATTAAATGACGTTAAAATGACGTCATAATTTTGGTCTGATGACGTCCTATGACCAAAAATGACTTAAAAATGACGTCATAATGACGTCAGCTTGCTGCTTGGGTAATAAAGACGGACATTGAAGATATTATTATCTATATCAAAAATCGTAAAAGTTAAAGAAGAAAGAATTTGCTTAAAACTATTTAAACAACAAAAAACAATCAAATTAAGAGAGTTTTTTTTATAAGAAAAACAGTAATATATTGTGGTATTTTTTGAAAAATTATCAGTTTCACTTCTATCAGTTCTATCACTTGCAAGTGATCATGATCATTTGATCACGTGACAGATGCTATTTGAAATATTAGGAAACATTCAGAAGGAAGTTGGCTACAGAGGTTTCGAAGGAATGGTATCATCAGTTTTACTTCTATCAGTTTGTTCACTGACAATTTTTTGAAAGAATACCACTAATATGTCCTGCAAAAAGTTATAGGTACATAACAGTTTTTTTACTTAATATAAAAAGTGACCGACATTTTTAATTAGTGCATGAAGCACCAGCCACTCCGGTCCTGAAAAATAAAATTTAAATATTTGTTTGTTTTTTAATGCAAAAACCAAATAATGTTTCTAAAATTACCATAAATGCAAAATACAAAAATACAGATAAATAGATAGTAATTTCAATTCTTAGAATTTGATAAGCTTTTTGAAATAATCATTGCTTACTTAATATGCAGATTATTTAATTATTGTCTATTGTACCAAATTTAAAGTTATAAGAAATAACATCAGCTTGTTTTTTTTTTACATTTTTAAGGTCATATATATATTTTTAAATATTGGTTAAAAAATAGTACTCTTTAGTTCTCTAATGATCCCCAGATTTTGGTATCAATATTTTTGCTACACATCTTTAAAAATATGTTAATCAAAGGTTAAAGTTTATTATAATATTTTTGATATTTTCAGCAGCCTACGTTTTCTTCGAAATTGTTTTAAATGTTCTTTACTGGTATTTTGTTTGGTGTTTTTTTCTATGTACTACAAATTCCCTCTTGTAACGGATCAAGGGAGATGGATTAAATCCTACAACGTTGAATTAAACCATTGTGATACAGTTAGATGGAAGAAATTCCCCTTTGATTTTCTGGTTTAGTCAAGATCTTAGCCTTCAGCAAGCGAACTCCGAAAAAGCTATTTTGCAAAGTAACTTTAGCTGTATGTACGTTCTACAGGATTTATAAAAAGTTCTGAACCATGTTACTTTGGCTTTGTACCTTGGTAAAAGAAGCATCAATATCTGCTTTTAACCTAATACTGCTGAGTTTAAATGTGGCACCTTTAGAAGCTTAACACCCGATTAGCTGGATATTATATACAGGATGTTACAAAATAAGATGCTGATTCTTATAGGTGTAAATCCTTAGGTCATTTTAGAAAGAAAAGTTGAAATAAAGCTATGTCCTAAACCCCTTAACCGTAAATTTTGAGAAAAAATCGGGAGACCCTGTAAAAAATTAAAAAAAACCTATTTAATATTAAAGTACCGCTAGACTTCTAGAATGAAAGTTCTTATAATGTAATGGTAACATAATTTACATAAATATGTTTATGAAATAATAATTTTCTTTTTAATAATAAATTGACCATGCATAAAAATGTTATTATTTTTTGCCCGAAAATCTTATGTGGGACAAAAAAATCAACAGATTTAATTTGTCCTATAATAAATGGGAATTAAAAAATAGTTTTTATTTTACGAAAAAGCAGTGGCGTACATAATATTTTTCAAAAATATTTAGTCTACGTTCCTGTACGGACGCCACTGGTTAAACTAAAAAATCTCCATCATTAAAAAATGGCTGTTGCTACTGAGAAGGTGTAAGCTTAATTTCCTAAACATATTTAGGAAGCTATTAAAGTTACCATAAAGAACCGATTTTTTCTTAAGATTTTAACACCCTGTAGCACAAAAGTTAAGGAGTTTAGGACATAACTTTATTTAAACTTTTCTTCTTAAAATTCCCTAAGGATTAACACCTTTAAGTTTACGTCGTTAAAATATTAAGTTAGTAAAAAGAATGGCAACATTTAAAAATATCTTTTAGACCACTTAAGCTGCAATTACAAAATTTGGTATCTGAAAGGTGCTGGACAAGAAGAATTTAAGGGGGCGTCCATAAATTACGTGAGGTGTTTTTTTCCATATTTTGGACCCCCTCCCCCTTGGTGAGATTAGGTGAGATTTTCTTTAACCCCCCTATCTCATCTCACGTGAGATTTATAATGGGAATACAAAACTCTCAATTTCTTGAACCGAAATTGATTTTGTTTTCAAAAAATATAGAAGAGCAAAAAAAAGGTCCGCCATCCAAAAAAGCAAAAAAGCAACAATACATACATCACATTTTCCTGGGGGAGGCCTGTCCCAAAATTTATTTTTCTTTTCTTTTCTACCTACACAAAAATTACGTGAGATTTTCACAGACCCCCCTTCCCCCCTCGTGAGATTTGGTAAGATTTTGCTCGACCCCTCCCCCTAAAATGTCTCACGTAATTTATGGACGCCCCTAACAGTATATTGACACATTTGCCATATTTCCGGAATTTGAGCTACACATTTTTTTTTTTAATTTTTTTTTATAGAATCCCCTTTTTATATTTGTCGCAATAAGTAAGTCGGCCAAAATTTAATAAACCTACCAATAACAACACCACATTTTTGATAAAAAGTCCATAAATATACCTAAAACAGCTTAAGCTGCATTTACAAAATTTGGTATTTAAAGGTTTATGGATAAGAAGATTAAAACAGCGATATTATCATTGTTGCGAGATTTCCCGGTTTTTTCCTTTACGTAATATTTGTTCAATGCAATAAAAATGGGGTGTTCCATTAAAATAAACGTTACATGCAGCACAAAACTGGAAAATCGATTCAATTGTCCACATGTCCATAACATCTCAAATATCAAATTTGGAATAAGTATCTTAAGCGATTAAAAAAATAGAGTTTTCGTTTTTACTAGCATTACATATGCTAGAAAACTCGTTTCTGCTAGAAATGACCAAAATATTTTAAGCTAGTTAAGCGGCTTTCTAGGCGTCAAAATACTATTAGCTGCTAGTCATATGAATCTCAGTTTACAATAGTAAAAAAATATGGCAAAGGACACCCACGCTTTTTTAAAATATGACTAGTATTTTTCGTTCATTAGTGCCTTAACATTATTTTAAAAATTAATTTTTGATTAGATGTGTTTTTGGTTTTTTTAAACTATACATATTTTTTTACTCTTTATTTTGATCTGCTATGAAAGCGTATAGTTTATTTTTTTATCTACATTTATTTTCCACTTTTTAGTTTAATTTAAAAAAAATAGAGCACCCTTTTATTTTTATCGGGGACGGGATTAGAACCCACGACCGGTGAATCAAGCGTGTTAAAAATCCAAAATTATGCTTGCAGTAACACCTAGTGTCCTGGGACTTGTATCCACTAGCGTAACGAGGAAGGGGCGGTCTGCCCAGGGCCCCCAGTTGGAAGGGGGTTTTTATAGAAAAAAGGTAATTTTTTTGTTTTGGTAGTTAGTAACTGAAATTTTTTGGAGAAAAAGTAAAGAAAATGGTGCCCCGACCCCCGCTTGGAGGTGAGGACCTTTTTTTTTTTTTTGTAGCAAATGTACAGAAAGGGAGACCTTGATTTTAAGAAAGTATATGTTGTTACAGTGGGAGGGCCCCAAAAAGAATTTATTACTGAAATGCTATGGGCCTCGACTTTACTTTCCGCCCCTGGCCCCAATACCTCTAGCTACGCCACTCCGTGTATCTAGACATATTTAAAAAATCAGGTTAAAAAGTTTTCTAGTTTGGTTTCCGACAGTACTATAAACAAAAAAAGGGTTAGGTAGGAAAGTTACATCAAACAAACATATCGCTGCTTTCCGGTAAAACCGGCATAATTCAAACAATTACAATTAAAATCTTTTTGTGGGTTTTTTCTGAGAGATGTAACTTAAACTAATAAAACTAATTTTAGTTATCCGGCGCATTCACCGAAGTTGGGGAGATGCCTGTAAAATGTTTATTAAAATATAATTTAAAGCCGAAACGATGGAAGAATTGAGCCAAAAAGTAATTTTATTTATTTTCTCAAGGATTGTATTCCGCGAATTTATTTTTATTTTTTTAGGTTCACTGACCAATTATGACATTAATAAACACCAAAAAAATGGAACCGATGCTAGAGTGTCCGCCGATAAGGATGTCTCTCTACGACCTTTGTAGAAGAATTTAGCGTACAGCCGCCATTTTGAGTAATTAATAGTAAAAAAACTTATAATATTTTAATATTTGAGTAAACTACATACCAATTTTCAAAAATATATTATCATGACTCCTTCATTAAAAAAAAAACATAAAAATCTCCCCCTTAATACGTAGGTACATTTTTTGCATGCTTTCCATGTTTCTATGTTTCTAATAGTTTTCAAATATGAACAAAATCTTGATGAAAAAGTATTACTTCTTTAATACCAGGGGAGTAATACAGTGAAGTTTCTAAAAAGTTTAGGTCGAATGGGGATTTTTTTTTCTTTTTTTTTTTTTTTGCTCTTCAAATTTTTTTCTTTGTACGAAAATAGGCGCTCTGGGAATTCTAGCCTAGGGCACCTCATACCCTTAATACGGCCCTTTATTTATACTTGACTTTAGGTTCCGACTCTAACTAAAGAGGGCAATGCATGATATTGAAAATATCCTATTCAAAATTAATATTTCCACCAGGTATATTTACATAAAATGATATTAAACGTTTTAAGCGAAATTTAGGGTCCCAAGAAGTCACTAAACCTAATTGTGTAATTACGAAAGTCATTTAACAATATGGACGTCGTCTGCAAGTGACGTGAGAATTCGCGCGTACGAAATCCGTACAAATGACCGAGCCACAGTTTGGAGAAATAAAATAAGAAATTTATTCCGGTGAAATTTTATAAAAAGGTCAATTTGGGCATGACTCCTGTTTGTAAAGTTTGACGGACTTTTATTTTATTTAATCGTAAAGTACTGTTCAAGAGTAAAGAGTTAAAAAGTGTTTAAAGCATATTTCTTATATTAAAAAGATATTTAAAAGATCTTTAAGAGAATACCACATTAGGTATATCTAACTTTATTAGTTTCGGAAATATGGCAATTTAAATCGCGTATTAAGGTAATTTTTAAAGTACAGCTATTTTGTAGTAGATAAAGGTAATGACTTTGTATGCTAGGGGAGTTATAAAGTACTCGTCATGAGCTTTAATATGATGTATCATTCGACCCTTTAATCTTTTAAGAATTTTGGGGTAGTGACACTGGTGGTTAAAGGGGTGGAAAGTGCGCCGTATAATTTTTTGTAAAAAACGTTCCCATTAATAAATACTTTGGCGTATTTTGGAGATTTTCTTACATCTGTCTCTTTTCGCATATAACTTGAGTGGTAAGTTTCCTTACATATATAATACATTTTGTTAAAGTTTTTAAAAATCAGCATGCTGATAAAAAAATTAAAATATACCCACTATATACCGTGTGTTCCTAAATAATCCCACCACTATAAGTTTTCTGTATGAAATTAATATTAAATGAAGATGGGTATCTAAAATATAACACTAAAAATTTAACTAGTTACAATACTTTAGGTAACTTCCAGTCTCATTGAAAAAAACTATATACAGAAAACATTTATTTTACTCTACAGCTTATATTATTTTAAAAATAGCAGGAGTTTGTTGTAGTTAAAACTGACAAGTGACACATGGTTGTTTTTAAGATAAATACTATACTAATCATCCGAAGTATTATGCCTGTTGCATTGGTTGGATAAAACATCGTTTTTTTATATACACTTGTTAGATTTTTTGATATCCTAAAAATAAAGATAGAACTTAGTAAACTTAAGGTTTTCTGAGAAAGAGCCAAAGTTGTTTCAAAACATTCTTATATCTACAGTTTTGGGCTTTAAAAGCATTGACATTAAATAAAAATTATTCACGTTAGCTAATAAAAAATGGATTTTTGCTTGCTATTAAAATGACAATAGATAATGTGGAAATGTCAAAAATATCATCAGTGGCGCATTTACCAAAAGGCTGAGTAGGCTGAAACCTATGGCGGCGTTTTTAGGGGGGTGGCAGACGTTTTGTAGGGGGCGGCAAAATTGGTACTTATAAATAATTTTGTGGATGATTTCTAGTTTTATTTAGTACGTAGAATTCAAAGAAAAGGAAGTGAGGACCTTTTTTTTTTGTTTTTTGCTCTTCAAAATTATTTTTACGGGAAAAAAGTTAAACAAAGGGGCGGCGAAAATAAAATAGCCTACGGGCGGCAAATATCTAAATGCGCCTCTGAATATCATTGTTATTTTATTTACAAAAGTTAAGGTTCATTTACTTTTCATTTTGTAAAAATTTAAAAAATATAGTATGTTTTTGCAGTTACTGTGAACAATAACTGTGCTGTCCATTGATTCAGTCATATAAATTATTGGTAATAGGTAGTTTGGTTATTTATTTTTATTAGCACAGAATACACAATTTTTTACTTACTACCGAATTATAGAGTAATTTATCGAAGTCTTCTTTAGTTTACAACAGTAGTACACAATATACAGGGTGTAATTTAATTGATGACCTTCCTTAGCTTCTTTTAGAAAGAAAAGTTCATATAAACATATCCTAAACCTCTTAACTTTTGAAATACATAGTGTAAAAATTTCAAAAAAAATCTATTTTTTAAAATCTCCTAACTATTCTTTACCCAATTTTGCTTTAATGTGGCAATGTTATTATTGACACTAGGGGGTAATTTATCACAAACCTAATTACATTTAATAAGTCCAGTGGCGTCCCGAGAGGCAACTAAAGGAATATTTCCAACAAAAAAACGGTACGCCAGTGACTGTGTAAATGTGTGTAAAATTTTTGTGCTTTTTTAGATTTAGCAAATAAAAATACTGCTTTAATGTATCTTATTTTTTTTTCTGTATCTTGTTTAGTTTAAGAGAAAAAAATCACTTAATTGCATATTTTTAGACCCCTAAAAAAGCATTGCGAGATCTTTTTCTTTTAAAAATTAGGTTTTATAATCTTTAATTAGCAATTATGCAACAAACATAATAAATACTTATTTAAATAAAGTCGTGTGTCGGGTTTTCGAAATTTTTTGTTTTTTTTAACACCCTGTATCTTAAAAGCTCAGACGTTTGGGACATATGTTTATAGGAAACTTTTCTTTCTAAAATAAGCTAAGGAATCTTACCCTCAATTAAATTACACCCTGTAGGTATCACTGAGTAAAATGTTAAAGTCTATTTATTCTCATTACTATTGTAAATCAAATATGAAACATGTAAATATGCGCCCAGTTGTTTAATTTTTTAAATCTAAGCCCTAATACAAAAATTAAGCTACTTTTTTACCATTTATTCAACAATTCCTTTTCTTGTTACAATGTTTTGCAATCTTTTGAGAAAAAATCCTCGGCAGTGTGTTTCTCGGTCAAGTCTTGATTTTTCGCGAGAAAACTTAGGCATCACTGAAATAATTGCAAATCAATTTCATTTTGATGCCAACCATGTTAAATCTAGAATTCAATTAAATTTTATTTCAGTTACCCCTTTGAAGGTATGTGCTTTAATATTAGCTGTTTTAACCAGTTAAGGTGGCCTTTACGTATATTTGTACCAATTCTTTTCTCTTGCTATTCTTCTTCTGTTACAATTCAAGGTTAACCTGAACTATATATAACAATGTAGGACTGCATAGTTGCATGCATCCATTACTGACCTAGTTGTTAACCTGAAATGACCTGGTGAACTCTTTATTATTTTTTCGTTTTTGGTGGTTGGTGTAATATGTTTTTGCGTTATTATTTTAATTTTGGGTATTGCCTTTCTATACTTTATTTTTAATAATACGAGAATCTCGCCGGTAGCAAAGTAAACATAGTCTTTAACCTCTAACCCAGGAGGCCCTGGTTTGATCCCTAGCCCGGGGGACAGTTTCAGCTAATATTTATTTAAAAAACCGTTCGTGGTGGCACTACCGTTGTCTAAAAGATCCTAGCAAATGCAAAAACTGCGTGTTTTAGTCCTTGAACAACTTTGACGGAATAGGGGAAAAGATGGGTTAAACATCTAAAAATCCGACATCTACGGTACTCTGGTATTTGGGCTTAAGCCTCGTGGCTT
This sequence comes from Listronotus bonariensis, assembly GCA_014170235.1. Classification (NCBI taxonomy): domain Eukaryota; kingdom Metazoa; phylum Arthropoda; class Insecta; order Coleoptera; family Curculionidae; genus Listronotus; species Listronotus bonariensis. Next base: position 85,099 of record JACEGR010001142.1, read on the forward strand.
CTCACAAAGATAAGGTTTTTTTTTAACAAGGATTTTTCCTGTGATATCTATCTTTAAATAGAAACTAAGAAACCAAAACTTATTAAGCGGAGCGTAAAAAATAGACAAAAATGACTTTTAAAGTATAATCAAAGAGGGCTTTACCATTAGATACTTTTCAAACAAAATAGTTTTCATTGGGCTACCATCAACCCCTGGGTACCGGATATCCAGCTTTTTTTTGACAGTTGCCGTCAATCAAAACCGAAAAAAATACTCTTGTTTCTAATTGACACATTAGTTACAGTAGATGACCACTACCGGCGTAACTACGGGGGGCTAGGGGGCCAGGCCACCCCAGGTTTTGTTAGGCCCCCCAGGAAAGTGTGCCTATATGGTATATGTGTACACATAACGTATTAACAGCGTCCGGGCCACTCCCAGGGTGTTGCCAGGCTCCCTCCAGGTTCAATGGCTAGTTTCGCCTATGATGACCACTCTCACAGTTTTTACTAAATTAAAGTCATAGGGGCCCCAGTGCTCAATACTTTGTCGAGCAATTTCATTTTTAATTTGCTGATCCTAATTCTCTTTAGTTTTATTTGCACAAGACGAGTCAATGTTTAGGGGTGTGTGTAGAGCTGTTGCTCCCAGCCCCGGATCATCATTTGTTTTGAGGGGTGGGGGCAAAACTGTCGTTTGCCATCCCCTTTGCCTTTTTTTTCTGGAGCGTGTTACATGAACAAAAAAAAGGTCCTTACCTTTCAAGTCGCGCTCCCCTGCCACGCCCTCTGTTATTCCAAATACAAAAATGAAGAACAAAAATAAAAGGTCCTTGCCTTTTAAATCGGGTCCTCTTCCCATCACTTGCCGCCTTAGGTATCATAGATCCAGACTGCAAACCCAACTGCTCACCGTCCACTGCACGTCGGTCATGCCTTAATTTTGCAATTATGCCGCCCCTTGAAGGTTTCACCGGTCACCCCTGTTTGCCCCCTCCTCCCCTAGGTCCAAGGCTGGTTGCTCCAAGCTTTCAATAAATCAACACGTAGAGTATCCTTTAAAACTCCGACATACTTTACATACGTATCTAAGTACGAAGAATACAAATGTTTTATAAAAACACCTTTAGAGTTTCCTAACTAATATTTATTTAATTAAAAAATTATTACATTATACCAAAAAGTTATTAAAAAATACCATATGTCATTGGTGTCATTAAGGACATACCTATCTGTGAAAGAGGGCTATGAAATAAAAATAGGATCTTTTCACATTACTTTCATGTGTTCCATTAAATTTTAAAGATTGCCCACATGCCCTGAGACATGCTGTATATTTTTAAATCCCTATGTTCAAAACTCTACAGTTACAGCTGAATGTCAAAACTAATATTGGCCTTTTTTGTCCAGTTTGCCTTTCATTTAAGCGAAAGATTGGAACAGAGCAAAGCCATTGCCTGTTTCTCGACCTATCTTCAAGCTTGACTAATTTTGTGCAATAAAGTGATTTATCATGGTAGTTTAATTATTTAGGTGTAATAAATTTTGAGTCTCGCCGTCAAATCCCTTTATGTTTTCCTGGGTGACCTAAATGTACTGTAATACATTTAAGGGAAAGATAAAAACGCAACTTCAAGATTTTTCTTTAAATATATAAAATTACGAAAATTAAAACAGCGGGTGAAAAATAAATTAATATTTTTACAATGCTTTTTCCTTTGTTTAACTTTTTTGCTTACTGGTGTGAACATAGGGGTACGAGTAAAAAATACGGATTTTAAGTAAAAACCCATATAACATTTTTTGCCGGCGTTGTACATTTAATTTACTGGCATTGCCAACACTCTTTAATGGCAAGGCATTGGCAAAAAGGTATCAAAAAGACGCGAAAGTGGGCAATTGGCCGTTATTAGGCCACGTGTTGCAGATAAAGTGATGGCATCCGTGATTAATAAGTTATTGCCAAAAAATGCGTTTAAGATGATGGCATCCATCAATAATAAGTTAATGGCAAAAAGATAACAAAAAAACATGAAAGTGGGCAAATGCAGATACTCCCAAGCAGCAAGCTGACGTCTTATTGACGAAAATTGTCGCATATACTTTTTTTTTTAAAGCTAAAATGATGCGATATTTTATTTGAAAATTATAATAGGAAAAAACTCCTTACTGCATGCAATTTCCTTGCAATGCAAAGTACCATTTCTCGGAACACTGCCCAACTTTGAGATGCAGATTTTTACACTAGCCGAAGATATTTCTTTCAAAGCTAAGTGAGATCACCTACCGCAGACCGCTCTCGAATTATTTTTGTCTAATGGGTACGGTTTAGACGATAAAAAGCGAAGATATTGCAGAAACGTAGTAGTTTATTGTCCATTACGCCATCTATCGGTATGTCAAAAAACTATTAAATATATATAATATTTTTATTAACGCGTCTTTAAAACTTTTAATAAAGTTTTAAACAAAATGTTTGCAGCTCCTAACAGTCTACTTGAATATCTTGCCTTCTCGACTAGCCATCACCAATTAATCACACAACACACACTTATTAGCTAATGAATACATTTAATTATGTCTATTAAAAACTCTTTTTTTTAAAGAAACTAAAAAGCTAGAAAACCACGTAGAAAACAAATGCACAAAGCGGTCACCTTCGGTCGAAATTAACGTAGCGTATTTTACCATCATTTTATTTTTAATCGTTCCAAAATACATAATAAACCTTTTTGACCTAATTTTTATTTGCATGATTTTTAACAATAAAATGTTATGAAAAGGCCATTTCCTTTAAATTATGTAAAAACATAAAATAATGTTGTTTAGCTGCCATGTTAAATAAAACAGATCAAAAAAATTGCTCTAATGTTAGTTAAATACCAATGTTAATAATATGGTTTAAAAAGTATGAATATGCGTTGAAGGTTTGCCTTCAAAAATCCAATATTTATTTGCCTGCAACAAAAACGCGTGCTTTTTTAATCAGGATTGGTATGCCGCCATTTTTGTATGCTTGCCGGCAATTCGCCTGCATGTAAAATTTATTGGCAATTAAGTGTTTATTTAGGGTTGACTTTTTAATGCGTATAAGATGTTGGCATAATATTGCCACCAATTGCCAATGCTTTACCATCAATGCCAATATGAAAAATGTACATTGCCGGCAAATAGTGTTTGCTGGGAAGTTCTTTAATAAAACTGTGATTCATTGTTTAATTTTTTTTTCTAGCTTTTGGACAATTTTTGAATTTCATGCCAGTGGAAATCTGTTCTTTTTGCCGCAAACCATTCTTCAACGCATTTTTTATCCTATGAACCAAAGAGGCCTAGCAAGTCCGAGACCCATCGATGCAAACAAGTGGTAATTGGATAGAGTCAAGACCATAGATAACCTACATTTAGATCCGCAGTGGCAAGAAGCATTTTTCGGATTTTTACGACCTCGCGCAGTGGGTGGACGAACATGCGCACTTAAAAGCCGTGGCAAAATACAAACACCGGCACCCGGTACTCTTCGTCCGCGGTCTGACCGTAATGCTCATTAGCTACCGTACTTTGAACAGAAAACCAGGACGCCGTCGACAATTCTTTCCTATAATGCGGATAGTTTGTTTGGTGCCGGGTGCGTTTACCCTCAACTGGCCGGTGATGGAGAATTATCATACATATCAGAATCATCAATAAATATGATTCTGTTTGCTCTTTTCGGAATTATTATCTTTTTTCAAGTAGCGATGGTTCAAATTTGTCAAATGTTACTGGCAACCTTTAGTATTAAGGGTTTCTTCAGGTTTAAACAGCTTACATCATTAACAAAACCCGGTCCTTTTGATCCTACTAAACACAGAGTATCGCCTTTTTGCCAAAGCGATTCGGTCTTGCGATTGATGTAAATGGGGCTCCTTGGCCTAGCAAACTTATTGATGTTAATTATGCTACAACAATTTGATTAGTTCTTTTCTGTTAGAAATAATAAGCCACAAACTAAAAAAATGCTAGTAATTTTTAATATAAGTGAAATCATACTAAAGTAAATTTAGAGATAGGTTCTGGTACGTTAACTAGAAATGCGAAATTGTTAGCTCTAATAAAATTGAATCGAGAGGCAGTGGCGTAGCGCAGGCACAGATAGGCATAGGTGAAGTTGTATCCGCGAGGCCTCTTTTGTCAACTAAGGTAGCAAAAAAAGTTTAGGATTAAAATAAAGGTCCTCTTCTTTAAATACACACTGGTTTCAAGGTTTTTTCATACACATTAAATATTGGCGTACGTAAATATATACCTGCAAGGCCCCTTTCATAAAAAATACAAAAGTCCACATACTCCCATTTGCTTTATTTTTATACTTGAATCACACTTCCTACTGCTTATCCTGCACAAAATTCATAACATGCCGTGAGACCCCTACAGGCGAAGCCCGTAGGCGACCGTCTACATCGCCTACGCCTAGCTACGCTACTGAAAGGAAGGTATTACTATACACATACAAATCGTGCCACCCTAAAAGGTTTATAAAAAGGTTTGCCTATGCTTGGAAAAAAAAAACGGTCCAAAACGTCAACATGTCGACATTCTATTACTAACCTGTACCTGCTAGTGTTCTTTATACTAAATCAGTCAATTGAAAGAAATGGAAGCATCAAGCTGGCACGACGTGTATATGCGGGTCACAATTAATTTTGACAGAAGTGGACTTCTTTACATAAATTCGGGGATGACGTCAAAAATGTAGTCACACCACTGCCTATAAATGCATATCGTTTTTGTTTTTGCACAAATTTATGTCTTACGTTCCATTAAACAATAATTATCAAATAATAGTTTAGTACAGTAAAGTGCAGCTGAAGCTTCTGGTGCCCGGAAATTACACAATAAATTTAATTTTGAATTTTGACCAAGCTTTTAATTTTACATATTTTAATTTTTAGGGCCTTATGAACGTTACATTATAAAAACAAATATGTATATATACTAACGTACTGTGGGTGTCTTTAGCGAGTTAAGAGGGAGTTTGTTGACACGTGACTTAAATATTTGAAGATTTGGGGGGGAGGAAAGACCTCCGAAGGCAGGAAGTTCCAAATTCTAGAAACTCTAGGGATAAAAGAACGAACAAAGTGGAAAGTTCGGGGCCTGTCCAGTTGGACCGTATAGGGATGCATACGCGTGGCATCACGAGTTTCTCTGTTGGGAACCGTGAGTGGAGGAATTATACTGGACAATTCTTTAGAGCAGAAGCCATGGAAGTACCTATAAAAAGCGATAAATCCCCCACAGCCCGACGATGGGCAAGTAAGGGAAGTCTTTCTGTAAGTGAAGGATCATTCATGAGACGAATAGCTCTTCTTTAAATGGAATTAAGAATGCTAAGGGTTGTGGGGGACGCCATGCCCCAGATATGAGAACAATATCCCAAGGGAGGTCGGATTTGGGACACATATAAAGTGTATAAATTAGAAAGGGAAAAATACTTTTTGGCTCAAAAGAGAAATCCAACCTTTTTTGAAGCTACTGTGGCTATAAATACAATGTGTTTATGCCAGTTAAGGTTACTTTCAAACGGAACGCCCACAAGGTTGAAGGTGTATTTGCTCTGTAAAACTTGGGGGCTCATAAGTAGAGGATGAGTATTTAATGACTCTTTTCGCGACAAGGAACATGATTGTATTTTGGATGCATTAAAATGTACGAGGTTTTTGGCGCCCCAATCTAATATTTAATTAAAATCCTGCAAAAGAGATATCTGCATTGCTTTGCGTTTGTTTTCCAAATCAGGTTTAGTGATGGGTTTAGGAACCTAAAAACTGGAGTGAAGGGTACTCTCGTCGGCGAAACTATGAATGGAATTAGTTGTGGACGAGAGAAGGTCGTTAATCTGAAGAAGAAACAATGTTGGTGCCAGAACTAAGCCCTGAGGCACTCCAACATTCACTTGGTGAAAGCTTAAGAATGGCCGTCCACAATAACTGTTATACGTCGATCAGATAGATAACTAGAGAGCCAAGTACAGAGTTTAGTTAAAAGACCATAGAAGGGAAGTTTATTAAGATTGGATATATCAAGAGCAACGATCTGGGATTCACCTAGAAACTTAAGAGACTTATTCCAGCAGTGTGATATGAAGGAAAGAAGATCTGCTGTAGATTTTTGTGACGAAATCCATACTGCCTATTATGCAATTTTTTTTTCTAAATACTTAAGGATTTGTGAGTTATTGAATTTTTTCATTTTTTACAAAGAACTAAGAGAATTCAAATGTACCTAAGATTTAAAAATTATATTTAAAGTTAGGTGGCTATAAAGTTTGGTTTTGGAAAACCTAAAGAGAAAAATGCAATTAAGTCTATTGGAAAGCAAAAAATAAAATAAAATAGTGTAAGTTAAAAAAATACTATATACTAACACTATCATTTTAGAAATGTTTTAAAATCATACAAACCATGATTAAGTAGTTTTGGGGTACAACTTTATATATCTTTTATTTATCGTGTACCAAACTGAACAGGCGTACTGCAATTAACTGATGCTTTATTTTCAAGTTCTCTTTAGATTCACTGTGTATAATTATTTGACGTCATATCCCGATGGGAGGATCGACTTTTTTGGCTTGTAAATACATTTAGATTTTTAAGCAGGCTGCTGTTGAATTAATAACAGGTACTATAAGAAATTAAAGCTTTATAATCAAGTTAACGAGTAGACCTGCATCAACATATATTATCAGTAGCGTCTCACTGAAAGTGTATCAGTAACACGATTAGATTCCCCAATCTGTCAAAAATATTGTTTAATAATTCCAATCCTCTGGCTAACTTAAAATAAATACAAAGAGATTTTTAAAAACTTTTCTTGCTAGTTTTGTAATGTTGCAATCTGGTTTTAACAAGCATTTCATTGGTAGCTTTTTGAACCTTTATACATTTGTTAAATAAAACCATTTTTTCCATAAAGAATATTTAAAGCTAAACACAACCATGTTCCACCAAATTCTCTTTCTACTTCACATTTATCGTTTCTACGATCCTCTGGGATCACGGATAGCACGAGATTATTGTCGTATGAAAATATATCGTATTTGATTTTAGCCTCTTTCTACTTCACACCAGTTGTTGCCGAGTTTGCTCTGGGGTTAGAGGCACGAAGAAAAATAGGAACGTTAATTAGGCCCCTCTCTACAGCATAAAACCACTGGTTAGTTCTGGTTAGTCTCCACAAAAAATTCTGCCGTTCTGATGTAATTTGTTGTTACGTCCAATATCTACATCTTAGTTTCTGTTTCTTTAAAGAGATCTATTTTATGGAAAAGCTCTTATGTACTGTTTCTAAAAAGATTCACCAACAAATATTAATGAATATTTTAGTTTTAGCTTTGTTTCTTTATTGTCAAATCTTATAATTGCAAGAATATTAATTTTTAGTTAAGAGGTTGTAGAAAAACTGTCTTGGCCCAAGAGTTCTTTATAGAAAATTTGTTGTTGCTTGTTTGAACATATGCATTTTTACAGTGCATTCCAATTAAAACGAGCCACCCTATATACTTGCGTTATTTTTACCTTTATAAAAATCCTAAAACACAATTTTTACTTTTAGGGGGACATATTTTTGTGTCAAAATTTATTTGTTCAGAATTATCCCCTCACCAACACAAATGTCAAAAAGTTCAAATGGGAAGGGAGTCAAGTGATACCCTAACTTAAATGCTTTCAAATTCTCTCGTCAACAGACTTTGGTTTTTAAAAATCGGTCTAGTTGTTTCTAAAAAAAATTCACCCTAAATATCGGGGTCCTTAGCGATTGGCTCACCGCTATAACTTTTATATTGTTTAAAATATGAAAATAAATTTGGCACGTAGGTATATCACATAAATTTGCATTGTCTTATGAATTCAGAAATTTTACATTCCTTCCGGTTTAGCCGGAAACGACCTAAGCTTTATAGCGCAAAAAATGCTTATATTATTTATTTAAAGTTTTTTGTCAACATTTAAAAGAATTGCATTTGCATTCATTATATTTGGATGTGCTTGTAAAATATATCTAACATGGAAAAAACCTATCTAGGAAAAAACAATTTCAGATATAAATAATTTACATTCGCCAATTTGTCAGGAATATTTTATTCTAATTTTGGTTTAGGTTTAAGCTAAATTCTTAGTATAGTTTGGACCAGATTTTATTTATTCTGAGAGGGTTGCCGCAAAGTATCAAATGTAAACAAACCCTTTTGTGAATAATGATTTATTGCATCAATATATAATACACCCGACGAGTTTATAACTCTTTACGGCACGTGTCAGCTTTTATAGCAGGTCAGAGACGAAATAAGAAGATGTTTTCTAAGTACGTCATACGCGTTTTAGCAATGTTTTTTTTTATTTATTCAAAAAATATGTAATCAGACTCTGTCGAAGGCTATGTGCTTTCGAAAAGGTTTGTTTAATTTATCATTTCTTGTGTACTTGGCGGCATTGCTTTCGACATGAATTATAGGTGGTTCAGACTTTTTAGGCAAATTTAATATTTAAACAATAGCCTGGAATTTTTACGCAATTTACTGTGGGTTTTAAATGAATCTCAGAAAATATATAATTTCTAATCAATAAAATAAATATTTTTGGTTTGGAAGGAATAATAATAAGTTGGTATCTTCAAGATAAATTATTTTCGTGCAAATGTACCAAATGTGAAAACAATGTAATTCCCAAATTAATAGTTTTATCGATAAAGTAAATATTCGCTGATCAAATTTCAAATGGACTAATTGTTACCATTTTTGGTACTTCCTCTGCCTGCATATATTTAAAACTAAAATACGATAAAATTCTTGATGCTTTATTTAGACATTTTTGTAGATAAGTGTAAGTTTTGGAAATAGTCCAATTTATTATTAGATTTCTTATTAATAAAATAAATATTAGTTGTTAAGGTGGACTAACAATGTATTCGTATCTTCTAGATAATATTCCCTTGTTTGCAACTTCGAAAAATCTTGCTTTAAAGCGACACTTAGGAATTTTTATGTACCTTGGTGTCGATATTAAATGGACTATTAGTAAGTATATATTTATTATTATTATTATTATTGCGAAAACACGTATCACGTACCTAAAAACATCCTTTTATTTCCTCTCTGGCCTACCATAAAAGCTGTAACACGTGGCGTAGTTGTCGGGTTGAATATTTTTTGATGCAATAAATTATTGTTCACAAAACGGTATATTTGCTTTATCATTTTTGTGTACTTGGCAGCATCGCTTTTAGAATGAAATAAATATGGTTGGTTCACACTAGCCTTGATATTGAAAATTATATATTAAGGAATTTTTTAGGATAGCAAAACTGAAAATGAAAAATAAATCGGCAAAAATTGAAAAAAAACGCTCGAATTGGTTGCAGTTTCACCTTTCCGTTAAGTTAGCATGGATATACGCCAAAAAGTTGTAATAAATTAAAATTTGTTGCTAATTTGTTGCTATAAAAAAATTAGAAATAACGATTTTTTAAAATTTTACCAAAATTAATACTGTCTCTGTTAGTTTTATACCCGATTTTTCCAGGTTAAATTTGATCTAAAAATTTGTTGCTGCTCACGAAATTGATTGTCACAGTGTAACGAGTCAGCAACAAAATAGAAACCGGAAGTCAAGGAAGATTTGAGATCGGTTAACTTATAGATATAATTTTAGTTGAAAATTTGTTGTTGCTCAAGAAATCGTTTATCTAACAGTATGGAGTTAGCAACAAAATACAACCCGGAAGTCAAAGAAGATTGGAGATCGGTTTGATGATAAACTGGTCAAGCTTGCTTTACACCCGATTTTTTCAGGTAAAATTCAATCTAAAAATTTGGTGCTGCTGATAAAATTGTTGCTGACTCTATACACTAAGATAAACAATTTCGTGAGCAGCAACAAGTTTTTTCCTTAAATTATATCCGAAAAAATCAGGTTTAAAACTGGCATAACTGATTTGTAATTTAACCGATTTCCAATCTCTTCCGACTTCCGGTTTCTATTTTGTTGCTGACTTTTTACACTGTGACAAACAATTTCGTAATCAGCAGTGCATTTTAAGATTAAATTTAACATGGTAAAATTGGATGTAAAACTAGTATAGACAATAATAATATTAAATGATATAGTAGTGGCTGTATGCACGTAGATAAATATGAAGTCAAACAAAGTTTGTATTTCGTGCAAATTTTGCACGAAATACAAACTTTGTTTGACTTCATAATAATAATATTGTCAAATTTAAAAAAGGTATTTTCAATTTTTTCGTGCAGCAACGAATTAGCAACAAATTGATTTTCCATTGGTTTGGTTCTTAACGCATGATGTGTATCATTTACCTGTGCATATTTCAAATAACGATATAAGACCTAACGTGATTCTTAAATTTTTGTCAGTTTGCCAGTCAACTAAAAGTAAACTTTATTGGGCAATGCCCAACTTGGCACACCAAGCGGGTAAATGAAATAATTATTGCCCAAGTCGGCACATACGTAGGCAGGTACTCTGTTCTACATAGCCCAGGCACAGAAATTATTTGTATTTAGTTATGTCTAATAAAACAGTTATTATATTTTTTTAATTCCTTAATTAAACTCAAGACTAACACACTTACGAATGGTTAGTTCTGGTAAGCAAGTCTTTTTTTCCCTTAATTAAGCCCAGGACTAATACACACTTTATATATATGTCTTTTATTACCTGTAAGTTCTGGTTAGGCCTATCTGCGACTGGTTCATCTGCGACCGATCATTAAAAAGCAATAAAACCGACCTATAAGCGACCTACGGATTTAAATAAGAGTAAACCATAAGCATTGTTGCCAAGTTGTTCATAAACTCTTCCCATCCAGTTGTTTTCTTTTTTGTGAAATATTTTAAAAAGTAAAGAAATTGTAAATACATTTATAATTTTATTTATTTATTGCCTATATAGAGGCCTACATTAACGTAAATATAAAATACAAGAATATACATATTGCAATATACAGTATGAGCGACGCTGTTTGGTTCATCGGCAGGCAATAAAATAACAAAACAAGCACTATTAGTCACGCCCATGATACAAAAATTACAAGAAGGTAGGATCAACAGCGATTCCAAATTGGTTCGCTTTGCGCATGACGTAGCAATGTGGACTTTTTTTAGCGCAATAATTAAATTTAGGTCCTAAGAACGCCTGCAATATTTGTGAATTTTGGTAATTTTTTAAATATGAGGACGAGTATAGAAAAATATCTTTTTAGAATAATATTACTGGTAATCTAAGAATATAATATTTGATGTTAACTAGCTTAAAATGTTAATATGTGCATAAGCGGAACTTACGTAATAAACCACTGTTTAAAGCACTTTTAACTTATACTTAACTAGTTTTAAAGTCACAAAACTGCCAAAAAGCAAAGTAAAACGGTAAACAAACTAATAAAAACAGTCGCAGGGTTTCAACTTTGTTTACAAATTTAGTCACATTACTACGTCAGAGACGGTGGTCACGTGATAAACGCCATGCGCAAGATCCTACCTTTTGTATTTGTCGTATCATGAGTTACGCCTGTTTACATGCTGGTATTTAGTTAGATTGTCTCTTTTCTTCACATTGTCTATGTGTTATGTTATTTAACTGAACCTGTATATATGGGTGTATTCGTCTTGGGTTTAATTAAGGAATTAAAGAAAATGGCGTTTCTTACCAGAACTAACCATTCGTAAGTGTGTATTAGTCTTGGGTTTAATTAAGGAATTAAAAAAGCGTTGCTTACCAAAACTAACCATTCGTAAGTGTGTGCTTGAAAGTCCGGCATACAATTACAGTTAGTAAAAATCAAACTTGTATTGTATTCTAGACTTACCAGGTAGCAAAATGGGGGTTTGCAAAAATCGGTCGCTAATGCGCAGATTTTATTATTGGGTCATTATAAATGGCCCGACAAGGTGTCATAAAATTGACTCTAATAAAGTGTGCCGAGATGGGATACACCCAAGGAAAATAAACTTTTAATAAGGAGCGCTCGATCCCATTTAAGCCTATGTTTGCTAAATTTTGTGACGTAATTTTTTCCCGTAATTCTTTGTTTACAATCGTACTGAAAGGTTTTTTCGAGGTTTTGGTGTTATTTTTTTGCTTTTTAGTCATTGGACTTTTATATACGTTTAGTTTTTACTGTTTATATTTAAATTGAGTAGTTATTAGTATTGCAGTTACAGAGAATTTTAAAACTTGTAAACAGGGGTCACTGACCTTTGGATAAAATTTTACAGGGAATTTACGTTTAAATCGTTATTAAGGGTAAGATACATTGTTTTAAATGTTTTTTTAGTGATTTTCTTTTATGGGATGCAAGTATTGGTTTATTTTGTCAGATAAAAAAATATTATGGCACAAATGTTACGTCACAAACATAACCTATATTTTTGGAGAAATATAAAAAATCGAGCGCTCCTTATTAAAAAGTTTATCTTCCTTGGGATACACCCATTTTATTATCTTTATACACAGATTGTTTAGGATATGGTTGCGCCTCTGCTTACAAATCATCTTTACACACCTGGAAGACGCCACTGAGTATGCCACTATAGAATATACTTTAAATACATCAAGGGCTGTTAATAATCCAATGTCACTACAAGGTAATCTAGTAAATATCAGACATTGTATAAACTTCTTGTATAACGTCCCGTATATCACTTGTTTACATTACCTACTACCAATGATATATTTAATCGTTGCTACTACTATAAAATTAATTTGCTTTTAGCCATAAAAGGCACTCTTTTGTACATTTTTTTTTATTTTAGTATTGCACCAAATTCATTATATTAGGCTGGTTCTTAAAAAAGCATAAAAATAAGTTTACTTTGGATCTTTTCTTTTATTAGTACTATACAGGGTGATTAAAAATCAATCACGAAACTTAAGGGGTGATTCTACTTGACAAAATAAGGGTAGAGCTTCATATAATTTTTTTCAAAATGTCATTCGTTTTCGAGTTGCAAGCCGTCAAAGTTCAAGTTTTTATTTTTTGTTTTTTTAATTACTCGCTCACAGAAAAACCGATTTGACTAATATTTAAAACCTAGACTAAATCGTCTGCGTTTCATCATTCTAGTAACAATTCACATTGATTGTTTGCCGCTAGAGGGCACTTTACCTACATTGAAAATTGTTTTTTTGTCATAATTTTTAGTGTTGACAGCTACAGTAGTTTTTGGCAGGTTTTCTGAAAGACTGATGCCAGGCCTTTAAAAAAGGTGCCCTTTATTTACATCGCTAAACCCAAAGGTTTAGACGTAAATCACCCTTAAAAATTAAGTGGTAAATTTACTTTTCTCATTTCATTACCACCAGCTACCAAGTAAATATCTATTAAATTATACTAAAGCTGTCCGTGTAAAATAAAATACGCCTTTTAAACTATTTAATTTATAAATCTAAAATAACTAATAATGGCTAATCGGTAAATATTCATATATGGATTATTGCGATATACATTTAATTGCTAAAAATTAATAAAACAGTACTAAACAAACTAAAAAAGATTCTCAAAATGTCCCCCTTTTTTGCAATACATTTCCTAAGAGTCTTTAAAAAATGTCGCCCATCTCGATAAAAATTCCTGGTGTTTCTTTAATAATTTGGCACTTCTCGATTATCCTGAAGAGAAGATCCTTGACGTTGATTACTGGAGTATCGTACACCAATTGTTTTCAATTACCCCAAAAGAAAAAATCCAAGGATTAAGGTCTGGTGACCTCGCTGCCCATGCCAATGGTCCACTTCGTCCTATCCATCGCTCAGGATACGTTGCATTCAAATACTGCCGGACACGTATACTAAAGTGGAGCGGAGCTCCGTTTTGGAGGATACACATGTTGGCCCTTATTTCCAATGACACATCTTCCAGATACAATGGGAGACGATTTTGGATAAAATCTAAGTATACGTCACCAGTTAATGGGCCATCAAAGAAATGAGGACCAATAAGGCAATCTTCTATTATCCCTGCCCACACATTCCGTGAAAATCTACGCTGATGTTTCGTTTCCACATTGTTTGGGTTCTCGTAAGCATATGTGTGGATTATGTGTGGATTTGTTATGCCATTACGAGCGAAACCAGCTTCGTCAGTGAATAATATGAGGCCAATTAATCGATTATCGTGTTCATTCTTAGCTAGGATCTGATTGCACATTTTCAACCGTCTCGGCCGATCATCGTCATAAAGAGCCTGCACCTTTTGTGAATGAAACGGGTAGAGTTGTTCTTCACTTAGTACCCTCCATGAACTAGCCTGACAGAGCCGCACTTTATTCCCAATTTTTCTAGTACTAATACCTGGATTATCTTCAATAATTTAAAGCACTCTTTCTTCTTTTTGCACGTTTCTAGCAGTTCTAGGTCTTCCCCTATTTCCATTATGACTTTTAAAGGAACCACATTCCGCAAGCATGTTTGAGCATGAGGGATATTTCTTTCCGGATAACTCTCCATATAATATCTTCTTGCCAACTCTGCATTGCCATTTGCTTTTACATAACAAATGTGGATATCACAATATTCGATATTTGAATATTGGTGATTAGCCATTATTACTTATTTAAAGATTATAAATTAAATAGTTTAAAAAGCGAATTTATTTGATGCTAAACTGACAGCTTTAGTATACTTTGATAGCTATTTACCTGGTAGCTGGTGGTAACGAAATGAGAAAAGTAAATTTACCATTTAATTGTTAAGGGTGATTTACGTCCAAACCGTTGGATTTAGCAAGGTAAATCAAGAGCACCTTTTTAATGGCCTGCTATCAGTCTTTCAGAAAACATGCCAAAAACTACTGTAGCTGTCAACACTAAACAATTATGACAAGAAAACAATTGGCAATGTAGGTAAAGTGCCCTCTAGCGGCACACAATTAATGTGGATTGTTACTAAAATGATGAAGTGCAGACGACTTAGTCTATCTTTAAAATATTAGTCAAATCGGTTTTCCTGTAAGCAGGCTATTCAAAAAACAAAAAATAAACACTTGAACTTTGACAACTTGTAACTCGAAAGCGAATGACATTTTGAAAAAAAATATAATGCTCTACCCTTATTTTGTCAAGTAGAATTACCCCCTTAAGTTTCGTGATCGATTTTTGAATCACCCCTAAAACAAAAACCGTTTGTCGAACGGAAAAATATCAAGTAACCACATTTACCCCAAAGTAAATGAGTACTTCAAAAATGTTATTGATTCGAAGAAAAAGCAGTGCCGTACTTTTTTTTCAATAAAAATTAATACAAATCTTGTTCGGCCGCCACTGGTAAAAATGTTTTAAAAACTTTTACAGCAAAACATGTAAAAAAATTGTGCAAATATCTGGAGTGGTAAAAAGTTATGATAATTTTTTTTACTTTTGAAATATTTCCTTAATTTCTTGCATTTTATACAGTGTTAGAAGGAAAGTACCAACTTAAAAAAGAACCCTGTATATTAAATAAACTTAAATTTGTTTAATAATTTGGTGGTCCTAGTTCTGTACTTTCATAAGGACTTTAAATTCCGTTTTACAGATATAGGCATGGACAAATATTTCGATTTTTTTTGAGAATTAGCCATTAACAAATTAAAATTAATTGCTAAGATTTCTTTAACTAGTTAATTTTTATATTTGTGCAGACCTGATGGCGCTAAAAGAATTTTATGTTTGTTTCACACTTAATTACCTAATACAGACTTTGACCTAAAATGAAAAATGCAATATCGGTAGATATAGCAATAAATTAGACGAACGAAGGACAAATACAGGAAAATAATGATATTTATTGATGCAACGCATTGCTGTCAGTTTTCACTGCAGTTTACTTCCTCTTTACACATGCATAAAAAATGTTATTTTTTTGTAAAAGGAATTTTATTCAACTAACAGGTATAAATATACAAAGTGGTATGGAATGTTGTTAGCAAAATTTAGGGGCAGATTCTACATCAGAAAATATAAAGAGAAATTTATATACACATAGGTCTGCAAATTTGTTATTTTTAAGATACAGGGTGTTAACCTTTTTAAAAAAGGAAAAACATTTGAACACTCACATTTTAGTAAAAATCTAAAAGCTGGGACATGGAACCCACACCAAATATATTCCAGATAATATTAAGCTAACAGAACACTTTGGTAAGAAAAAAAAATGGAATTTGCAGAAAGAAAAAATAAGTTGATTTTTTCAGAATAATTCCATTTTTATAAGCGAATCTTCCTTTCGTATTTGTTTCGCGAATTTAATCAATTTAATCAATAAAATTTAATTGAACTCATGAAAAAAATACAAAAGAAAAATTATTTTGAAAATTGATATTTTTGCTAATTACTTTTTTTCGCAAATTCCAAATTTATTTTTATACCCAAGTGTCCCTTCTCAGACCAATAGCATCTGGTATATATTTGGCGTAGGTACCATGTCATAGTTTTAAGATAATAAAAAAATTCAAAAATCCTATCTACGCCAGTGTCCAGATTTTTAATGGTAGTTTACGAAAAAAATAATCTTTAAACTATCAAGCACTGTAAATTAATAAAATTACAAATCGCGCTGGTTGGAATAATGACGAAAAACATTTTTTTAGACATATATTTTATTTAACTCGCTAAATTCAACGGTTTAGACGTAAATTAAGTGGTAAATTTACTTTTCTCATTTCGTTACTACCAGCTACCAGGTAAATAGCTCTCAAAGTATACTAAAGCTGCCAGTTTAACATAAAATAAATTCGCTTGGCTAATCACCAATATTTAAATATCGAATATTGTGATTTCCATATTTGTTATGGAAAAGCAAATGGCAATGCAGAGTTAGCAAGAAGATATTATATGGAGAGTTATATGCTCAAACAGTTTCTAGTGTGCACAGAAGGCTTGCGGAATGTGGTTCCTTTAAAAGTCATAATGGAAATAGGGGAAGACCTAGAACTGTTAGAAACGTGTAACAAGAAAAAAAAGTGCTTGAAATTATTGAAGATAATCCAGTTACTAGTAGTAGAAAAATTGGGAATAAAGTGCGGCTCTGTCAGGCTAGTTCATGGAGGGTACTAAGTGAAGAAGAACTCTACCCGTTTCATTCACAAAGGTGCAGGCTCTTTATGACGATGATCGGCCGAGACGGTTGGAAATGTGCAATCAGATCCTAGCTAAGAATGAACACGATAATCGATTAATTGGCCTCACATTATTCACTGACGAAGCTGGTTTCACTCGTAATGGCATAACAAATCTACACAACAGCCACACATATGCTTACGAGAACCCAAACAATGTGGTAGAAACGAAACATCAGCGTAGATTTTCACTGAATGTGTGGGCAGGAATAATAGAAGATTGCCTTATTGGTCCTTATTTCTTTGATGGCCCATTAACTGGTGATGTATACTTAGATTTTATCCAAAATCGTGTCCGGAAGTATTTGAACGCAACGTATCCTGAGCGATGGATAGGACGAAGTGGACCATTGGCATGGGCAGCGAGGTCACCAGACCTTAATCCTATGGATTTTTCACAACAACAAATATTGCTTGATTTTGCTATAATATTTGATTGGCTTATAATATTTAATTTTTTTGAATAACGGTATTATTTGGCAACTTTTATGACACATTTTTTAAGATTGGCTATTCTTTATAAGTTCTGCAAGACGTTTAAATTAATTAATTTATTTATTATTTATATTTATAAGTATAAAAATATATTTAAATTCCCAGAAAACAAATCAACTATAAAAAACATATTTGGTGTATCATGTTCTAATCTTGGGTATTTAAGATATCTACTGACATATAAAAATCTACCTTTTTTTGACTGATCTCTTAGACGCGCCTAAAAAATGTGGAAAATTTTAAATTAAAAAATGTTGAGAACTTTTTCCTAAAAATAGCTGATGATCTGACTTTAACATTACTTTTGAAAAATTAATTGACTGGTAAAGATACATCTTTACCTGTCAAAACCAGTTAAAAAATAAAAAATAGTAAATGAGCAACTTTCATAACACTAATTTTTTATAGATTGGGTTTACTTTATAAGTTTTGCAAGCTGTTTAAATTATTAAATTATTTTGGACAACTCCGTGTATACTTATAAGTATAAATGACAAAAAAATTATTTACTATTTTTTATTTTCTTAACTTGTTATGATACCCCAAGGTGTATTTTTATGGTAGGTTTACATCTGACACCTATTGCATGATATTTATGTCAGACAGAAATATCATGCAATAAATTTCAGATGTAAAGCGACCATTTGCTAGTCAATTAAACTTTTAAAAGTAATGCCAAAGTCAGATAATCAATATACCCTGAATAAAAATTATAAATTTATACCAAATAATTCATGAAAAATTTATTTCTTTTAAAGTAATCTGAATTTTTATTATTTTATTGCAAGAGCCAAATAGCTTTTCATAATACATAAAAAATTTAAGTTTCCTAAAATATTTATTAAATATCTTTATTCTGGAGAAAAGTCGAACAAGATTTTGCTTAAATTACAAAACTTGGCATTTAAATAAAAAATTAAGCAAATCAAATTTTCAGCAACAAACTGTTTGTATAAGCTTTTAATTTGTAAAAATTATAGTAATTAACCAATGATGGTCTGGGAACCTTCCTAAGTTAAAGACTACAAATCGGCTAAAAAATTGCCCATTAATTCTTAATTGTATCACTTTTACCTCCGAAACCCATTTGAATATCGGCTCAATTTTCTGGTAGCTGCATTCGGGCCTTAATAGGTTGTTATTATTTTTTGGAGAAATGGACAACTTAAGCCGTCTGAATCGAAAATGTCTGAATTTATAAACATGCCCAGAAATTATGCATGTAAATCTTTAAAACGTAGTACCTACGCAATTTTTCGGCGTATTTTGATGACATTTACTACCACATGCAAATCGAGTAAATACATACAGGGGTTGTAGTAAAAGTGTTTTTGCAGTTAATCGCATCTGGGTGCATAGCATGCAGTTTCTTTATAATATACAGGAGGTTTTCCAACTTGATACGAATCTTTAGGGGATGATTTCTTAAGTCATTTTATAAAAAAACCTATAAACATAAATCTATTAGGGCATAGTTTATTTTTCAGGTACAGAAAGTTAAAGTTTAAAAATAACTGGTATTTTATAAATATCTTAAAATATCTTTAACATTTTTGGTTAAAATTTGGTACGCTTCTTTAATGTAATAAGACACTTGTAAACTCTACCCAGGGTAAGATTATTGGGTCCAGTAGCGTCTCAGTGAGCAACTAAAAGTACAACTGTTTAGTATCCTTAATTTTTGTTTATATTTGCCTTCGTTTTCTAGAAAAGAAAAATTAAAGCCGTTGTTAGAGCCGCATCTGTTTAACGCCTAAAATGTGAAATTTAAGGTTAGTAAAACTGCTCCGAATTGGTAACAAAATGGTCATAAATGGTCACTAAGTGTGACGAATTGGTCATCCATATAACAACTTTTACAGCGTGTTTAAAATATCAAGGTCATCGAAAAATTTTTAGCGCCTCAAATTAATCATACATGGCCATCGACGTAACTACGGGGAGCCGGGCCTCCCCAGCTGTTGCCAGCCACCCCTCCCATTCATAGGAAAAAATTATCCGTATGGTGTATGTGTACATATACCGATTTAACGGCGTCCGGGGCCCCCTCCAGGTTCAATGGATTGGAAGAGGATTGGTCAGGTATTTAATATTTGGTCAAAAATACTGGAATAAATTTAATATAAAGAGTTAAAAAATTTCAAGGTAATTAGTCGCTACATAAATATATTTAGCTCTTCAACATCAACATTCGGAGCTCGTTTCACTGTAACAATTGGTCACGGATTGGTCACGATGGGTCATTAAGTCACAATAATTGGTCAGCAGTTAAATAAAACTAAGAAAAGTTATTTTAAATTCATTAATTGTTACATAAAAAAATTTAGCACTCCAATACTGAAGTTCGGAAGCTCATCCGACGCGATATCAATTGGTCACAAATTGGTAATGATTGGTCAATTAGTTGCAATGTTTGGTCAGCGGTAAAATCGACTCTAGAAAAGTTGTTTTCAAATTATTACATGTTACATAAAAATAGGTAAAACCCTAATATCGACATTCAGTGCCCATTCAATGCTATATAAATTGGTCTCGATTTTGATACGGTTGGCCAATCGGTCGCTTGCTGTCCAATTAACTAATCATACTGACCAATGTTGACCATTCTGTGACCAATTGCTTTATTTTTGGCCATGTATGATTAAATTGAGGCGCTAAAAATTTAATGATACCCAGTTTATGTTTTTCTCTTTAAAGAATGTAAATTTTCATTTTTTAAAATATTCTTACTGGGAAAATACTTGGTCAAAATTTTGTTTAAAATGTAGTGTCACATATGCTTTTAATCTGAGATTTCTGAAAAAGTTTTATGATTATGAAAAATATATTTTGTTTGTTTTTAATGCTCTTTTAATAATAGTATATTACATACGTTAAATAGTTTTTTTGTATAACTTCTTAATTAAAACTTATTTCTAGTTAATACATCGTTAGAGATCACCCTGTATATTAATAGTAAACATAAAAAAGTAATAAATTTGCATACAGGTTTTTAAAATTCAAAAAATAAAATATTTTTTTAGGTTACTAAGGCAAATAGGACTTTTTGTGCCCGCAGCAAATCGTCCTTAACCAGTTTTTTATCTTCAATATTTATAAGTGTCCGAAGTGCTCCCCGATCTAATCGTATTTTATGCATTTTAATTTACAGCATCTAATATTTTTTTTGTATATTTAAATTTTACTATACGATGGCTGCACCATTAAAATATTTAAAAATATATAAAATATTTTATTCCATAAAAAAATAAGTATTTTATTACATTTGACGGTTTTTAAACCCAGGGAATAAAAAAGGCAAATAAAGAAGTAGGGTCCTTACATGTGGTTATATTTACGTTGTAAAGATTTTATAAACACTGACGGAGGTAAGGGGGACAATTACCCCTTAAGGATTATCTAAAATTATTTTAGGGCCTTTAAATTAATGGATTTTACAGTTTTATTAGTTGGTACAAAGAGTTTCGGTTAGTTTGGACCCTAAAAAGTATTCATATGATTACTGCTGATTAAGCTAAATGTACATACATGCTGTTACAGCATTTTTTAGAAAAATTATAAGGGCATATTCTACATTTAAATTGTAATTTTAATTAAATGTAATTAACCAATTCAAGTGGCGTCTCGAGCGGTACCTAACAAATATTTTTGATAATAAAAATTATACTACCTTTTTTTTAATTTTTATTATTTTTTTTTGAATAATTAAAGAGTAAAAATACATACAGCTCTTAAACTTTATTCCTATCTTCCTTAGCTTTTGAAAAAATACATTTACCTATTTTTATTACTATGGCTTGCCCAAATAACATAAGAACACTTAAAAAAAACATTTTATTTAGAAAAATATTTTTTAAAATAATATGTAATTTGCATAATATTAATATTTATTTAAAAATTAAAAATTATAAGCATAATTATAATGATTGATGGTAAATAAATATAATAACCAACTAAAAAAATTTGCCCGTGATTTTTTACAAATTAACCATCTACCATTGGCAAATTACAAAAATAAAAAGTACAAAAAGGGACTCTAAAGCTAAAAAAATATAACAAAAAAGCCTATTTAATACCAGGGATAAAAAGTAATGCTCATAGAAAAATATACAGACTGTCTAAGGATGGGGTGAACCAGAGGACAAAAAGACCAAAAATTTCATCAGTCTATCATTATAAAAAAATTTGCTTGTAAGAAAAAGAGATCCACGAGGAGAAAATGTTGATTTTGTATACTGGGTTCTGCAAAAACTTAAAAAGATGATTTTTCTTTAAGAGCAAACTACTTTTTTTTAAATTTTTAAGCAAAACGTCCTAAAACATTTTTGTTTAAATTGTTGTTTGTAATCCATTAAAACAATAGTACAAAGTTTTATTAAACTCCATAACTTGGCGAAAATGCGTTGATCACATTAATTTACAGCTAAAAATTATGTTGTGTAGGAATTTGGAAAAAGCAGGTGATTGAAAAGCACATTATGAGTGTTTTTCAGGTAATTTTATTATAAAAATTAAAAATTATTAACTTTGGATAACTCTAAAATTAGATTTTTTTACTTTTTGATACCCTTTGTAGTATTAATAAAATTGTTCCAAATGCTATTTCAGATAAATTTTCTAAACGATATTTTGCTTAAAAATGAAAAATAAGGGTAGTTTACTTTTGGAGAAAAATCATGTTTTTTAAGTTTTTGCGAACCTGTATACAAAATCAACATTTTTCTCTTTGTGAATCCTATTTTTTTACAAGCAAAACATATTATTAGGAATTAATTTTTTCGAAAAATAAAATTTTTGGTCCATTTGTCCTCTTGTTAAATCCATCCGTGGACAGTCTTTATACAAATAAAAACATAAATATAAAAATATAAATACATCTTTATACAAAAACATATAAATAAAGATATATTACACACTTATACAAATTTAAAATAACAATACAAGCTATTTCACTAGAAAAATCCTAAATTAAACAAAAATGTTTAAATAATAATGGTATTTAATTAAATGTTATATAATTATTGTTAAAACAATATTAAAAATTATTTAAAAAGAACATTTTCTTGTGTGGTCCGGAGGAATGCAGTAAAGTTGATTTTTTTCCTAAAAACTAAACAAAACAGAAAAAAATAAACAAAGCTTAAAATAGTGTATTTTTACTTGCTTATTAAAAACAAAAACTTGCATTAAGGTCAGTGGCATAAATTTTTTTGTCATTCATTTTCATATAGGTACCCCTTGAAG
This sequence comes from Listronotus bonariensis, assembly GCA_014170235.1. NCBI lineage: Eukaryota > Metazoa > Arthropoda > Insecta > Coleoptera > Curculionidae > Listronotus > Listronotus bonariensis. The sequence goes on from JACEGR010001142.1 coordinate 107,970, forward strand.
CGCCACTGGACTAAATAAAGTTAAAGCCTAATAAGCTTCCAAATGCGACAAATAACACTGCCATACGAATTTAAAGAAGAATTTTTAAGATAATAATTATTTTTTATATATTATAAACATAATAAAATTTGTGCTTAAATTTTCGTAAATAAGTCCGCAACACCTTGTATATACAAAATAAATAATCTGTTTATTGTTATAATAAATTCGTAGAATAAGAGCCATATTTATATTGCACTTTTTTAAACAATATTTTGTAACCTAGCGAATTACGTTTAAAATAATAACAATTTTTTTGACTGGTTGCATTACCAAATTAGATTTACCATGAAAAGAACTTTCTTTTTAATTTTAAGAAATTATGAAAGTTAATAAAATATAGGTCTTGTAAGAATAATTGGAAATAAAGTAATACGAAGTATTATGTTGAACATATTTTTTTTTTTTGCTTACACGGGTTGGGCTGTTCTGCCAAATTATTGATTCATGTTTTTCTTTAAGAAGGTGGGTAAAGATCAACCATTTTTCGCGTATCCTACTCTCGAAGTAGTAAAGTTTTTATTAAAATTAATTTATTCTTTTTTTTCTAGGGGCTTATTTTTAAGTTGGAATTTTCCATTTAAAGGCACGCGTCCACTAACGACGGGGGGGCGAACGGGCCGGACCGCTGGCATGTTGCCTGCCTGGTAAATAAATCAGAGTGCGTCCATTAAGGCGCGTCGCATTGGAGTATCCAGCAGGGGACTAGTTAAAAAAATGTTTCGTCCGCCCGCCCGCCGCTAGTAGACGCGTACCTTAACACTGTATAAAATTTATAAAAATAAAAACATTTTTCAATTAAAATTAAGTTCGAAAATACTTTCTTACCAAGATACAAGGTGTTAAAGTTTTAAGAAAAAAGCCCTACAATTCATACATTTCTACAAAATTTGGTGTACCAGTACATTACAGTTTTTGCTGTAAAAGTTAAAAAAATACCGGTGACGTTCGAACAAGATATTAAATTAATAAAAAAATTGTAGGCCACTGCTTTTTTTTTTCGATTAAATATTATTTTTAATATACCCATTTATTTTGGAATTAATTTGGTCTCTTGATATTTTTTGTAGGACGAACGGTTTTCGTTTAATAAAATAAAAGTCGTTTTAATGCATGGCAAAACCAATAAAATCTAATATAGTGTTTTGTGTGTGAAATTTGTTTTTGTCCAATTTGTATTAGAGTCAGTGGCGGCGCCAGGGGTGGGCGCGGTGAGGCGAGCGCCCAAACTAAATTGTTCTCGCCCAACCGTTCGCACAACCTGCTAATTGCGCAAGAAGCAAAGAAACGCAAAAAACCCTACTTTAAAAAACATCCTATTCTTATGAATCATTTATTTAATTCTATTTTAAGTAATCCGAATCACGGAATTCTTTATTAAATGATTTATGGTCGCAATATTAAAAATTAACAGTATGTTGCGCTTTGTCATTAGAAACGGATTTTGTTAAAGTTTAAATATAAAATAAAATAAAATATTCTATAAAAATGTTTAAGACAATCCAAATTTTCTCCTGTCAGTTATGTGTAAAAATATAAATTACAAATTGTATGTCATTTATTAAACAAATAAATATCACTAGAGGTAAAATAAAGATAGGTCATTTTTATTTTCCACGGCCTACCAAATAAACACTTTTTTCGAAAACCCTTTTGTTTTATCACAAAAATGCAAGAAACCAAATATTTGAAATAATCTGTGACCATCATGCTATGGCAGCCTACTTTTAAAAAATTTGATCGTACTGATAAAAGTTTGGACATCAATAGGTTTTATCCGCTTTAATACTTCTATCTGCTAAAAAAACTTTAATAAATGGATTTTCTCTCACCGTAAAATTAGGTTTTTACCTTTTTTAGGACAAACAATAAATAGAACTTCTAAACTGACGGGGATATGTTAATTTTCGTAAAATTTTAATCCACCTTGCAATGGCTGTAGCTTGGAGGGTGTTTTTGTTGTTAGTTTATAGGACCTTAAAACAAGAGTCTGACCAAAACTGGTTTTCGGGTCGAAACCGAAACCGAATGTTTGGCTGTGGCTTCACTTTTGGCGGAAACCGAAGCCGGAATTCACGTTGTTAAGTATAAAAATATAATAAAAATACTGAATTTTGGCTCGTTTTTTCCATTAATTCCGCATTAATTAGGCACATCAAATAAAAAAATATTTTGTTTTAATTATTTATTAAAAAACATATATATATTTTTTTATAATTTTTTAAATTAAAAGAGCGTTGCCGCAAGAAACTAAGTTGGGCAAGCGCGCACGACTAATTCCAAAATCAGTTTCGGTTTTGGCGATACCAAAATTTTAGTCGGATACTACTTAAAAAAATAGGCTTTTGAAATATTTGTTCTAAATTTTGAAACGCCCCATATCTACTTAATTTCAATTTTACACTTGCACATTTGGCTGCCCACCCTCCATTTTTTGCCGGGTATCGCCCAACTTAAAAAAGCTGGCGCCGCTACTGATTAGAGCAAAGTAAAATACTTACATTACCACAGTTTTAATGTTAATAAAAAGTTTGTTGTTCTTAGGCTTAGGAAGCAATTATTACAAAGTCAAAAATCTAACTTGGAAATAAAACCATATCAGGTTTTAGCGATTTAGCCATTTATAAAAATGGCTTTAATTTTTTAAACAAAAACGTTTCGTCGCACGGAAAAATATCAAATTAACCCCCAAAATGAATAGGTATTAACGCCATTGGTATTGTTTTTAACTTTTACAGCAAAAAAAGGAATGTAATGGTCAAAAGAAGTGTACCGAATTTCGTGGAAATATTTGAGGTGGCAGGAAAGTTAAGACAAAGAAGACATTTTTTTTCTTAAAACTTTAACACCATGTATCCCGGAAAGAAAGCATTTTAATTTTTTTCTTATTTTCTTGCATTTTATACAGTGTTAAAAGAAAATACCAACTCAAACATAACCCTTTATAAAAGTTTAGGTATTGGTCTTTACATTTTTTCAGAAGTAGTATAAAAAAATAAATAGCAAGTCAAATAAAACGGCTATCAAACTTGATATATATTTTTAATTTTAAAAAATGTTTGTTATTTACAAGTTTAAAGTTTATCAGTTATTTATTTGTACTGTACACGGTGTCCGGATTTTTTGCAATTGCAGGGTACCTTGGTTATTATTAGAGATACAAACTTGCGGTTTTTGCAAACTTTTGCTGCTATTTTTTTATGAAACGAACAATGACACCTAATGATTTTTATGGCCCTCTTAGTTTTTGACATGCAGAGCATTTTTTGCACCCCCCCCGTATCTTAGACCTTAATGTAAAAATACATACACATGGGTGTAGTTAGATTTTTTAAAATTTTATGTTCTTCGAGATATATAAATAAATTATAAAGGACAAAAACTTTTTAAAAATATATAATACCCTGACAGTTATTTTTATTTTTAGACCCTAAGTTGATGTAAGTTGCAAAAAAATATATTTACAAATTTATAGGACCCACAGTCTTTTGTTGATTTGTTTTTATCAAAGACTTTTATCAGGGACATTTCCAGTCTAAAACTTTTTGGCTGCTTTTTGTGGGGTATAATTTGCTACAATTGTTTTTATGGGTACAAAACAAAAGCTAATACACAAAATGGTTCTGAATATATATTTTTTAAAAGGGCAAGTGTATTTTCTAATTTAGATTTTAAACTTTAAATTCTGACTTATTGAATTTAAACCTCTTAGTCTAAATTCATTTATTAAAGTATAAATTGGGAGTTTAAAGACCAAATTATAAAAAAAAATACAGCGTTGATCTTCTACAATTTGAATTGGTAAAAATAAATTAAAAAAATAAGCCATGTCGCCTTGGTAATTTAAAAAATAATTTGTTTTAAAAATAAAGTTGTATGGTTAAATTTACCCAAAATATTTAGTCTACAGTTTGTTCACGCAAATTGTTTAAAAATACATTAGTACATCCGGCGTAAAGTTCATCCTGAAGAAAAGCAGTGGATCACGCTAGTTTAAAGTGATTAGAATTTTTTGTTATACCTGTATATCACGTAAATACATTACAACATTAAATATTAAACGTGTTGTTAAAATTTTTCTGAGCTTAAGGTATTTCTGTTTTATTTATTTACTGACGATACTCTTGACATTGACTTCCAAAGTTCAGATTATCAAGTTTAAGTAATAGTATTGCATTTAATTACCAAAAAAAATACATGCGGTATGTAATTTTACTATTATTTCCGACTTCCTTATTTTTAATTTTTTAATGCGGCATGTGTAACTCTTTAATCTAATTTATTATTATTTCAAATTGAAGAACGTACGTAAAGTAAAAACAATTTATTATTTTGAATAACCTTGCCACGGTCTTGGCTTAACCTTGTGGTACTAAAAATCAGGTATTGAGACGTTAAACCTTTAAAGTAATGGATTTAGCAAATAGCATCAAACGTTATTAAAATGCGTGTCTTATAATAAACTTTTAAGGAAAAACAAGAAAATAAAAGACTAGGGGTAATCACAAATACATTCAGTTTATTCAGTCAGTCTCATTATTAAATCTAATAAAAATAAAATTAAAAATATAAATATAAAACTAACATATACAACAAACGAAAATAGTAAACATAGTGAATGAAATGTAATAAAACAAGTATAAAATGATGCGTTAAAACAGAAAATAAACAATTATTATTTATGAATTTACAAGCGCAAAATTTTAAAAATAATTTGTACTTAACAGGAAAACAAATAACAAATTGAAAAAGCAATATTTAGGATACAATACACAGTTATAAAAATAAAATTTAATTGTTTCCTTTTAAAATATCTATTGTTTTTCCATTACAACCATATCTACAAACAATATCTTACAAATATATCAAAAAGACACAACATCGTGTGTCCTGTATTCTAAAAATCACTTAATCACTACTAGTACTAATGCCTAACTTTTTATTTTTCAGAAAACGAATACTGATTTTCCAAACTAACAACAATACATAATAATATTTATAATAATAGGTTATAAAAAATTTTTAGCTTAAAATATATATATAAATATACATATTTATTTTAACGACTAAATCAGCATTTGTTTAGTGATCTATAAAGTGTATTAATTAAAAACTCGATAGCTAATGTAACTTCAAACATTTCAAAAATGTCCTTACGGCGTCGTGTATGTACAATGCATGATAAAAATGAAAATAAATAGCAATGTTGATGGGAGCAAACCTTTATAATATATATAACTCCCTCGTATGATAGATGAATAAGTGATGCTTAAAACATAACTAGTTATTATTGCTATTAGTCAATAGTTCTAAAAATAAATGATGTGGCTCTGTAACTCCAGTCTTTTAGTCCTAAAGTCTTTTAACAAAGACTTTTTAAGTACAAGTGTCATGCTGACATAGTAATTCGGTATACCAATATTTTATAAAATATTTTTTAATTTCTTGGTTTTAAAATCAGCTTAAAACAGTCTGGAGCTACAGCGATACATCCAGGTTTAATATTTATTTCAGAACCTGGACTAATGTCAAAGTTCTGAAGCAGTGTTGACAAAATAATAAAACTAAAACATTGTACAAGCCTTTGGCCAATACAAGTCCTTTTTCCAGTACTAAAAGGAATAAAATGTGCTGGCTTTACCACATTTCCTGCAGGTGACAGAAATCTCTCAGGCATAAATTTCTCTGGCTCTTCCCAATAATCAGAACTAAGATTAAGCTCGTAATTATTTAAAAATACCAGTGTACCTTTTTTGATTGGAAATCCTTCAATATCTGGAGTCAGTTGTAGCAACGTGCCGGAACAATAGGAGATGATGCTTTACGTAATGTTTCCCATATCACTGCGTCAGTATAAGGCATTGCAGCTTTGTCAAAGAGATTTACGTATCTCTGTCCTCTAGTCACGTCGTCAATCTCCTCTTGAATTCGTTTTGCAACCTCTGGATATCTTACAACTGATGCTAACGCCATCATTACCAAGTTGCCAACGGCAGAGATGTCCTCAATAAAGTCTTCAAGCTCAAAGATAATATGGTTCCACTCCATGTTGGGATCTTCTTGCAAGTGAATTAAAAGTGCGTCTGTAAAATCTCTTGGAGGGCCGTGGTAGTCTAAAGTGTCCATGTGGTCTTGAACAATTCTGGCTAAAATAAACTCTCTAATATCTCCAGCCCAATGAGAGAGCTTATTCATGTGTTTAGTATACATTGGCAACAGCCAGGGTAAGAAATCAACGGCATAACCTTGGTTTATCTCCCAAAAAATCTCATCAAAATACCTAACAACTTTTTTGAAGTCTTGGTCATCATAAGAAAAACTAGCGGAACACATATACTGCATAAACATGTTTGCACAAGCAGCTAATACCACAGGCTTAATATCAGTGGGTTCATTGATAGGAAGCTTTTGTAATTCAGACATGAACACTTTTAACTCGTTAGATCCTACTTATGTTAACTGTGTCGTACTGCAGCGAGGTAAATCTTGGGGAACAGTATGTTCTAGCAATGCTTCTTCTGGTTTTCTGTAGTACCGACCAATCACATAAAGCCAAAGCTGAAACAAAAAAAAACTTTTAGAAATATGTTACATGCGTTTATAAATTTAAAAAATAATAATATAAGAGCAGCCTTTTAAATGTGTCCTACAATACAGTATTTAGAAGAAAGTGTGCCCTTTACTGCTTACATCGGCGAGTAATGGAATAACAAAACAAGCAGTATTAGTCAGGCATGTTTACATGCCGGGGTTTAGTTGGATTGCCTCTTTTCCCTCACATTGCGTATGTGATATGTTATTTAGCTTAACCTGTATACATTTTAGTTGTAATAAAATGTTATGCAATAATAAACAAAAAATTATGGTTAAAGGAATATTCAGAGTTTTTTAAAGTTTACAGCATATCGTTGGCTAGTAATAAGCAGAGTGATTTAACATTACAGGTGATCGCGTGCCATACTGTTGGTGATTAAGAATGATTTGCACCTTTTATCTTTAATTTCTTTGTTTTACTTCACGCAATCATGATTTAAACATCTTGCTAATTAAAGGTATGATATAGAGCGCAATTTATTTATTTTTTTATTTATTTATTTTCTTTGGGTTACAAACAGAACTAATTTCCCAAAACAGTAACCACTATTAACAATTTATATTGAGTTTCAATTTAATCTATGTAGAAAAAAATCAAAAATTAAAAAATAAAATAAAATATAAAAATACACCCGGATCTTAAAATAACAATATTTTCATACAAATGCAGTTATGAGGAAATAACAATAAATAGTTAAGCTTAATGGTTAAAGTTCTTTTTAAATTTTAGAAAAGAATAAAAAAAAATTTTCAAGTCTTTACAAAGAGTATTGTGACCTCTCATCATTCTGGAAATTGCAGAGTTTGAGGAATAATTTGTTCTAGCAAATGGCAGCGCAAATACATTTCTATATAGAAGATTCCTGAAAGGCACATCGAAGGTTACCAGTGACAACAGCTCTGGAGAATCAATTTTATTATTTATTATTTTGTGTAGAGTGAGCACGTCATTTATGGACTTTCGATGTTCCAGGGACATTAATAGTAACTTTTATTTTATTTAGCAAAATTTTAGTAAGTTAGTGTAAAATACCTAATTTCGGTCTTATGGGAACTAAACTTAAAATACCTTTTTCTTTTAGAACTTTTATTGTATTTCTACAAAAATTATAGTAATATCTAAATAAATATTAGTTTTAATTATAGTCCCCCAAACCTTCGTTTCTTGCAGAAATTTCTCAAACGATAAGTTATAGGACCTATGTGTGCGTGTGCCACGTATATTATGTTGATGGACGCCCACTCGAGTAATCCCAGCAAGTGTCCAAATCTATAATCAATAATTTAACATTGTTCTTTATGTTCTGTCTCCTAAAAAAGTGACCAATGAAAATGTCCTTATAATTTGAGTAAATTATTATACTTATTTTCACTTAACTTAGAGCTTTTGTTACTAAACAACGTTATAACTATTACCATATTATCAATAACTATAAGGGGATGTATAGTGTATTTGTTTCATATTAAATATAATAAGCCAATTATCGGTAATATTGGCCGACGTACTACGACCTATTTATCATTAACAAATGAAATTTATTTTATTATTTAAAACTTTAACACTATATTAGCAGTAAATACCCAAAAAGAATGTTAATTATTTTTTTAAACGAAATGCAAAATAAAGGTAAATTATCTAGTAAAAAACAAAATTTTATGACATAAAATTTCCTTATTACTAAGCGACTGAACGAATTAAAATACAAATCAGATTTCATAATACAATCGCAATGGAGGTCAGCGAAATGGTCTAAAGTAGGCGCTTTTTATCGATCAGAGTAAAAGTGCGTTCTAAAGTGAAATTGGTAAGAGAAATGATCATGTAAAAACGAAAAAAAAGAGTGATTGGTCAGGCGAACAGATTCAGTTTCGTTAGAAGTTTCAAGTTCAAGTTCATGGGTAGCCAGTGTGAGTATACGCAATTTTATGAATGAACAGGTGTTGCGTTGTTGTTAAGACAGAAAGTTAACAGAGAGATTGATTTCAAGCTTTGTCTCTTGTCGCTTTGACGGACATAGGCGTACAATCAATTTACCAAAACTTGATTATACTGAATAACTTTTAATAAAATTACCTGTTACCTTTATTAAAAGATATTTTTATAAAAACATTTTTAACATGACAACTAAGAGAGAAAAAGGTGTTTTTGTTTCATTAATTACAAGGTTAATTATTATATATTTTTAAATAAATTTTTAAATTTTATTTTTTGTTACACAATAACAGCAGAATTATTTAGCCAGTAATAAAAAAATTCTCTGCAAAAAATGGGTAAAGTATTTACAAGGTACTGCCAGGTGGCCCGCAATAATTGTTTTTATTATATTTACAGGTGAGACGTCCAATGCGCTCTACGCCTAACAATAAATTTTGCCCCGTTACACATGAGACATACGAACGCCCTACGCCCTACGCCTGACAAAAAATTTTACACTAATATCAATGCAAAATTTTTTGTCAGGCGCAGGGCGTAGGGTGTTCGTATGTTTCATGTGCAACGGGACTAAAAGTGATGTAACCTTTCACATGAAAGCGTGGCGCGTACGTATTAGGTTACATTACTTTCAATACAAAACTTTTGTCAGGCGTAGGACGTAGGGTGTTCGTACGTTTCATGTGTAACGGGACTAAAAGTGATGTAACCTTTCACATGAAAGCGTGGCGCGTACGTATTAGGTTACATTACTTTCAATACAAAACTTTTTGTCAGGCGTAGGACGTAGGGTGTTCGTACGTTTCATGTGCAACGGGACTAAAAGTGATGTAACCTTTCACATGAAAGCGTGGCGCGTACGTATTAGGTTACATTACTTTCAGTGCAAAACTTTTTGTCAGGCGTAGGACGTAGGGTGTTCGTACGTTTCATGTGTAACGGGACCAAAAGTAATGTAATCTTTACATGAATTCACGGCGCTTACGCGTACGCGTACTTGCTTGTATGTGAAAGGTTACATTACTTTCAATACAATTTTTTTGTCAGGCGTAGGGCGTAGGGTTTGTTACTAAAGGTAAAACTTATTAAATGACATTTTATGTTTTAGGATATATTAATGATTTTATACAAGATTTGGAGTGAGAAAGAACATAAAAACCGTTTTTTCTGTTTAATATTTCACCAAAGTTTTAAAGAAGTCTTACATGTAAATAACATTTTTTTATTATTATTTAATAATGAAATTTTACTGTTAGTTACTAAGATATCTCTAATGTATTTATGACTTATTAAAAAGAATGTATTAAGTGAATCAGATAATTTGCCGATTAAAAAATAACCTTTACAATAAATTTAAGAACTGTATAGATTTTACAGAATAAATAATAATTGAAGTGACAATGAAATATTTAAAGCTATAAAATCAGTTTTAATTTTTACTTTTGGCAGTTAACCTTTATTATGTTGGCATAACTAGCAAAAACATGTAACTCTGTTGGTTATTACAAATGGCTTAATCAATAGGTTTGTTCCAGCAGGCTGTCAGAAATGTTTGAAACCGTTCGGATTCTGCGCACGTCAAATTTGTTGTTCCAGCAGTGCCATGTTTGTAACATTATACAATTGTTTGTTGTTCCAGCAGTAGTTATAGGATGTTGGAAACATGTTGGAAACTGTTTGAAAAGTTTGCAAACTTTCTTCAAACATTACTGACAAATTTAACATAACCTTTCTTGTATTAACGTATAAGCAGTATTCACGCCTTGTTTATTTTTCGTTCCAGCAGAAAACTGTTGCCAACATTTCTGACTAATGATTGTAACAATTTCTGCGTTTTACGATTGTTGCTAACATGTTTCCAACATTCTGCTGGAACAAACCTATTATGTTTAAAAAAATCATTAAATAACATAACGCTGTCTAAAAATGTATTAATAGGTTTGCTAAAAACCAATGCGCTGGGCATTTTTTTCTGCTACCTTAAAATGAGGTTAAAAACTACCATATTTGGTTTTTAAAGTTATTACCTAAAATTTCGAATGGGTGATGCAAAAGTTGCATCAAATTTCACAATAACGGCGCAAATAAAAGGTCTTAAAACTTGTTCATTAAAATTTAATAACGGTTTTTTAAAATTTATTTTTGACTAATACGGATAATAAATCAAACGTTCTATTAAAGCCCATTCCAAAGGAATAGCTAACGGAAAAAGCATCTGTAAAAAAAATATATAAAATTTAAGAATATATTACATAGGTACGCCTATGCTACGCCGTACTTTAACTTTTTTCACTTTGACTTGCCGTATTCCTAACGGGACTCATCTTAACTGTAATAGAGCATTTATGAGGTCAAGTGAAATAAATTTGGACACATGAGTCGTTTTAAATTCTAGAAATTTCACTTGCATAATCATTTTTATTGATTTACGGTTTTGACTACTCTAGAAGGTAAAAGGTAAACTGGCACATAGTAACCTAGATTTTAGGATATCCAATAAATGTGATTACGCATAACATTTGTGCTTAAAAAGTAATTTAATATTTAAACTTTTGTAGGTATTTCCTTGCCGTTTGTTAGTAAGCATACAAGTTTTTTTTAATGTATTTTATACCGTTTTAGGAGGAGGAGGAGAAAAAAAAGACAAATTTTATTATTGTTATTTACCTGTTTTTTAAGACACTGCGGTTCTGCCAATATGTTACCTTTGAGCGTTTATTTAATGTAAATTGGCAAAACTTTGAAGAAAAATGTAGACTACCTATGTTGGAACGATAACTTTATTTTAACCAAAATGTATAACTTGCTTCCAAAGTGCAAGTGTGTGTAAACTTATAAATGTTTGTAAGCCACAAACATTTTTTTTTATTTGTTTTAATTTGTAAAGATGCCATGTGTTAAATACTTATTTTATTTTATAAAATTTTGAGTTACATTGAATAATTTTTAAGCAGAAAACAAAACTAAAAAAATAAGACTTTTTCAGTTAGGTTTCTAATAGTATGTATATTTTATATAGATTACGAAGTCATGTGGGTCAATTGACTCTTTTACACTAGTCAGTATATTTTGTATGTTAGATTGAAGTTGTCTTATCTGTCGAAAAGTTGGTTTAGTTTAAAGAGAAAATAGTTAAAAAATATATATTTTCCTATCAAAAAAAACTTTCTGTATTGGGGTCTCTTTTGCTGACACCATGTTGATAAAATAATCATGTGTTTAAATTATTTATTATATAAAAAACAAACTAACTAGACAATTATTAACATACTCAAAAATAATACACATTAATTGAACAACGTCGGTTTTTTTCTTAAAATATGATAAATGAGAACATAAATTATAATTTATTTTTAATTGAAAATTAATTAATTAAACGTTTTTAGCTAAACTTAATAATTAAATTGCGTAAAATTATTTTAGTTAAAAATTAAAAACACATTGCTGGATTGAAAAGAGATCTGAATGCCCAATTGGAACAGTAACCTTATTTTTTAAAAATATTATGTTCTTTTAAATATTGAATGTCCTCTGGGTAATAATGTCTAAAGCAAAATTTAAATTCTGCTATAAAAAAAACTATGAGAAAATTTATATAACAATAATTTTATAGAACAGAACAAAGAAATTTTTACATTTTTTAAAGTTGAACTGTAATTACTTATTATTTGGCACAAAAAATATTTTAACAAAAATATAGTGATTTTATTGAACATTAAGCCAAAAAAAATAATACCAATTCCTTAATAGGTCCTACTAAAACAACTGGTATTGAAAAAAACAGCCTAAATATACTTACAATTATTTCTGTCACCCCCAAAAGCTTGTGGAACCTCATGAAGTCCGGTCTTCCACCAAAGTCACTTCCTTTAGTAATTAAAACTTCTTTGATGAGTTCAAAGTTGTTGACCACTACACACGGAGTAGATCCCATAGTAATACTGAAGATGTCACCATATATCTTGCTAAGGGCGGTAAATCCCTGAAAGGGAGTCTCATATTTTCCAAGAAGATGAAGACTTCCGATGACGGGCCAAGGTTCTGGGCCAGGGATAACCTGAAGGGACTTTGATTTTCGTCTTTTGTAACCCATAACTGGACTAAGAGCACTAGCACAATTACGCACAGTATTGAAAACGCGATCATGTCTATATATCTATATGCGTTGATTTGAGTGTAAGCACAGTCGTGCGTTCGATGTGGCACTGATGGTACCGCGCGAACCGCTACCCTCTTTATGACCGCGGATCGCGAGAGGACTGTGGTCTATCGTGGGGGCTTGGCTTTGGTTAACTGGCTCAATCATAAGTCATTATTTCAACCCTACCAGACTGGAGGACGCGATAAGGTAAATTAAGGGGTCTATTAGTGCTTCTTTACAATTTGCCTCTTGACCACTTTACGACAAAGACTACGTTGACTGTCTTTGCAGCCGCGGCCTAATATGCAGTTATTATTACTGACTAATATTTATGTATACATAACAATATTTTTGTGTACACAATATATAGTTGTATAAGTATACACTCCTCACAAAAATTATCGCATATGCTTCGTTTTTACATGAGCTTCAATACAAAAATTCTTTACAGCAGTGTTGAATTCAGACAATCTGTACTAGGGGAAGTTCAATGTTCCCGAGCGGGGGGTTAAAGAACAATAAATTATTATTAAATTATCGCTTCCTGAGAAACATATTTCATACTGTCAAATCTGAACACTAAAAAATATGACGACAAAAAAAAAAACAAAAAAGGCATTTGTATGAAAAAAGTCTTGGTATTTCATTTTTTCTGAAATCACGTGGCCGTAGCCCCTGTAATGCCAAATATACTTTATAGTTTGGTAATTATAATCAATAATTACAAACACAAAAGAAATATATTTTTTGCCAGTTTCATAATACCCTAATTTCTCCTGGATGAAATTTTTTGCAACGAAAAGAAATGTTCCCCTCGCACCACCCCCTGAATTCAACGCTGCAATAGATATGGCCATATCTCTTTTGAAATTAATAATATTAAGAAAAAAAAATAAGAAAAGGTGGATTTTGGAATAACCGTCGTTATTTATTGTTAATAGTACATCCTACTGAGTGATTAAAAGTTTTTGAAAAAAAATCGCCCGCTGTTGATTGGGAGTAACAAAATATTTGATTATAAAATTAGAGATGTATGGAGGAATATGATTTATTTTACAAAAATAACTTCTTTTAACAGCACATCATACAACAAGATTAAAAATTATTTATTTTATTTTATCCTGTAGGATGTATTGTGAGTTATAGCCTGACCTTTCCTTAATATTTTCTTTTTTTTTTTTAATATCTTAATAACATTATTGTTAAAAGAGATATGGCTAATTAAATTAAAGCATTTTTATATTAAAGCCCATGGAAAAAATGAAGAATATGAGATAATTTTTGTAAGGAGTGTACATACAATGTTTTTACGTTAATGAAATGTCACCAAGAAACCAACATTGTTGCAAGCATTTAACGCATCTTTTTATGTTTTAGGACCTGTGATAAAAATCAAATTTATAAGATCTTTTTGCTTTCTAGGATAGGAATATTTAACAAAATAAGTTCCATACAATTGTTGCAACTTATATGGTAAAAAAATATACATTTTTTCTTAATAGTTAAAGATCTGCATTTTCTTTATTTTTCTTGTGTTAATTTAAAACCAAGAATTATATGTTGCATAAATAAAACTAAAACTACTGACCAGCTATACATTTTTAATTTAGACGTGGTGGTTTGTTCTTATTTTATACTATGCAGGGTGTCCAATAACTTTACCGACAAACTTTAAGGGGTAATTAATACAATGAAACAAAAATAGAACTTTTTAGATTTTTCTAAACATGTTATTTCGTGAACTATGGGCGCTTAAACATTTTTAAAAATTATCGTTCTTTTTATAATACTTTGTAGACCAGGACAATTTTTAACAAACAAGAAAATAATCAATTTTCACCAGTGTCGTCCATAGGGAGTTTGGGAAAATATTTTTATCTTAAATAAAAATATTTTTTGGGGTTTAAAAAAATAAAATTTTTGATTTTTTTTATTAAATCCACTGTTTTTGTGTAAATAAGTACTAACAATTTGCTCATTTTACTATCTATTTCTACATTATTTAGTAAATGGTAGACATGTTAAAATTACGGATTATCACTTAGCTTTGATTTGCTTTACCAGTCATTATATGAAAAAAAAAAAGATAGTTACAACACTGATGTATTACCCATTTTTTTTCAATTTGCTCCAAAAAATAAATAAAATAAATGATATATCAATTACTGTAAAATTAGATGGATGATTATGCCAATAAATGCTTAGTATTTATTTACGCGAAACCGTACATCGCATAAAAAAAGACATAAAATCAAATTTGGTCCAAATAAAAGTTAAAAAAATATGTTAATATAATGAAAGGCGATGGCCGACAATGGTGGAGATTTTTTTTGTAGGTTAAAAATATTTTTTTACCACGACCGTTAAAAACATGCTGTTTTTTAATCGTTAAAATGAAGATAAAGTAGTACACTACACAAAGTGCAATGTCCTTAACAGTTAACGCGACATCAACTAAACCAAATGGCCAAGTTACCTTTGATTTCGTCATTTTTTTTGTTAATATGTGTCACTAGTTTTAAAACTTGACAGTTTGCGAATAAATTTAATAGAAATTTAATTTAATAGATGTACAGTGCGTAGGTATCACCTTTTACATCTTGCAATTATTAAAGTGATGGTTTTACAGTTTTGACATAAATTGAATTCCTAGATTAAATATACAATAATACGTCTTATTAACAAAATTTAAAAAAAAAACATTTAAATATAAAAACTATAAATTGATTTCTGCGAAACTGAAGATCTGGCAATATTGCCGATATCAACACTGAATTCAGAGTGGCTTTCCAGTGACGCATATAGAGCGCTCCCGAGTAGCTCAGGAGCATTTCGTTCCACTTTATGGCGTTTCAGTGACGGAAAGTGTTATGCACCTGAACTACTTCGTTTTCCTTCCCTTGCCCCTCATGCACCAGCCCTTTTTTGGTTTTTATGCTCCAAACGTGTTTTTATGGTTTTACGATTGTTGCTAACATGTTTTGCAACATTCTGCTGGAACAAACCTACAATCGTAAAACGAAGAAAATGTTTTAAACATTAGTCAGAAATGTTGGCAACAGTTTTCTGCTGGAATGAAAAATAAACAAGGCGTGCATACTGCTTATACGTCAATACAAGAAAGGTTATGGTAAAAATGGTCAGTAATGTTTGAGGAAAGTTTGCAAACTTTTCAAACAGTTTCCAACATGTTTCCAAAATTTTAAAACTACTGCTGGAACAGCAAAGAATTGTATAATGTTTTAAACATGGCACTGCTGGAACGACAAATTTGACGTGCGCAGAATCCGAACGGTTGCAAACATCTCTGACAGCCTGCTGGAACAAACCTAATATTTTGTAGGGTATTCTTAAACCGTAATGTCAAAGTAAACCGTAATGTCAAAGCAAACCCTCCTATACAAATATTAGAAAAAGGTTATGTAAGTATTAGACAATTATGTAAGAACGAAGTAAATACTTAACAAACTAACGATAATACATACATAAACTTATTAATTATACTAAATCAGGTATCTTTAAAATTTTAAGTGTATTTTTACGTTTAAATTTAAATATTTGCGGACAGGGATATTAGAAACTTTTTTTTCATACTTTTATAAGAGGATTCTACTATTTAGTCCAAGAGCTTGTGAGCGGCAGACCCTCGTCATTTCGTAAAAGCTGAAAGTTCGTCAGCGTATGCTCCCAACATAGCTAGAAGCGATTCATTATTCACGGTAAATTGTCTCTTTTCCTTACATTGCCTCTGCCTTATGTTATCTAACTGATTCGGTATAAAATTCATCATTTACAAAATGACAGTTATATGTTTCTATTAATTAACCCTTGGTACCTAGTACCTGCCAAAGCCAGTAAGTCAAACTTGATAGTCTCCCATCGTTTCTACCTATGTTGGTAGCTAATGCTATTACTATAAATTAAAATAAAAATGTGTCGTGTTTAAAAGGTCTAAAGCTTGGCAGACCCTCTGAATACGCCTATGTTGTATAAATGTGCGTTAGTATCATTTAACCTAAATATAGCTAATTGCAAGTAATTAGCATTTTACCACCGATGCTGATCAGTTGAAAATTGAGCTTTTCATTTCCTTTTAATCCAAGTTATTTTTGTCTGTAAAATTATAAAAATCGACCTTAACCACCCGCCGCATACCTTGCAAATTTGCCATATTTGATATTCGCATTACCAACGTAAGTACCGCACGCTCTTAGTATTAAGTTACTAATTTTTCTACAGGGCGAACGTTATGAATATATAGTAAAGTATCTACTTACTTTAAACCTAATAAAACATACTTATGAATTAAAAATAAGTAATAGTACACTTAAAATAAATATAAATAGCTAGTTAGTCCCTGGCCGATAGATTGGTTAAAGAGGGTCAACAAGATGGTCAATGCGATATCCGGACCTAAGCCCCTTAGACTTATTTCTAAAAGGATGGCGTAAATCAAAAATACACACGCCTCCACCAACTATATGTACACATTTGAGAATTTTCAAGTTAGAAATACAGCAGTTTCTATGAAACTATTTCGAAAACTACTGAACCGATTTAAAAAAATTAAAGACCAATAAAAAGAAATTTATCACGCCTTAAAAAATGTAACTAAACTACCTTGCAAATTTAAACCTTTTGCGTGAGGGGCGCACTATGTACGATGCAGTAGAAAATCGTGCTAAAATCAAATAACTTTTGAACGAAATGTCGTAGAAAAGTTTTTGGTGTGGGTTTTTTCAATGCAAAATTTTATGTTTTAAAGTTAGGATTAAGTTTTTGTCACATTTTTTCTGTATTCTAAATGACTTTACTTTTCAAGTGATACCCGAGACATTTTTCTATGACCTTTCGCTCAAAAGTTATTTGATTTTCCGATGATTTTACACTAAAAATATATTAAATACTCCTTTGAATGCTTTAAGGTATCATTTATTGCCTAATATCTAACTAAAAATTAATGAATTTAAAGAAAATCTCTTATAATTTTATTTTTATAAAAATAACAACAAACGACATAAAAATAAAATTCCGATATAAACTTAAAATTTGTGTTCTTAATAATTTCAAAAATATAACAAATAGAGCTGCACCTCTTTGCTGCAGGGTCGGAAATGAAAATCTTTTTTCAAACTTAATTTAACCCTTAACTGGTGACATCTAAATTTCTGCCACTGAAGGAGACATGGAGTCTGGCAGACTCCCGCGATTTCCTATATAGGGTGTAATATAGGTAATGACTTTAATTTTAAAGGAAGATTCCTTGTAATTTTTCAAGTAAAAAGTGTATATGAACATATCCGGAGACGCTTTGTTCGTAAAGGTAAAAACAAAAAGTCAGTATTTTTTAAATATTTTAAAAATGCTTCAACTGATTTGGATGAAATTTGGTATACTTAGGAACTGTAATAAGGCTCCTATAAAGTTCTTCCTAGATTAAAAATATTGGGTTCAATGGCGTCTCAGTGGACACCACAACCAGTATTATTAAGAAAAAATTCGTCACTGACCTTTTATAAAGTTTTTATATTTTTTCCGATTAACCAATTAAAAATGCAACTTTCTAGTTTCTTGTATTTTCTTCGTATTTTGCTTTGTTTTTGAGAAAAAAAAATGAAGGCACTTTAATTGGTACTAAAAAGTATCAATAAAAAGCATAAAATAAAATCCAAAATTTAAAAATAAACAATTTTGACCATAGTAAATATGGAAATGACGATTCTCGATTTTCGACACCACGGCTTATTTATGGTAAGGCAAATATATATTTATTTTTATTTTGTTATTGCTACCATGCTGTTTATGGGTACTTTTTAGAAGAAATTAAAGTGGCTTTAATTCTTTTATCAAAAACTAAGATAGATACGAAGAAAACTTATAAAACTAAAAAGTTGCGTTTTTAATTGCTCAATATGAAAAAATACAAACATTTTGTTAAATGTCAATGGCGTACTTTTTTTCTCAATATTATTGGCTGTGGTGCCAATTGAGACGCCACTGGACCCAATAATCTTAATCTAGGGAAAGATCTACAGGCCCCTTATTACATTAAATGAGTGTATCAAATTTAATTCAAATCAGTGAAAGCGTTTGTAAGATATTTAAAGGTACGTTTACATTTGATATTCATTGCATATTTATTTAAAAAAAATCTGGCTAATTAAAACGATAAAAAAATTATATCAAACATAAATTTTTGACCGTTTACATTTGCCAGAATTTTTATCTGGCATAAATATCATGCAATAAATGAAAGAAGTAAGCATACCTTTAAAAATACCTATTTTTTTTAAACTTGAACGTTTTTACTTAAACAATTACAAGGAATCATCCCTTAAAATTAAAGTCATCACTTATTTTACACCCTGTATAGTAATTCATATATTATTACATATCTTTTATTATGGTTTGTTAACAAAAGGTGTATTTTTATTATTTTTAACATTTATTATATAAAAAGGGCAAAATACCTTATTAAACACATAAAAAAGCCAAAGCTATAAAAATGAAAATGTGGTCCTCTTAAATAATATTAAACTATAACCCTAAAATACAGGTCGAGTAATTATTTTGAGAACAAATGGATCTTCAACGGTGATAAAAGTACAAGAGAAAACACTTAATAGCTCTTAGCCCAAAGGTAAAAAAACGTGCAAAACGTAAAATATAGTGAACAAATTTATACATCTAAATCGCTACGGCAACAAGAGACAAGAGAGGTAGCATTTTTTTAAAGACTGCCAACAAATTGGTCTTTTTGCTGCTAAAGCACAAAAATACTGTCTATTTTTGTAATTTTCTCTTTTAAAACATCACCTTCGAAAATATCTTGAATACAATGCATACTTAGTCTTAGATCGCTTGTTTGCCACATATATCCTTCTAATCAGGTAATCTTTAACTAACAGTTCAGCTAAATTTTCAATAATAAAAAATCGACTTAGATTAACACTTTTTAAAGAAGACTTATACACGATAAAATAATTAGTGCCAAATTTAACCGCAACTAGCCATAGTAATTAAAATAAATTTTGTTACACACTTGGTGAGTAGTATGGGAGACTTACCTAACTTGAAAACAGATAAACGCTGGATGCTGCCTTTCAAGCACCTACTACTAGACTACAGTCAAGGATGATACCATAAACGGTACCATTTACCATTTTAAAGTGCTTTATTAAGTTGGTTATATCTACAATTTCATATAATTTACAACATACATGTATTCAGGTAGACAAAACAAGCCAAAGGGCCGAAGCTAGATGAGCAGCTTCTTGGTGGTAAACATATGATTTTTATTATTTAGGGCGGACCTTCACCGGTATAACCTTAAAACCGTCATTACAAGAGTATTGTACTAAAGTTAGCTTGTATTAAGTTTACTGTTTACGGTAGGTTTCATTTACTATTGTGATGGTAGATATAAGCAAAGACAATTGTAGTTTCACTATAAATACCCAGAACAATGCTAAATTTTTGGTCATAAGCTTGGACGCTCGCTTCGTGGAATTTATGAAGCAGGTATCCATCGAGTACGCACATGTATAGAAGGAACAGTTTAAAAATGTAAATTCGGTGCTCTTTGATAAGAAAAAAATCACAAAAAAGTTTAAAGCAAATAAATCGGCATGCTTGTCTTCGCGGCCGCCTTTGCTATATTTCTTTTATGATATGCCGGTTGATGCAGGTGGTCATCGCACCATGGGATAGAAATTAATTTTTTGGACAAAATTCTGAAACTTACCAATCTAACTTAAAATGAGGTGCTTTTTACTGGAAAAATATTATAAATTATTACAAATGCTTTTTGGAAACCTAAAACTTATTATATGGTATTATAAATTTACACCCCACTTAACATTATTATTTTTTATTGTACAAAATAAACTAAAATGTCAGCTTGTTTGGTTAATTCGGTAGTATTCTAATTAGTAATCCGATGATTATTATCTCATATGATATACAGGGTACGACAATAGGTATGATTTTTTTAAATGAAATATCCTGAATATTATATCACCACCAAAACAATCTTTTAAAATGCTTTAGAAAAAATACTCCATTGGATGTGTCTATCTCAATTAGTTTCGGAAATATGACCATCCAAATCTAAAAATAATTTATTTTTTAACGTATAAAATAAATAATAACACTGTTTTGTTGAGTAGATTCTGTAGAATCCATATCTTTCATCAGAATGCTTTTATCTTTTAGGATATACAGTGTAGGACAAAACATGTTAAAGTTTAAAATGGAAAACCTTGTAAATTATAAAAAATCTTGTATCTGTCCTTACACTCAGAAGTAGCAAAAAGTAGGAAGGCAATTGTACGTACAAAAACTGATAAAGAAAAAGGTAAAAAAATCTTGACAAAAGTAGCGAGACTTCGCGAGACTGCATCGGAAACACAACAATAGCTCTTATTATTTAAACTCTTTTACTTTTTTAGTAATAAAGGTAATAATAAAAAAGGAGATTAAATGTTGTATATTTATGTTTACTTAAAATACATTTTTAAGTTTCTTATTACCCCAATAGAAGTCGTCATATCCTTTTATAATTTTGCGTACATGTAGTTTGGAGTAT
Source organism: Listronotus bonariensis (assembly GCA_014170235.1). Classification (NCBI taxonomy): domain Eukaryota; kingdom Metazoa; phylum Arthropoda; class Insecta; order Coleoptera; family Curculionidae; genus Listronotus; species Listronotus bonariensis. Next base: position 129,264 of record JACEGR010001142.1, read on the forward strand.
CTTCTTTGAAATACACAGCATGAGCCATTAAAATTTCAAAGTTGCTTTTTGGCCAAAATAATGGATTTCCATCCCATAGTGTATTGGCGCGTGGCTGTAAAGGGTACCGGCGCCTTTGTATAAAATATTCCGATTGCAGGCGGCCTTTTTTATGTTTTTTGTATTATTTTCAAAGGTACCGAATTTGCGCTTTTAAAATGTTCTTACTATAAACAGTACGTAAAATTTAGCATTGTTCTGGGAGTCTATAGTGAAACTACAATTGTCTTTGATTTAAGCCAAAACAAAATTTGGGTCCATGAGACTGTCACCAATTAAGGGTTTAACCATAATTTGACTTACGCGTTTATAAATTTTTAAGGGCGATTTGAACGCAACATGAAAAATATTTTAAATGTGGACCAGAACAAAAGACGTCCTTAGTTCGTATTATTATTTATTTATTTATTTCGACACCATACATTAAAATTATTCTTGGATGTTTAATAACTCCACTTCTAATAAATAATACGACGCCAATAATTCGTTTTTCAAGAAAATTTCATCAGGCCTATTGGGTACTGTAAACGTGAAAATTACCAATACCATTTCTTCATACCATGTTAGGTGACTAAAATATACGGTTATAATATAGGTAACTTATAAATAGATGTCGATTTGTTCATTCATATAATTTATTATTTGTATTTGTTTACACTTAGACCATGGTAAATACATTGCAACATCTAAGAAGTAGATTTTTACTGATTAGGCATTCCACAAAATACTTTTCAATAACATGATGGCCTGATTTTTCGTCATTTGCGTATTAAATTACAAAGGAAACGTATATGTACATTTTTATTGCCAAAAAACACCTGAAGGTTTTGTTTAAAAAAAATATATATTTTTCTGCCTAACTTCAAAAATCAAATGACATAACTGGCAAAATAAAAGACCTTTTAACTTATATGACCCAATTGTGATAAGTAATTGAGGTCACTAAGTCATAACCAAGTCAATTTTTATACCATTGCGCTTTCATATGAAAACCAAAGTGAACAATGTTTTTATTTCTGCTTCTGCGATACATTTAAACTAGCTCAGTGTTTTTAAATAGAGCAATGATTAAGTATTAATATACAGGGTGCTTCCTAATTGCGGTAAGAAAAGTTAGGGTCCTATTCCTGAGCCATTTTTTCTAAAAAAAGTTCATACAGTGACCACCAGAAATGTTAAATCATATGGAAAACTTTTTTATTTTTAATTTCACAAAAATTGTATTCTTGATAAAAATCTCTGCATACAGCGAAACTCACAAAAAAAAAAACAAAATTTAAATAAAGCATAGCGTATACGAGGTAGGTGCAAATTAACGAATATGACACAAGAGAAAACCACCCATATTTTTAAACTTAGAGAAAAATTATATTTGAAAAACTTATTAGGAATTAAAAGTTATGTCATATTTTAAAAGCAGAGCCTCCTAATAAAAAAGTGAAAAAAAAACTTATTTTTCTGAACTGAATTAACTGCCGTAAATATACCCTTACATTTCGTAAAAATGACAAAGCTTTGTTATTCTTAAAGCATTTCAGTACATTAAGATTAATTCAAAAGGAAAACGTAAATTTTTGCTTTTTTGTGGTTCAATAAGGTCAAAACTTAAAGGCCCCTCTAGATTTATGTTTCACGTCATTTTTTCCTTATAAAAAAGCTTAACTTTAAAAAAATATAAATATATTTTAATGATCTTCTATTACAATGTTCAAAAGTAAAACTTTATTGGAATTATGGTAATAAGAAAAAAATCATACAATTTTAAAAAAATATTTTAGGATTCTTCGAAATAAATATGAACATATCATAAATTAAAAAATGGGAAGACCTTTATTTTAAAGCAAAAGTGATGTGCACATTAATCTAAAAAGGGTTTTAAGTTTTGACCCTATTAAACCACAAAAAGCAAAAATTACGTTTGTTTCAATTGATCCAAATCTACTTAAATGCTTTAAGAATAACAAAGTTTGACATTTTTCGAAATTTAAAGACAATAGGGATAATTTAGTGCAGTTAATTCAGTTCGATCTAATGTCTATACGGGGTAAGTTAAAAGAAGTAAGTTTCTCCTCCAACTTTTTAATAGGAGGCTCTGCTTTTAAAATATAACATAACTTTTAATTCAAAAATAAAAGTAGTTTTCCCCTGTGTAATATTCGTTAATTTGCACCTACCTCGTATACTCTATGGTTAGTTCTGGTTCAAAGCAGCAAATAGCTTTGTTTATGGCGTTGCTGCAAGGTAATTGCCAGATGGTTTATTTAAATCAGTCTTTTGTGAGTTTCGCTGTATGCAGAGATTTTTATCAAGAATAATTTTTTGAGAAATCAAAAAATAAAAGTTTTCCATATATGATTCAATATTTTGGCGGTCACTGTATAAACATGGGTCCTCAGACTTTTCGTTCTTAAGGTACTGAGTGTCAAAATACTTTAAAATGTCTAAAACACTTCATTAGTAAAATTTGTTAGACTAGATATAAACGTTATTGAATAAGGTTTTCTTGATGATATTTTTATAATTGCTAATAAGAAGTTATAACACTTCAATTTTAAAATAAAAAAAATGCCTTAATGTTTCTTGTATGGTTCAGAATTATGCAATTCAACGGTTTAATTTTTTTCTCTAAAGAAAAACAAGCTACGTAAAAATATGAGGACACAAAAAATTGTTTTTTTAGGTGTTTTATATGAAAAGAATATAAAATTAGTTTAGGGCTAAATTTACTTCCTTCCTATTTTAACCAATACCACAGCTAAATTTTATTAAAATCGGATAAGGCATTTAAGATATTAAAAACCCAATTTTCTTTTTAAAGTTTAACACCCTGTATCTTAGAAACGAAGCATTTCGGACCTATGTTTGTATGAACTTTTTAATAAAATTAGTTCAGGAATACGCCCTTAAATTTTCTTACTCACCCTGTAAAACAGGTCTTTTTGTTAAAAAAATAAAAACAAATAAGATAATTTATTTAAATATCAGAAATATGCAAATTTAATATTACTAGCGCGATTGTTTACATTGCATTTATTAAAATAATAGTTTGTTTCTCTCATAAATTTGTTTAGTGTGCCACTGAAACTTTCTTTGTCGATAACTGAAATGGGAAAATAAAGTATTATGAAATATTATGCAGTATTGCACAAGAATTTTTAAAAATGTATCAAATATTTATATTATGGGTATTTGGTGAAATGTGTACACTTAAGCGGGCCCAGATCTGAATTTTTTCAACAGGGGTAAACTTCACATCTGCCGCCCTCTTCACTTTGCGTTATTTTTTACCTTTAAATTGGCCTTGTTTTTTTCTTTTTCTTAATATAATAGTAATTTATGTAACAAGTGCATAAAGGGTTTTTTTTACGAATGAAAAGTTTGATACCACGAGCCGTTAGGAAAGAAAGTGCGGTAATCCCATGAGTTAAAAAAGACACTTTATGCATGTGTTAATACTATATTTTTCAACAAACCGTATAGAAAATTTTTAAATTAGTTTATACATGTTTTATTTATTTAAACTTATAATTTTTAATTTTTGCAGCACATACATTATATTGCAAACAAAAATCATAGCCTCCTTATTTTAAAAGACAATTATCCTCTTCATAACTATGCCGTTATGATTTAATTTTAGAAAATTGTATGTAAATTGTAGAAATAATACTTAAACAGTGTAAATTTTTTTAATATCTTAGTCATCCAAATTCATTATTCCAAATTTCAAAAATATAATTTTTACCAGTTACCGAGATATGACAACATCGCAACTATTTTAAAATTTGGTTACAATGCTGGTATCAATTGGGCATGAAAAACCTCCAAATACCAAATTTGTAAACACATTTTGCCGAAGAAAGTGTAGTGTATCATATCACCTTAACAATAAATAGAGACAAAATTTTGAGGGAAATTTAGAGACTAACTTTAAATTTGATTCGGCCAATTTAATACAATAAAATTAATTGGGCATTTATTTAAAAAACTGAAAATAATACGTGTAGCACCAAACTGGAAATCTGGCAGCAGTGCAGATATTACTATTTAATTTCCACGTGCTCAAAACATCTTAGATACCAAATTTGGTTAATGTAGCTTTAGCGGTTTTTAAAGATATCTAAAAGTTGTAGTACTTTTACTAGCCCAGTATGCTTCGGTACTAAAGAATATTATCATTAATATTACGGTTAAATCGCTAAAATCAAAAGCTAAAACATCACCCCAAAAGAACAAAAGGGCAATAACAATAATTTAAATATAAAAATTGAGGAGGAGAAAAAAATGTCTCCTTTTTTTGCAAAGAGCATGATCTCTTTCTCAATATATTTTCTGATCTGGTTCAAGGGTATAGATGTTCTGCGTTTACAAAACTAATAGATCATTACGAACTTGCATATTGCCTGAAACAAACTTAAAAAAAAAACAAGTATATCCATTTTGACCGGTGGGGCTTTCCGATTTGTTAAGATCATGGTATCCTGCATCATTTGCGCTTATAGGCGTTTATGAACCTTTCTGGCACTTAGTTTTATGCTATTATCCATGTCAATAAAAGTGCATATTTTAAAGCAAACGAAATTTTGAGGTTTAAAGTACGACACCGGTCAAATTTACCGGTAGTCTGTGTTTAGAGTACCAATTTTAAAATATATATATATATATTTTGTTTAAATCTTTGGACAATCCCGAAGGCGAAAGCCTAAATACTAACGTACCGTGGGTGGCAAGCTAGATAAGAGGAGTTTGTTAACGCACGGGACTTAAAAACTTGAAGATTTGGGGGAGAAGAAAAGACCTCCGCTGGCAGAAGGTTCCACAGTCTAGGAACTCTGGGGATAAGAACGAACGAAATGGGAAATTCGGGGCCTGTCCAGTTGGACCGTATAGGAATGCATACGTGCGGCACCACGAGCTGTTGGAAGCTGCAAGAGAATGGGACTATACTGGATAATTTGTCGGAGCAGAAGCCGTAAAAGTATCTATAAAAGAGCGGTAGATCTCCCACAGCTCGACGATGGGCAAGAAGAAAGTCTTTGAATAAGTAAAAAGGATCATAATAAGACGAACAGCTCTTCTTTGAATGGCATCAAGAATGCTGAGGGTTGTAGGAGATGCCATTCCCTAAAAATGAGAACAATATTTCAGAGATCGAGAACAACGAATAAGAGAAGAAAATGGAGTTGACATTAAAAAAGTAAAAATATTTTGCGATGACAACTACAAATAATAAAAATCGCTTAAAAGGGTCAAAAACGTTCTTTACTTTACACTTACGCTACAACATACCAGAAAAAAACTCTTAGCACACATTTTAACATTTTTTGATGTATAGAAGTAGAAGTATTTATTTTTCCTTTCTGTGACTAAAAACGGCGTGCTGTAGTTTTTCCCTTTATGTCTGGCCTTTGTAAATATTTATTGGTGCACATGACAAAAATATATATCTACTGTTGTTTTAACAAAAAATCAAAAATTTAAATAGCAATCCGTACATTTATAATAAGCGAAACTTTTGTTGTCCACGTATTGTAAAGAGAAACCCAACCGGTCAAAATGACTTTGGGGTTGTGTTCCCAGAAACAGCACCTCTGTGGTTAAGAGATAAACTTAAAAATGTTTAAAAAAATACACTAAAGCTAAAATATTTATACAAACTAAATTTTAATATAAAAAAAAAATAAAAACTACTTTGACTTTTTACTATTTATCTCGTAATATTATAAGTATCTTAATATTCTGTTGTCTAGGTTCATTGACAATTTTTTAAAAACATAATTAATATATTTTAGGTTTTCATAAAATGGCCTCCGCAACAAGTTATCTTATTATACAGACTGTCCACGAATGCAGTTAACAAGAGGATAAATGGCCCAAAAATTAATTTTTTGAGGAAAAGTAATTTTTATGAAAATTCACGAAGGATTCACGAAGAGAAAATGTTGATTTTTTATACAGGGTCCGCAAAACTTCAAAATATAATTTTTCTCCAAGAGTAATTATTTAGTATAGCATTTTAAATGACTTTATTCATGTTACAGGGGTATCCTGAAACTTCTTATAAAACTGATGGTGGAGTAATCAAAAATTAATTATTTTAAATTTTATAGCAAAATTACCTAAAAACTCTAATAATTTGCCTCTCAAACACCTGCTTTCTCCATATTCCCACACAACACAATTTTTAAGCTGTAAATTAATATTATTAAGGTGTTTTTGCCAAATTATGGAGTTTAATAAGAATTTTCGTATTATTGTTTTTATGGATTAGAAACAATGTTCTAAATAAATTTTCTCAATGACATTTTGCATGAAAATGATAAATAAAGGTAGTTTACTCCTGGAGAAAAATCATGTTTTTGGGTTTTTGCGAGTATACAAAATCAACATTTTCTCTTCGCAAATCTCATTTTTTACAAGCAAAAATTTTAATGAAGAATTACTTTTTTCGAAAAATAAAATTTTTGGTCCATTTGTCCTCTTTTAACCCCATCCGTGGACAGTCTGTAAACGACATCTAAAAATGCTAACTAATATACCTATCACAATAGAATATGTTATTTTTGCGCGTTTTTTCAAAAAATAATAATAATAATAAATTTTTTAAATATTTATAACAGAATTTAATTTATTTTAATCATAAATATTGTTGATTTAGATGATGTTCAGGACTAATTTTGGCGTAAAAACGTTGCAGGATTTTTACCTAAAAGGACGATAGGGATTTCAGGGTTTAGATATATCCTGGAATCAGTAGCTACCCAGGCAAGTACTTAAAAATGAATTTTTAATTTTTAAACTTATACACGAATGGGATAATCAAAAAAATACTGTTTATTAAAAAAGCAAGAGTTTTATTACCAATTACATATAATTACTGATAATTAAATTTTAATTTCTATCGATATTATTGCTTAAAATTGTACTGTATATTTAAAGCTTATATATTCAATTTAAATTTAAATTTAATATTAAAAAAAATCGGTATAAATAAAGAGAAGAAAAAGGTCTTAATATTATCCCGTCTTTATTTTAAATGACAGCTAACATAGTTTAGCAACTATTTGTTTTTTTAATGTGTGAGTTTTTGTAAACCTATTTTTAAAGGGTATGTATTAAGGCACGTTTAAGATTGTTATATACACAAAAAAATGTTAACTCAAATCAATTTGCTTTGACTCACCACACATTGTAAGTTGTATATAACGATAAAAATGTATTTCCCTTATTTGTAAATGATATTTTTAAAAACACTTTTTTAGTAGTAGCATAAGATGAACATTTAATTTAGTCAAGTACAAAATAATTTTTTTAACTTAGGAATATTAATGCTTTCTTTTCTTGACGCGGCTATTCAAATTACAATTTGTTTAAGGTAAATAATAGCAATATTACTTTGTCTTGGCCAAAGATATTTTAGTTTTCCAGTAAGAATAGGTTTTCTTAAATACACTCATCGTATTATTCTTTATTTAAGACAAACTGTGTCGTATTTAAAGAAATAACAAGGAGTAAGGAGTTTTAGTTCTCTTTTATTTCTGTAAATACTTGTTTAAAGAATATACCGGTTGAGCTAAATAACATAACACATAGGCAATGTAAGGAAAAAGAGACAATCTAACTAAATACCGGCATGTAAACATGTGTGACTAATAGTAATTGTTTTGTTATTCTACCCCTGGCCGATATACCAAAACTGCTTGCTCATATAGTATAGAAAAAGAACATTATAAAATAAGAAGATAACGTAATTTATGAAATAAAGAATATTGCTTTTTTGAAGAAAAATTGTTTTAAATTAAAAACATATTTTCTTCTAACAAAATTTTTATTTTTTTGTGTAATTTGGTTGTATTTTTTAGAATTTTTTCATTACAGCGTACACAAAAGTGGTGAGAGTTATTCGTTAAAATGTCAATGTAATGAAAAAATATAATATGTAACTTTTAAACATTAAATTTCACAACGGTTTAATTTATAACTTTTATGCCCAAGAATTTTTAAATAAAAGTATTTTTACAATCTAGTTATGTAAGAAACGGTGCGTACACGTAGTAAAGCACACAGGTTGATATAAAATTGACTGACCCTGGTTTAAGATTGTTTTATTAATGAATTTAACATTGACCATCAGAAGTTTGCAGTACTATAAATAACTTCGCTTTGTGGTCACCCAGGTAGTATTTATAGTACCAAGCTTAATGTCCGTCCTTGTCGATAATTTTGCAAAAAAAAGATTGTTTATATTTATGTTTTAAAAGATTTACTTACAATAGGTGGATAAACCTGTAAGACAAAACTGCCTTATGTAAATATACTATTTACATAAGGGAGATTTTTCTGCTTTACACAAGGTTATTTTAAGAGGTGTGAAATATATACTACCACAAATTCCGGAAGCTAAAATATGACTATCTAGCACAACCTTAGTTCAAAAGTGGATGATTTTGGAGTTATGGAGTGTCAAAAGTTCAATCTGGTTTAAGTACATATTTTATAAATAATTTATACAGGGTGTTCATTTGAAAACTTTCAACTCAAGTTATCTTCGAAACGAGACAGATTTGAGAAAATCGCCGAAACACATCAAGATATTTATTGAGGGGGAACGTTTTTACAAAAATTGGACAGCGCCCCTTTAACCCCTTAACCACCACCACCACCCCAAAATTCTTAAATGAGAAGGCGAGTCGAGGGATACATCATTTTAAAGCTCCTGACGAGTACTTTATAACCCTAGAATATGAAGTCAATATCTTCAGCTATTACAAAATGGCGGTACTTTAAAAATTACCCAAATACCTGATTTGGATGGTCATATTTCCGAAACTAATAAGGTTAGATGTACTTAATTGGTATTTTCTTAAAGCTCATTTAAAGATCTTTTTAATGGTAAAATAATATACAGGGTTCTTAAATAAAAAATATGTACTTTTTCTTCTACCCTGTATATTACTACCAGTATCACCATTAAAAAGACCTTTAAAAGAGTTTTAAGAAAACACCACATTAGGTACATCTAACTTTATTAGTTTCGGAAATATGGCCATCCAAATCAGGTATTTAGGTAATTTTTAAAGTACCGCCATTTTGTAATAGGTGAAGATATTGACTTCATATTCTAGGGTTATAAAGTACTCCTCAGGAGCTTTAAAATGATTTATCACTCGACCCTCGTTCTCATTTAAGAATTTTGGGGTGGTGGACCTGGTGGTTAAGGGGTTAAAGGGGCGCCGTCCAATTTTTGTAAAACGTTTCCCTCAATAAATATCTTGACGTGTTTCGGCGATTTTCTCAAATCTGTCTCGTTTCGAAGATAACTTGAGTGGAAAGTTTTTAAATGAACACCCTGTATAGTGTATTGTCAAAATATTCGACTAGAGGTCGCTTTTGGGGGAAAACATTAAAATTAGTTTTCATTTTTATTGTTGAAATTAGAGGGCGTCACCTACAGTACTTTCCAGGCATTAAAAACAAACCAACTTCTTTGATCTATTCTGTATTTAATTTTTGGATAAATATTATTATTTTTACGATATTTTACCTTAACCACTAAAAACTTATAAGTGCCAAAAGTTGATGCTGAGGTGTCTTCAGGAAAACTCAAAATTAACTAACCCATCACTTTTTTGTATTATAAATAATAAATACAGCAGCAACCAGTTACGTATGTCTAACTAAAACGTAAATTTTAAACCTATGTATATAATAGTTAACTTTTAAATTTTTAATTTTTATTTAATTTTATCTTGAAAACGGTGGCAGACTTGTCACGGAAATTCCGATTTTTAGTTTTCTAGTTACTTATTTTAACATTTTTGGGTTTAATGCGAGGCCTTTCGTTATTTTGTTTTAGGAAAACGATGCCATTTGGCGTGTACCCAAATAAATACCAGATCTAAGCTATAGAGGGTGTTTCAAAAATAACATGCAGATTTTTTACACTTGATTTACAATAAGTTTATGATTTACACTCTTAAAAATCAGCTTCTCATTTTAAAGCAACCCCATATAGTTAGGACCACACAGGAACTTTTTTTTAAAATCCGAATATCCCAAAACGGCTGCTCAACGTTTACCTTATATACCTTGTTAAGGTAAAATGTTTTAAAAATAACAAGTTTTATTCAACAGTCAACTTTATAGGGGCTCAAACAAAGGTATTACGGTTATAATATGTGCAAGATACCGCAGATGGCGCCTTATGGAGTTTGCAATAAAATTAAAAGTAGATCCTAATTTTTAACTTTTTCAGCCATATATTAGGAGAATACATATACAGGGTGGCCCACCATATTCGACACGGTCTGTAGCTGGATAACCATGGGGTTTTTAAAAAAGTAAATACTGAAACATATACAGGTCGGATAAGGCCACAGTATAAAATTATTTTACTCTATACAGGATGTCTCAAAAAAGTGTGACGTATCAAAGTTATATTTTTTAAATGGAACACCCTATATGTTATGACGGTTTTAGATTCTACATAAAAAAATAATTTAGGTTTGTTAATAGTACCAAGTGTCTAATTTTATTCGTTTTTGTGATATTTGATATTTTTTCAAAATTTAAGGGTGCAATTAAATTAATTTTATTTTAACAATATAAACTCCTTAAACTTTGTAACAAGATTAGGAAAAGTCTGCGTTATTATACGTAGGTCATATCAAGATCATAGATTATACAGGGTGATCAAAAAATAATTTCAATTTTTAGATAGTCAAATTGCAATATCTCTCTTATTTTAAATGGAACACCCTGTATTTTTTACACCACATGATGACAAACCAAATGCTCTTTCAAATATATAGGTTGCCTATACCTATCTTTTATACTTTTTAAGTAAATTCCGTTTTAACATATTTTTATTCCAAATGTCTATTTAAATGTAAGTAGGCTGTGATATAGCTATGCCTATTTACTACGCCGTTATTGCAAAATGTAAATTTGTTTGAAAAAAGCACAAAATTAAAAGATTTTGTATTATCTGCCACTATTTTTAAAATTCACAGAAAAAAATTCATTAGTTGCTTATAATGCTACTTCCAATAACACTTATTTCAGCTGAATGTGGTAATGATAAAACTTGTGTTTTTAAACAATCCTAATAACGCCTCTGGTCAGTTATGACGACATTCTGTACCTATAACTCGTTTCTTCGATTATCCATAATCACTGTGTCAAATTTTTAAAGTAACTATTAAGGTTATCAGATGGTTTCTCCAGGAATATTTTTTCACATCCTACCAGTATTATATCATCTTGTTGTTGTAGAAGAAGGGTTTTTATTTAAAATCATTGAAATTTCTTTTAAACTGACTAAAACACTAGTAATCAATAAACGGTCATTGTTATTTTCTTAAGAAAAATATTAATGGCTGCTATGTCACGAGACAACTTTAATTTAAATAAACATTTGGACTAAAAATTTGTAAAAACAGATTTTACTAAAAGCACAAAAGATGGGTATAGGCAACCTATACACCATTTAAAAGAGTATTTTATTTGTCATCATGTGACGTAAAAAAAAATACATGGTGTTCCATTTAAAATAAGAGAGATATGGCTATTTGATTTTCTGAAAAATTTAAATTATTTTTTGATCACCCTGTACAATATTTGATCTTGATTTGACCTACGTATGATATGGCAGACTTTCTCTAATCTTGTTACACATTTTAAAGTTTAAAGTGTTAAACGTGTTAAAGTAAACTCAATTTAATATTACCTCTGTATTTTTCAAAAAATTAAATATCACAAAAACGAATAAAATTAGACACTTAGTACTATAAACAAACTTGAGTTATTTTTTAAAGTAGAATCTAAAACCGTCATAAAATATAGGGTGTTCCATTTAAAAAAATATAACTTTGATACGTCACACTTTTTTGAGACACCCTGTATAGACTAAAATAATTTTATACTGTGGTCTTATCCGACCTGTATATGTTTCAGTATTTACTTTTTTAAAAACCCCATGGTTATCCAGCTACAGACCGTGTCGAATATGGTGGGCCACCCTGTATTATTAATAAAATTATTTATTGAAAACTAAAAATTACAACACTCTGTATCTCCGGCATTATTCACTTTTGGATTAGCGCAAGTTCCGTTGGATCGTCATATGTTAGCCTCAGGCATTTGTGGTTCATTTTTTACGCTTTATAAATGTTACTTTAGGGGAGACTAAAAGAAATTTATTTTGTAAATTATATATTACACTATAGAGAGATTTTTTGCACCTATACAAACAGTATATTATGATGAAGTATAAAATTTATATTTCTAGGAAAAAACTATACATTTAAAGAAATATCCCTTTACGTTTCTAAGTACCAAAAATAAATTCAATGGTCTTTTTGATGGGTACACGCCAAAATTCAAACTAGAAAAATGTGACCACTGCGGTCCTGGTCCCGGGATAGAGCGAGCTGACCCTGTTTAGCCCTATTAACCCCCATGGACTGATCTGGCCTCTGAAATAAAATAAAGTAAAACCCCTAAACCCAAAATATTTTATTTAAAAATCGACGTTTTAGTGGCAAGTCTGCCACCGTTGTTGGAAGAAAATTAAGTTAAAAATAAAATAAAATAATTAACTAATTAATAATAATTAGTAACATTTAGAAGGATTATCTGAAAAAGATGCTGCGTAAAAATGCACCACAAATTCCTGACGGTAATTAATTAATTTTTGACTTAATTTTATCTTGACAACGGTGGTAGACTTGCCACCAAAACGTTGATCTTTTAATTAGATTTGAGGGGGATTTTTAATTTTGTTTTAGGCGACCCGCCAGTTCATAGGAGTCAATAAGGCTGAACAGGGTCAGCGTGCTATACCCCGAGACCAGGATTTTTTTTTTCACTCTTTTGGGGTCATCCCACCCAGGTCCGACGACCGCCCCCTAGGTGGTGCACTGCAGCCTGAAGGCTTATTGTACCTTGACCCCTACTCCTTCCCATTCACACACCATTCATTCCATAACTTGATGGTTGTTGCTCGGTCCGCATCCCCGAGCAGAACACCGTGTGCCGTTGCCCAAAACACCGCTGGTGCCGATCACCCATCCAAATTATGGGCGCGCATTTCACTGCTCAACTCCGGAGATCGACGCTCGCCGATACAACCGAAGCCGCCACAAGCGCGCCTGAGACCAGGATTGAAGCGGTCCCATTTTTCTAGATTGACTTATGGCGTGTACCTACCCAAAAAAGACCCTTAAATAAATGAATCCGTCGTACCAATATAGAGCATTCGTTATCGAAAATACAGTTTCATGTAGCTAATACCTTTGTGCCAAAAAATTTTGTAGAATCTTTCCTTTCACTAACTTCCATAACATTTCCGTCATATCCTTTGGAAAAAATTTAAGTTAAAAAAACACCATTTTCTATTCATATTCAAAAGACGTTTTTTATGTATTCATTACGTTAATAAACTTCCAGGTACGACCATAAAGCAATCAAAATTGTTTATTTAAAACCTATTTATAATGCTAAATTCGTCCTATTTTCAATTTTCCCAACAGAAAACCTGACTTGACTAGCCTATGCTAATTTTTAAGAACACTTTTACCGTATGCATGACAATCGGGTCAGCTTGGTATTTGCTGGAATTTTTTAACCTATTATAACGGTACGTTAGTTTTTTTTTTGTTTATAATACACGCTGCAAATTTTGGTTGTATTAGATGAACCATTGAAAATGTGGTGAACGAAGTTCAGATAAAACTGCACCACACTCCAAATTTGCTATAGGCTCTCTTTTAACTATTCGAAATAAACATAAATTTCTTTTTGGTGATTTTTTTCCAAGTTGGTTTAATTTTATGTAATGTTTATTTTACTCTCTTTAAGTTTAATAATATTTTATATTTGCTTTTAAATGTATGATTAGTTTTAAAAACAATTAGAAATACATGTACGTGCCTTTAAAATCTAAGATTTTCTCTCGATTTCATTGGGCTTTTACCATCAGTTGACTTTGTTCCAATGACCCCGGAGTAAAACCAGTGATGGATAAAAAAACATATATCTATTTTTATTACCTATTTATTTGGTATATTAGTAAAAAAAAATATTGCAGAAAATTAAGTTTTTAGCTTAAAAAAATTAGTAATTTATGTTTACTAATTATAGTAAGAACATTTTAAAAGCGCAAATTCGGTACCCTTTGAAAATAATACAAAAAAACATAAAAATGCCGCCTGCAATCGGACTATTTTATACAAAAGCACCGCTATCCTTTACTGCGACGCGCCGATACACTATGGGATAGAAATCCATTATTTTGGCCAAAAAGCAACTTGGAAATTTTAATGGCTCATGCTGTGTATTTCAAAGTAGATACTCCAAACTACATGTACGAAAAATTATAAAAGGATATGACGACTTCTATTGGGGTAATAAGAAACTTGAAAAGGTATTTTAAGTAAACATAAATATACAGCATTTAATCTACTTAGTTTATTATTAGCCTTGTTTACTAAAAAAAGTAAAAGAGTTTAAATAATAAGAGCTATTGTTGTGTTTCCGATGCAGTCTCGCTACTTTTGTCAAAGAATTTTTTACCTTTTTCTTTAACAGTTTTTGTACGTACAATTGCCTTCCTACTTTTTGCTACTTCTGAGTGTAGGGACAGATACAAGATATTTTTGTAATTTACAAGGTTTTCCATTTTAAAATTTAATATGTTTTGTCCTACACTGTATATCCTAAAAGATAAAAGCATTCTGATGAAAGATATGGATTCTACAGAATCTACCCAACAAAACAATGTTTTTTATTTATTTTATACGTTAAAAACTAAAAAAAGTTGGAAAGATGTATCTCTATTACGCTTCTAAGAATAATTTAAAATTATTTTTCAGATTTGGATGGTCATATTTCCGAAACTAATTGAGATAGAGACATCAAATGTAGTATTTTTTTAAAGCATTTTAAAATATTTTTTGGTGGTGATATAATATTCAGGGTATTCCATTTAAAAAATCATACCTATTGTCGTACCCTGTATATCATATGAGATAATAATCATCGGATTACTTATTAGAATACTACCGAATTAACCAAACAAGCTGACATTTTAGTTTATTTTGTACAATAAAAAATAATAATGTTAAGGGGGTGTAATGTTATAATAACATATAATAAGTTTTAGGCTTCCAAAAGCATTTGTAATAATTTATAATATTTTTCCAGTAAAAAGCACCTCATTTTAAGTTAGATTGGTAAGTTTTAGAATTTTGACCAAAAAAATTAATTTCTATCCCATAGTGCGATGACCAGCTGCATCAACCGGCATATCATAAAGAAATATAGCAAAGGCGGCCGCGAAGACAAGCATGCCGATTTATTTGCTTAAAACTTTTTGTGATTTTTTTTCTTATCAAAGAAACCGAATTTACATTTTTAAACTGTTCCTTCTATACTAATTTTTCACAATAATTTATAATACTTTCTTGATAATTACTAATTAAAACAAGTAATATTATCACTGCAGTTTAGTACAGTACATGCAGGGATCAGCAAAAATATATCTCTAATTTTATTATTATTTTTTTAAAATTAGTAATTGGCAAAAAGTATAACTATTTTTTTATTATTTTTTTAATTTTCTGTAGACATTATTTTTTTCTAAATTACTAATTAGCTTAAAATATTATTCATTAAAAAAAATCATATATTTTTGCTAACAATTAATTTTAAGGGTTTTTATAATGAAGTCCATTTTGTTTCTGGCCCAGGCACTAACACTAAGCTACCATTATCGGCACAAAGACTCAAAACATATTAAACAAAAAACTGTGCTTTTAACTAAATAGAAAATTAGTTTGCTTACAAAGTAAAACATCACCTTTTACATTTTTTTGTCATACCTAACCTTTCAAATAAAAATGTATATCTAATGATTTAAAGCGCATCTTGAACAAAAAACCTATTGCGTAGTAGAAACAGAAATTCACATAGATTATTATTCACTGTCTGCCATGTTACGCTTTTTTCTAATATTCAAGTTAGCTATTTAAATGAACCCAAACAGGCTTTAATTACAAAAATCATCTTCTTCGTGGATGGGGAGGGGGTGAGGTATCAGGCAGAATATAATCAAGAAGGTTACAACTCAGTCATTGACGGATCATGAGGGTACTGTTTATGAAAAGAGTGTTAATTATTAGGCTTATATAATATCAGAAAATTAATATACAGCGCACAGTGTTGCGATCTGTGGGCAAAAACCCAAATTTCTTTTTTAGCATGGGTCCTTTTTAAGGAATAATAATACTAAATTGGCCAAATAATATCCTAAAGTCATAGATTTGTATATCCAAGAATCATTTGGATTTATTTTATTAAAGAAGAGTTAAGATTTTGCCAAATTGCAAGAATTTTTACAAAAAAAACGCGTTTTTATGATTCCTTTTATGTAGAGGCGACAAATACATGTCAATTTCCTAATAGTTACATCTTTAGGATCTAGTTATTTGATGTGCATCAATTTGTTGCAAGAAAAAAAGTTGTAATAGAGCCAATAAATGATTTTAACATCTCCAAGATCCAAATGATCCAAAAGTAGTTAATTATAAAAATTATTAATAGTTTTTGTATAAAGTTAGTATAAATACTACCTAAAGTTCAATTATAAATTTACACCTCCTTACACACTCCCTCTCTTTCTTTTACGAAATAAAAAGAAGTATCAGTTTATTGGGTTAATTCTTTAGTTTTTAAATCAATTATCAAATTTGTATTATCTCTTAAGATATACAGGGTAGCAGGGTATGAGAGAAAGTATATTATTTTTAAATATAACACCCTATATATTATATAACCAGTATAAAGATCGTTCAAAAGCTTTACAAAAATACCACATTTAATATGTCTATTTTTATTAGTTTTGTCCAACAGTCCCACAAGCTCGCTGCACTACAAAAGTTGTTACCAAATGGCAAACTTTGGGTTAATTCTTTGGTTTTTAAATCAACCATCAAATTTGTATTGTCTCTTAAGATATACAGGGTGGCAGGGTATGAGAGAAAGTATATTATTTTTAAATATAACACCCTGTATATTATATAACTAGTATAAAGATCGTCCAAAAAGCTTTACCACATTTAATATGTCTATTTTTATAGACATATAAGTTAATATTTAAAAAGTTTTTCATTTGGGTAGAAATTCCGAAGAGGTATAGGGTATTTTTATTTGACTTTTTTTTAAATTCTTATGATAATCCACAAAGGGTTGCACTAGGTACCTAAAATATAACTACTAAGAAAACACAAAAAATAAAAAAATGCTGATTTTATGAGCTCTGATTTAATTTTTTAATGCTAAGGGTAATAAAAAATATATTAGGGAGAGCGGGGAGGGTCTGGACACTTTTGATCAATACTATTTTTCGTCTACATTATAAAATATTTAAAATGTTTCTTTTTTTGTATAAGTATCGCTTAGTAATATATCTTGACAGTTAATAAATGCCAAATATTTCTTATTTAATATGAATGGTATTTTAATAAGAAAAATTACTACATGTCAAGTGTCCAGATCCACCCCATATACGGGGAGGATCTGGACATATAAACATATAAATTTTAAAACAATATTTAAGAGTTATTTATTTTTTAAAATCAACAAAATGTGGAGGTTGAATTCGGGCCAGCCATTTTATTAATTTGTCATGATTTTGGGTATTTCATATTATTTTTTAAGGCATACTCAAATACAAAACATATTAGAACATTTAAATATTCTTTCGTACTTTGGATAAAAAGTTATATTAATTATTAATCCTTTAAAGTTCAAGCTTTGCTTATTTACATAGGTGCCTAAAGCTGACTTTGTGATTCTGTGCTTTTAGGGACTTTTTCGATAACTTAGCTTATTATCGGTAACATCGATGACAGCTTGCTTTACAGATTCAGAATAAAAAGTTCAGTTTGTCTTTTATTTTGTACATTTGGGGAATTTTTTCTAAGAAAAAAAAAGAAAGGTAAGCTTAAAAATTAATTATGGGAGGGTCTGGACATATAGGTAGGGGTTGAACGACTGTCCAAAACCTTCCCCATGAGAAAATTTGATAGAATGGCGATTTTATAGGTACGCTAAAATACTGTCAAGGATAAAACCCTTAATAACTATTTTTTAAAATTCTAAATGTACACACACATGACAAAATAATAGGGCATTATAAAAAAAATACGAAGAAATTGCAACCTATTCTCTGGCAAAATATTACTTCGAATTTATAAAAAACGTATTTTTCGAATATAACTATGACTATAACGTACCTTCACTGTTGAATTAACTATGAACACCAAAGGCACTTTCTTCCCGACTACCGGAGAACGCGCCAAGAATATTTAAATATATTTGGCGGCAAATTCGAATGTGTTCATATGCTTCCAGTGTCCAAACCCTCCCCGTTCTCCCCTATTTGTAACAATAGCTCAAAAATAGAAAAAATCGCAGAAATTAAAAATAAGTAAAACTGGAACTTAAAATTATGTTAATTATTTAAATTTTACCTGTTTTTATTTTTTTCCATAAGTAAAGCTTTTAAAAGTACTTTTAAGTTTAACGGTCTATAAGATAAAGCCGCCAATGTATTTGTTACTTATAACTGGTTGTTCAGTTAATAATTTTTTTATTATCATCTTGTTCATATTATTAAAAAAATCAAAAATTAAAAAATGTTTTTAAAACTTTTAAAATTACAAATACCTTAGGACAAGGTATTAATTATCATTTTTACATTGCAAAATTAATACTGTACCGCCAATGTGCAATCAAAAACAACAAGATGTTTTGCAAATAACAAAAAAAAACAACTGTGCAAGAGGTAATGATTGAAAAACATAAGTAAAAACCCAAAGGAAAATTCTTGCACTATAAAGCAAAAACTAAATGCAGTAGGATTATAAGTTTGGTTGTTTCTAAGCTAACATAATACATAATTTTATATGTCAAAGAATTGTCGGTAAATAGCAAAAAATAAATAAGAAATATTTTGTCGTAGACTCAATAAACTAAGTTACTTAAAAAAGTATTAGAATAAACAATATGTACAGTGTGGCCATTTGAAAACAAAACAGAGCTAACTTTAAGCACTCCAGGTCAGTTAAAGAAAAACGCTCAAACCCGTCAATTTTAGATTATAGGGAAAACATTTTTTGCTGCTCTTAACCCTCTGAACTGCAACCGTTTAGCAGTTTTTTTCGTCCCATTAATGATCCTTCACTTACAGAAAGGCTTACCTCTTTTGCCCATCGTCGGGCTGTGGGGATTTATCGCTTTTTTATTGGTACTTTCATGGCTTCTGATCTGAAGAATTGTCCAGTATAGTTCCTCCACTCACGGTTCCTAAGAGAGAAACTCGTGGTGCCCCGCGTATGCATCCCTATACGGTTAAACTGGACAGGCCCCGAACTTCCCACTTTGTTCGTTCTTTTATTTCAAGAGTTTCTAGAATGCGGAACCTGCTGCCTGCGGAGGTCTTTCCTTTCCTTCCAAATCTTTTAATATTTAAGTCTCGTGTCAACAAACTCCCTCTTACCTCGCTTAAGACACCCACGGTACGTTGGTATGTAGGGTAATTTTTTAATGTATAAAATTAAATTACCTGTAAGAGCAATCTACTTTAAACTCGGAGTATAAGATAAGGGCTTAACCATCTTCAAAACTAGATATTAATTAATTTTTTGATTCACCCTTAAATTTAAGAGGTGAGTCACACCCTCAATTAATATCCTATTTTAAAGATCGTTTAACCCTTATCGTATCCCCTAGTTTAAAGTAGCTTGCTCCTACAGGTAATTTAATAATATGCAATAAAAATAAAACTTCCAACGAGACCTTTAAAATAAGGTATAACACGACCCTTCTTTTCATTTCAAATTTTGGGGGTGGGTCTCACCCCTTCTAGACGGTTGCAGTTCAGGGGTTGAAAGTGGCAAAACAATGTTTTCCCCTAAAATCAAAAATTAACGGGTCCCAGCGGTTTTTCTTAAATGACCTGGAGTGCCCCAAATTAGCTGTTTCGTTTTTCAAATGGCCACCCTGTATATCAAACCGGTCTAGAACTAGGTTGTCAGTCATTTTTAGCTTCATTTTTTTTACAAAACTTTTAACATTAGCAGCAAAGCCGTACGACGATTTTTATTTCTTTATTAAAATATGCATCAGATGATATTTTATCTTCAAAAGCCAATTTTGATAAAGAAAATTTTATTTTGCAAAAAGTTATTTTTTTTAGTTTGCCCCTCTCCGGATTCTTTTTCTTTTTCTGCAAGACATTAAGATGCTTCTTATTATCAAAATAAGAAATACATTTTACGAAATTTGTGATTTGACGATAATTTAAAACTAATATTTTTGTCTGGGAGAAAGAACAAACCAAAAAATTATTATTATTTTTTTAAATTCCAAAATAAAAATTATTTTTACCAAAGTGTTCTCGGTTGTTAAAAACGATATATTATAACTGTGGGGCATAATGGAACTTACAAATTTTATAACTTTATAAAAACAAAATATTGCTGACACAATTATCTAAAGAAAGATAAACCTTAAATATGTGACAACAATATAAGAACTAAATAAATAGTTGCACCGTGGGATAGGTCAGGTATCAGGCTTATCTAAAGTACTGAAAAGTATGTTAGACTGTTTGCTCTTCCATACAGAAGTTTAAGCAAAAATTAAAGATGAGCACTTTGTTTACTTAATTTTTCAAGGTCATGGTCATATTTGATAAAAGAAGAAAGATTGATTGGTATTACATAACAGGGTGATAAGTGGATATAGGGTGACTTAAAAATATATGAAATTTAAGAGAATAGAGTATACAGTGAGGTCATAAAGTTTGTCGCCCCCTTCTAACTTCTGAACGGTTTGGTGTATTTACATGAAACTTAGAACGATAATTTATGAACAAGATCTACATTTCTTGACATATCAATGAAGTTACAAATGCCAAAGTGACAGCTAGGCGCCGTATTGCAAAAAGCAATAAATTGAAAAAGGAACTTCTGTGGTACATCATTTTAAAGCTATTGAAAAGTACTTTATAACCCCAGAATATAAGGTTAATATTTTTACCTACTTAAAAATAAAGCCATTTAAAAAATAACCTGAATACCTGATTTGGATGGTCATATTTCCGACCTAATTAGCTAAGTTAGATGTACCTAATCTGGTACTTTCTTAAAGCTCTTTTAAATATTGTTTTATTGATAATATTGGCGATAAAGGGTAGGACAAAAAGCATAAATTTTTTAATAAAACACTCTTTATATTATATCACCATTAAAAAGATCTTTAATAGAGAAAATACCACTTATTTACATCTAACTTTATTATTTTGGGAAACATGGCCAGCCAAATCGGTCCTTTTAAAGTACCGCCATTTTTTAGTAAATAAAGGTATTAACTTTATCTCCTAGGATTACAAAGTAGTTGTCAGAAGCCTTAAAATGATATATCACAAGACCTTCTTTTGCTTTTTTTTGCAATATAGCAGCTTTCATGAAAAAACATACGAAAATAAAACACCTTTTGTCGAATTTTCGGGTCAGGCATATAAGTAGTCGTTATAAAAAATGTATTCGCAAATCTGCAACTATCTTGAATTCTAAATCATGTTTCCTTACATATCCAAGGTTTTAAACAAATCTGGTATATTGACTTTGGTGTCCCATCTTCATTTTTTGAAAATTTTCTAGTTTTCTTTTTCATTAAATTAATACCTTTCTTAACAATACCTCGCACAAAATAAATATTAGATTTAGCAGTACTATTTAATATACTATGAATACATATACATTAAACAAGTTCACAAAATAAAAATACTGGTCTGTGCTGGATATCAGACAAAGTCAAAATTGGGGCTCAAACTGCAAAAACCGAATTGCTAGTGACGAGGGGCACTGGCATTTTTTTTAATAGAGAGACGGTTATGTAGCACCTTGTCTTAAAGGCCTTTTGATAGTTTAATTAACGACACTTTTTATTTGAAAGCAAAATATCAAATGGTGCTAAGTCTGGAACGGATGGGCTGATTTACAAAAACAAAGTTGCGTTAAGTAGAGAATCAAAAGACCTTTAAAACTATGTGCTATATAACGCCCCTTTCTATTAAAAAAAAATGCTAGTGCTTTCTTGGCATCAGCAAAGATTGACCCTCAGTTTTGACTTCAGATGTGTGTTTAGCGGGAAAAATAGTGAATGCAAAAACTTTTGGGCAAAGGAAATGAGCTGATGCATCTATAAATACAAAGGAAATATTTTAAATCCGTTAAACTTTTTAAGTTCAAGACACCCTGTAATAATACCAATGAAAAATTAAACAAACTTTAGTGTTTGCACACGAAAACTTATTTTGTAAAAGCTTACGTACTTACACCCTTGAGTTGTTTATCTATAAAACGTCTGCATGAAAGTAAAAGTGACAGTTTTGAAATAAAACACACCTTTACATTTTCTTTTGTTTATGGAAGGAAACATACAAATTAAATAAAGAGACTATATTAGGGACAATAAAGGTGATTATATATTTATTTATATATATATATATATATATATATATATATATATATATATATATATATATATATATATATATATATATATTATAACTGAGGTACAAAGTGTCAAGGTTGAATAAATATTTATAATTATTATGTTAATATTTAATAGGTTTTAGATATTGTAACAAAACTTAGTATCTAGGGGTGTTCTCATACGAGCTATTCATATCTGTTGGTAAGGTTTAGGTGTTCACTAGATGACGCCACCTACACTACTTTAAATTTCTCCAAAACGTCGCAACTTTTTTGTGCTTCCGCAGGCCCTATTAACTGTTTGGGGTACCCTAGGCTAGAATTGTTAGGGCGCCTACTTTATAAAAAATATGGGTGAAACAAAACAATTTTTAAGTAAGAAAAAGGTCCTTTTGCGTGGCGCCAATTTTTATCTCAGGACTGCCCTACGAAAATTAAAATTGAACAGCAAAAAAGCTTCCCAGGGCGCCCTACTTTTTAAAATCTCCCTGTTTGGCGCCCATTTTTTCACAGCGCCCTAGGCTTTAGCCTAGTCAGCCTACTGCTTAATACGGCACTGTGCTTCCGTGTATGTATCATCAGAAAAAAATATCTCTCCTATGCTTTCTTTACAAAAATACTTTGTAAGAATAGCCCTGAACAACCTTTTTTAAATATTTGCTATTAAGTTATTTAGTGCAACTCAAAAAAACCTTTTAATCAGCATCTAGCTTGTCTCCTTTTAACCGTGTGATGGCTGTGGCAAACGAGCTTCTTAGGGAGGTCCAGACTGATTTATTCAGTGTTAGTTTAAAAAACTGAAATCTGTACTTTAGTAAAAGACTTTATTTTTTAAATTATATGTTTTTTTTTATCTTTGGATAATCCACGAAGGCTGAAAGCCTAAATACTAACGGTACCGTGGGTGTCTTAAGCAGGGTGAGAGGAAGTTTGTTAACACGGGACTTAAAAACTTGAAGATTTGGGGGGAAGGAAAGATCTCCGCTGGCAGCAGGTTCCACAGTCTAGAAACTCTAGGGATAAAAGAACGAACGAAATGGGAAGTTGTTATGGTTGTTCCGTCCTTGTTGTTTAGTATGTTAGATTCTCTTCTCTAGTTTTAGAATCTTTACGTGTAATTACCAATTGTACTGGTGTTTGTAAAGAATACAATAAATAAATAAAAAGATTTAGCCACAACTACAACTGCCTCTATATAAACAATTTAATGTGAAGGGCCTAGTTTCAAAGTGTACCAGCTTCATTTATACTTTTTAATGCAACAGTAAAATAAATGTACCAAATGTTGGTTTTATCTGTGCTGAAGTAAAGAAATTACTTTTAGGCCATGAGTAGATCCATGACAAAGTGTTAAAACATAGGAAAGAATAAATTACATTCAATGTATAAATTTTTTAATTTTTTTCTTAGATATGAATGGATACTTATATTTGATGATTATACAGGGTAGTGCCTTTTCACTGGCCTTGCAGGGTGTAGTGCATACTAAAAGGGATAGAACCTAATTGCGCAATCTCGATTTCAAATTTAAAAAAATAATCATAATGGTAAAAGTAAATTATGGCTAACTTGATTCGTTTTAAAGAAACAAATTGTTTTTAAAATTTTTTTAATTTGGTCAGGCATTTGTAAGTCGCTTAATATTGGAGATAAAAAATAATTGTAAATAGAAAAGTTTAGGGATTTTTACGTAGAATTCAGTGGCGTACCTATATTTTTCCATTTACTTTTCTTTTTTAAAGTTATGACACAAAGTTTGTTTTTGTTAAATGAAAACCTGAATATTTTATCACTAATTGAAAGGTCTTTTTAAAAGCCGTAAAAATACAACTTTTGATATATTTGTCATGGTTTCGGAAATATAGCTATCGTCAGGAATGCGATAATTAAATGGCATTAAATAAATAAAACACCCTGTATATTTAATTACCCTTAAAAGGCATTTTAACGACCTTTGGGAATTTACCAAATTTCAAATGATTTCCTTCACTACAACAGTTTCGGAAATATGAACTTTCATATCTTAATGCGTATATCTACTATTTTTTAGATTTATATAGTCATATTTCCAAAACTATAAGAGATAAATATATCAAATGTGGTATTTTCTTAAAAGACGCCACTGAATTCTGCGTAAAAATCCTAAAACTTTTCAATTTACATTGTTTTTACCCTTAATATCAAGCGAGTTACAAGTGCGTGGCCAAATTGACAATATTTGAAAAACACTATGTATCTCCAAAACGAATCAAGTTAGCCATGATTTACTTTCACCACTGATTTTGTTTAAAAAATTTAAATCAAGAATGCGCAATCAGATTTGCTCTTTTTTTCTAGTTTTTGCTATACCCAAAGTCAACAAAAGGCGCCACCCTGTACACTTTGAGCCTAGGCCCCTCATGTATTCATTCATATATTTTTTGGTTGCACTAAGCCATCAAAATGCAAATATTGAAAACAGTGGCCATTCTTACAAAGCACACTTTTTTTTTGTATCGAAAGCATAAAAATAATTTTTCCTGGTTAAGGTATATGGTTCATACAGAGTAGCACAAAAAGTTGCGACTTTTAGAGAAATTTAAAGTAGTGTAAGTAATGTCCTCTAGTAGATAAAAATTAACATCAGATATTAGTAGTTCAAGTCAACAAACCCCTAGATTCCGAGTTTTGTTACAATATTTAAAATGTATCAAATATTATCGAAATAATTTAAAAATATTTATTAAACTTTGACACCCTGCATCTCAGCTAATATCAACTTTTGTACTAAGGTTAATTATGTAAATCGCAATATTTAAACTTCACGGTTTCCCAGATAAATTTTGGGCCATTACTTAGGGGCCACCCTGTATACCATAAAAATATATCCAATATTTTAACGTTTTTATTTTTATTTAAACCTTGTACTAAAATGCTTTCTTCTTTAATTAATTAGGAAGATACATAATTTTTATAGACACTATTCAATAAGTCTATTTTATGACCATGGGAAATCAAACCATATTCTAAGAACTTGCGTAAGAGCATAATAAGTTGTTTAATTTGTATGCATGGCCAATCATACTATCTACGCACGGTATAAAGCCAATTCTACAAGAGACCGTAAAATATTGCTATAGGAACATTGTTTCGATTTCTTAAAGGGAGACACAGTACCTTCTTTTATGCAGCCATTTTCTTTATTTATTCATATTAATTTTTGTTTTTGTTTTTGCTCTTGGGTTTAACCATACAGCCAAGTATTTATTAGATTTTTTAATATTAATAGTGTTTTTTTAATTCTTGAATATGTAGGGCATTAAGGACATTAACACATACAGTGTATGTAGTATTAATTTTACGAAAAAAGTTATTTTCAATGAAAAGTTCTGCATGGTCCAAAACTTACAACCATCAGATATCAAATTGTATCAATTATCTACGGGGTGTGGCCAAAAATGTAATTTTTGCTTACGAATAAACTATTTTTCTGATAACAAATATTGTTATAAAGAGAAGATTTTAAAATAAAATATTACCAATAAATATGCAAAAATTATATATTTACAAGAAAAAGAAATTTTGATTTTTGTTTCTGTAATAATGGTAAAAATTTGGGTTGGTACATTGGTGCACTACATTTCATAATTATAAATGGTATAGGATAGGTTCAAATAAACTTTTTAAATCTAATATTTCTAAAATAAAAAGAATGTTCAATGTACTAATGTACAAAATTAAATTTTCGTTATTTTTGCAGAAAAATAATTTAAACATTTTTTTGTTATGAATAAATTTGCACTATATGAAGCCGCGTCCAGACTTGTAACAATTCGCCAAATATCCATCCAAACTAAACAACCTGTTTGCGCGCTTCTTTGACGCCAAAAAACCGACAAGCTCTCAATCACCGGAGAATCATTTGCAAAGCCCTTGAAACGACGTGAATTCCGTCTACGTCCACGCTATGTGGCGCGGTATGCGGCATGGAGCGGCATGGCGAATTGTTGCAAGTCTGGACGCGGCTTACGATGCAAAACAGCAACAGGGTAAATCACATATTTTTCACAATCTAAACTATCTGGCACGAATACCGTCTCCTAAGCAAAACTAGCCTAACTGCTAAAATTCCTTTTTTAACACGCTTTTATTAACTTGGGTTGTAACTATCTATCCATCTGTCTATCTATGTAACGGAATCTTTGAGCCTAATGTTAACCAACTTCCAGCTATTCGATTTCTTTGAAACTTTGCACACGTATCAAGGACCGATGAAGATGCAATAATTTAAAAACAGTATCCCGTTAAGTTCCAGCATTTTCCAGGAAAACCGGAAAAGTGAAAAATCGTACGTTCTGGCGGATGCGCCAGATGAGACAATTGAATAATCGAACTTGACAACATTTGCCGACGGGTTGGGGACAGGGGCTCAATTCTGCTAAATTGAACTCATTCGTTCGCTGAACGTATTCGTTCCGGGAGCGTATAACCTTCATCTGTTTTTTTAACGAACGAATAACCTTCACTTGTTTTTAAAACAGGCGGTCATAAAACAGAAATCTGTATTACCAACTGACATCTGACAAAATTCACAGTCATAACATAACCTAAAATTCCTTTAATGTGAAATTAAAGTTGAAAAATCAGTTAACTAAGCTATTAAAAACAAAGTATACACTTTAATTGAAATACAAGAAGCAAATAAATAATTAACATGGTCCTCCGCAGCCAGAATAATCATTCGTAAGCAAAATAGTTCCTAAATCACATAACCTATAATTTAGTTTAAAAAGGTAATATTTTAAAAAATATTTGTCTTATTTATGCAAACTGGGTAATTGTTTCGAAAGTTGGAGCAACCCCCATTTTAACCAAATTTGATATACAGGGGCACAGAACTAATAAAAAGGGGCTGGTTATTTTCTTTTTGCTGGTTAATGAAATAGTATGTTCTAATTTACTGTTATATTAAGAATTTTGTGCAAAAAGACGGGGAATATAGTCAGAATAGGAATGTTTTTGATATTGGGCAAAATCATAGTTGCTCCCTTTCAAGGGAACATTTATTTTTAAAAAATTAATTGATATAACGAACTAAAAAATGAAAAATAATTAATAGTTTAAAAAAACTAAAAAAACACGCAACCGAACTAAAAATTAGAAAATAATTTTTCATTAAAAAAAAATTGTAACTTCATAGTAAAAAGCGTGGGGTGCTTAATATATTAAATGTTATAATTATTATATTTGCCAATATCTATGATGGAAAAGTTATGAAAAAATAGTAAAATGCACCCCACGCTTTTTACTATGAAGTTACAATATTTTTTTAATGAAAAATTATTTTCTAATTTTTAGTTCGGTTGCATATAAAAGCGTGTTTTTTAGTTTTTTAAACTATTAATTATTTATATAAAAGGGTCTTTTGTATAAGCAATCGACACATTATGGCATTTTAAATTTGCTGATTTGTTAATATGTATTTTATAAAATATAAGGATGTTTTTGAATTCCTTCTCTAAGCATCCTTCTTAAAAACTAAAAAATATTAATTTTTTAGTTTTTTAGTTCTGGTTAGTGTTTCGTCAAACAAAAGTAAACGAATTAGAGTATAATACTATCTAGATAAATAAATGAAAATGAGATACATCAACTGATCCGGATTAGCTCCTCTTGTTTTTCTATTGTCTTCGGTCTTCTTCAAATTGTAATACTAAAACCGCAGCGGATTATTTTTGCGGTAACTATATTTAAATACCTATACAATATTTTAAACTGTGTTTTTGTTAAAACAAATATAAGGCAAATAGTGTATTTTGGGTAGAATATAAATACTATACAGGATGTAATTTAATTAATGGCCTAAAATACAGGATATGATTCCTTACCCCATTTTAGAAAAAAATTCATATTAACATAATATGTTAGTTCTGGTTAGCTAACATATTAAGTTTGTTCCAGCAGGCTGTCAAAAATGTTTCAGTAGTGCCATGTTTGTAACAATATACAATTGTTTGTTATTCCAGCAGTAGTTCTAAGATGTTGAAAACATGTTGGAAACTGTTTAAAAAGTGTGCAAACTTTCTTTAAACATTACTGACAAATTTTTAACATAACCTTTTTGTATTGACGCAAAAGCATTATGCATGCTTTGTTCATTTTTGTTCCAGCAGAAAACTGTTGCCAACATTTCTGCCTAATTTTTGTAACAATTCCTTTGTTTTTACGATTGTTGCCAACATGTTTTCAACATTCTGCTAGAACAAACCTCTTAGCTTTTAAGCAACTGGGTGTTAAAAATTAAGGAAAAAATCATATCTCATCATAAGTTTAAAACTGTTTGAGGTATTTTTATAAACTTTGGTACGCACGTACTCAGCAACAATGGGCATTTTTAATGTTAAAGATATATATATATATATATATATATATATATATATATATATATATATATATATATATATATATATATATATATATATATATATATATATATATATATATATATATATATATATATTTTAATTCCATTTATTTTGCAACAAATTTTACCTCTTGATCTTTTTTATTCGGTGCAACGTTTTTGCGTAAAAAAAATAAAATCCGTTTTTATGCATGTTTGGTAAAGCAGAATTATTTTTTTTTAACTAGTAGGCTAGTGCCCTATTTTTAGATTTTTATGCAAAAACTGTGCATCGAAAGAAAAAAGACAAGGGGGCACATTTGTTGCAAAATAATTAAGGATTAAAAATGATTATTTTTGAAAAAAGCAATGGCGTACCAAATTTTTTCTTTTTGTTTCTTTTGCAGTATTTATCCCATACGGACGCCACTGGTATACATATTTTAAAATCTTCTTACATTAAAAAATCCTATTGGTACTAGATAGGTCCGTGCCAAATTTCATTAAAAAATCTCAAGCAGTTTTAAAGTTATGATAAGAATACGATTCTTTTCTTAAAACTTTAACACCGTGTAGCATAAAAGTTAAGACGTTTAGGACATATGGTAATATAAACTTTTTTTTTAAATAGACTAAAGAAACATATCCTGTATTTTTAGCCAATAATTAAATTACACCCTGTATACTTATTTGTATCCAATAGTAAAATAATTATTAAATAAGCCCTATAATTCAAGATCTAGGTAAGGTCTTATTTTGCCTTTCAAATATCAAATAAAATTATATAAATTCCTTACGTAACAATGAACAAAGAATGCTTAGTTGGAAACTGGAGTATGCATCAGTTCTGTTAACAATGTAAGTCCCTGTCCGGCTTGCATTGTGTTCAAAATACCTCACTCCGGATTATTTAGTTTCTACTTTATACATGTGTATGTTTATTTTATTTGTAAATTAAAGGTGTGCTATAGTTTAAAACTGCAAGTGAAAAAACACCAACAATTTTTACAATAACTTTCTTATACGGTTTTTGTCATATTATCCAAAATAATTTTCCCAACGTTAATGTATAAAAGACCCCACACTAACCTTATGGATTTTTGGTCCCAGTCGAATTGTAGTTCTCGACTTTCTGATTAAAACTTATCAGTGGCTCAACGTGATCCTATGAATAGTTCCCAAAATATATACAGTGACCTCCAGAGGGTTGGACACATATGGTGTTTTTTTTATTTTTAAAAAATTATTAAAACATTTGTTGACAATACACGGAAAAAAAATCAAAAGGCGTTGTTTAGCGCGAAAATTGTGTTAAATATGTTTATTATTGACGTTTTTGGTATAATTTTTGTCATTAATTTTCTGTTATGAAAATTAACCAGTCCTAAAGTTTTGTAAGTGAATAAAAGTAGCTAACAACAGCAACCAAATATGAATCTTGACTACATTATAGTGGTATTGAAAAAGGTAACATGAAGTTCTGCTACAAAAGTATTAAATACTACTGCACATTATTTGCTACAAAAACGAAGCGAGTTTTACTATTACGTGTACCTGGGGCCTATAGTGCTACACATTGTTACTGTGTAGGTTACAATTGCATGAATATTCACCAGATTTGTTTTCCGTGTAATCTGTGCTTATAGAGTAACCTAAAAATTATTTATGACATTCGGCTCACGGGCGTCGGTTGTGGAAATAATTAATAAAAACTAAATTAAAATATCAAACAGTGACTTTAGTTGGTATAATATCTAAAAAAGTAATATAAAAAGATTTTTAAATTGATTTTTAAACGAATAAAATAAAAATTAGGAAAAAAAAACAAAAAAAAGGTCAATTAAAGAATCCTATTTTCTTTATTTAAAATAACTTTTCTATCCATTAACTGACGAACTAATTTACTGTATTATAATTTTTGTATTTTCCCTACTGTACTTATACTTATACCAATAAGATAGCTAGAGGACTTTTACGGTTAAACTAAAGTAAATATTTCCAATATCGCCCTGTAGCTCAAAAACTAAGAGAGTTATAACGGCTTTGTTAACGGAATATTTTGTTTCACAAAAAATTAGCTTAGCTTTGCGACAACCGCAAGGTTTTATCTTTATTAATAACTAAGATAGCCGGCAGTTTTAATTAAAATGGGACACCCTATATATCTTGAAAGCTAATTATGGGATTACGTTGAGCCAAGAATAATTTTTCATCAAAAAGTCGAAAACTACAACATACTAAATTTTTAAACAATTCGACTGGGACCCAAAAATAAGGTTAGTGCGGGTTCTTTGTACGCCACTGATTTTTGTTTAATATTTTTTCTATAAAAATTTGGTTTTATAATTAATTTTATGAATGAAGAAGAAAAAGATGTATAAGCAATTATGTGCCAAAAAAAAACAAATACTAAATTAAATAACGTTTATATCTTGTCTTACAAATTTGACTAGAATTGGTGTTTTCATAATTTTAAAGTTTTTGGAAAAGTTAATCACCCTATATGTTGAGAACGAAAACTTTACCAACCCATAAAATAACCTTATTAATGGGTCATTAAATTTTTTACCGCATTTAGGAAATATTCTGTATATAGCTTTAACTAAATTCCAAGGTTGTAAGTAAACAAATGCGTGTAGCTATTTATTGTTGTAAATGGGCCTTAAATATATTAATATTCACCTAAAAAACATTTTAAAAATTTTACTAAGAATTTGATAAGCCAAGAAATTGTCGTTTGACTTGAATTTTATACTTGATACTCGGCTGTTAATACACTATTTGTTTCTGAGAAAAACCGTTTAAAAACAGTTAATTTGTTCACATTAATTATTATATGTATACCAGGATAATAACAGAAATTAAGCTACCATGAAAAGTTAAACTAATTATAATACGTATATACCATAGATCTTAAATATTTAAATTAAGATCTAACCTAACTTAAAAAAAATTAGTTAAATTTAAAAGTAGCTTAAATTATAACAAATATACTGTATAAGCATTAGCTAAAGGTTTATCGGCCAGTAAAGCAACAACAAAGGATGTTATCCAATCCAAAATTTTTACATGCCTCTATTCAGGTTAGACTGTCTCTTTTTCTCACATTGCCTATATGTGTTATCTTATTTAGCTGATCCGGTATAGTTAATAGAGACATTTTGCACCTCTTAAAATAACAGACGTTTTTGGCCTCCTTATGGTTATCGTTATTAAACATAACGATTACGGCAGCAGTTAAAGACAGAAATTTTGCAGCCTCTTTTAAGAAATTTATCTTGCGTCTGCGCTTTCGACACATAACCTTATTTTTGCCTGTGGTTCACCGATTTTAAAGTTAACGAAAAATCAGTATTTACTTTTATTCTTCATAAGATATAAATTGATATTTAAATATATGCAGACACTTCTGTTGATTTCGTTTTTTAACGTAGATGCAAACAATACAGTATAAGCAAAACACAAAAAGTAAGGTTTAGTTTGGTAGTAGAATAAAAAACAAGTGTGCCAGATTGTAACCTCTAAATTAATTACTGATTTAGAATATCCGTAAAAGTGCAAGTCCGTTTGAATTTCTTAACACTATTTGATTTTTATTACTGCTATAGATTTTTCGCTAATTAGAGCCTTTGTATAAATGATATTTTAATTTATACGGCAATAAAATTTTAACCTTTTAAATAATTGATATTAAAATTTCTACAATCCGGCAACCACGCAGTTTAACAATAACGATAATGATAACGATAAGCTCTTCGCTTTTCATCCGTAATTAAAGGAGTCCGGTATGGTTAATAACGATAACGGATCATGTTTGCGTTACTGCGCAGTCTCAGAATCACTTTAACCACAACGGAATTGCAAAATAAGGGGTGCAAAATGTCTCTAATGTTGCTTACTAGCTCTTTAACTTTACTAAGACCTTTCTTTTTTCTCTATTAGAAAAATTACATGTTTTTACTCTTTTACCTTTAATAAATAATAATTATTAAATGCATTATTTTCATGTATTTAAAATGTAACATCTGCTATTTAATCCATTACTGTCTGTATTTGTGTTTTATTTTTATTGTTTTCGTTTTTTGTTTAGACAGGTTTACCAAGCTTTTATAAATATTTTAAATGTGTTTATTAAATAAGTGTTTTTAAATTAATTTTCCATGTTCCTCTACATTTTAAATTTAATATTGTCTAAATACAAGGTGTTCACTAACTTAACCGACAAACTTCAAGGGGTGCATGGTTTAAAATAACAATAAGGAAAAGAAACTTTGTATAAACTTATGTTCTAAACGTATCAGCTTTCAACTACGGGGTATATAATAACTTTTATTGCAATTAAGATATTTTTAATAAAATTGGAGAAAGCCTCCCATTCATCAGAAAACATTTATTGGCAAAGAAAAAAATATATATTTTTACAAGTGTTTTGCATAAGGGGTTAAAGGTAAACATAAAAAAAATAGTACGCCACTGCATTTCTCTAAAATAAACATAATTTTTAAATTTTTTATTTAATTTATAACAAATTTGATCTTTCGACTTTTTATAATTTGATTTTATGTACGTATGTAATAAATAGAAACCATTCTTCGGCATGGTCGAATACGTATCTAATTAAAAAATAAATAATAAAGGTTATATTTTACTGCATAATTTGATAGGTGGAACTCATAGACAATACTGGTGAATTTTTTCTGTATGGTAAACAATGTTTCTAATGCAAAAGGGGCGTCCCCCAATTTACATACAAACTAAGATGTTTAGGACATATGTATGTTCATACATATATTTTTTTTTCCTGGTTTTTCTTTGTAAAATTACCCCTCAAAGTTTTTCGGGAGAGTTACTGGATACCCTATATATCCAAGGCTAACAATATTTTAGCTTTTTCTGCATATTGCCTTTTTGCTGCTGTTTATTTAAAATCAAGGCGAAAGCTTTTTTCCATTATACAACCAATTAAAAGGCTTAATTAAAGTCAATATTTAAATAGTTATTTTGCTTAAACAACTGCTACCTACCTAAATTTAGGTATTCTGTACTTTTCATGTAGATTAACAATTTAAAAGAAGTTTTATTGCCACCATATAAATGGGCAGATTTTCCTCGGCATTAGAATCTAAGAGTAAACAAGTCAATCTAATACTAGGTCTTTTCAATTTTCTTATAGGACGGAAAGCGCATGTTAATAAGAAATTTTAATAAATTAAGTTGAGATAAAAGAGAACTGGTTGTGTGTGAATGTTTCTAATCCCGAAGAGCAAATGTTGTGGGCATGTTCTGTTTTTAATATAGGTTAATTTACATATTATGAAAGTATATATTTGTTGCTATATACACTGTCCCAACAAGTTATTTAATAAAATGACTGTTCAGTCGGAAATATAATTTTACCTTCTCTTGGATTTACACATTGATTACCTAAATAAGAAAGGTTTTGTTTTAGACATTAATAACTTTGCTTGCCTAGACTCGTTTACATATTAAATTTTGGGTATTTTCTCTATATTTGTTCCATTAATATCTTAGTAACAAAATGTGTCTTATTATTCATTAAATTATGAATTCTTTACACAATTATAGACATCAGTGGTTGAAGGTACTTTACATCACAAGCAGGCAAAATATATTTTTTTATTTATAAAAGTTAAGTTAAATGGGCAAATATCAACTTATTGCAGTACAAGTATCAAAATAACAAAATCACACATAACAATTATATTGATTTGTGATAAAATTATTTGGACTTTATACACATTTTACTTTATATTATAGCTTATGTAAATGTTTACTTTTTAATTTAAGATTATAAAAATAAACCACTATTTGCTTAAAGTAAGTTTAATGGAACTTTACAGGTTGATTCTTACCTATAATAATAATCTACACGCATAATTTTTTTTATCTTTGGACAAACCACGAAGACTAAAAGTCTAAATACTAACGTACCGTGGGTGTCTTAAATAATCTTTGGAAATTATTGCTTAGGAGCAACAATGACTTATAATGGAAAAAAGGTTAGAAAAATATATTAGTAAGGAAATAATCAATTACTTAAATAAAAAAACGTGATTTCTAATGGAAAATAATAACTACTAATGGAAAAAATGTACCTAACCATCTTTTTGTCAAAAACAATTTGGTATATTAACCCATAATTTTAATTCTAATTGCGTAAAATAAAACTTACAGAAAACTACGAGTCATGTCAGTGTACTAAGAGACATAGCAAACATTATCATAACTAAAATTGATGTCGATTTATTTTGCAACGAGGTTAAATGCATCATTTGGGAAAAAGTCCCGTAAATCCGGTCCTGACTACATTCATTCGAACAAAATTGACAAACCTAAAGAAAACATATCTACCTATTAGCCCTGTTAAAATTTAAAAGATAGGCGCAACAGATTAAAACTTATTGTTACTTAAAAAGTGCAAGTTTTATTTGGCCCACCCTGTATGTACTATGTCTGATAGGACATTGCATACAGATGCAAAGGGGGCGTGCGGTGACATTTTAGGTAGGGGGTCGATTTTGCCTTTCCTTTAGTATATAATTAACGCTTGTTAGCAAGCTTAATAATAAAAACCCCTTTATTATTAGGATATACACCACACATTTACACATACTTTTCTTACTATTTATTTGTCCAACATTTTCTCCGACAGCCGAAGTTGACGGTATTTGCATGTCTACATCCGAATTATTGTCCTCAATCTCATATGAGACACAATACACAGATAAGCGTTAAAAGCCAAAACAAAGCTGCTTTAAAAACAGCTTCCGCGCACGCGACTGATCAGGCAGGCCGCAGGTAAAATAAGCACGAAAACACGCGAAGAAAATTTGAGTTAGAAGCTGTCGGTGGTGCCAGCTTTTATTGGGTTTGCTATTGTGGCTCGGTCGGAGTCAAGGTCGCAATTGTTGAAGGCTTAATAATTAGGATATTTTTAGCGTGCTTAACTAAGCCTCAATTAAAGTGTTTTTTCCTAAAAATTACATTTTAAGGAATGATATTTAATATTTTTATTTTGGTGGAAGTACTGCTTCTCTAGCTTGGGCAAACTGCACCACCATAATCAACTTCAATCGCTATTAAGAATGCTAAAAATTAGAAACGTATGAAAATGGTCCAAAAGTCTTGTCTGCGTAGCCTTTAGATCCTAATCACACAGAGTAGCCATAAAAATTAAGTACACTTACGATTTGAAATAAAAGTGGACATTTTAAAAGAGACAGCAATCTTTTAATTGATCATCAATCAATTCAGTCAAGGTAATACCCTTAATTGTATTTTTAGTGTGAACAGCTATTCTAGATGTTCTGTTATTAGGACTTAGGTTTTTATCTGATCATAAGGCATGCAACCTATGTATCACCCTTTCAGGGACTGTTAAAATCAACACTCGCTAACGGTCTAAGAATATCAGAAAGAATAAAGTTATAATGAGGGATCGTCACATTTGGTCAAATTCACTGATGAGTTTCGAAGACGAAATGCAAATCACCAGAATGAGGTTAGGTAAGGAGAGATTACTTAGTAGAGCTCTTTAAGTAATTCTATGTATGGGTCACCTCGGACTTACAAGCGAGTCTTGCGGTCTCTGTCTGAGAAGGCTTCACCCAGCTCGCCGTTTTCTGTCCTTGTGACAATCCAGTTAATTGTACTGTCATGACAACTGACTAATGGCTTTAACTAAACTTACCAAAAGCCACCCAGCCCGTTTTGCGGAAGGGGAGTTGGACAAAATGACATATTATCTTAACAAGCCAGCCCATGCGATGGTTCCGAAAAATTATGAACAGGCGCCTCTAATGGGTCCAAGAGGACAAAACGCAAAACACGATTATGACACTGGTATGGATGATGCACAGAGTAGCACATACAGAGTATGCCTGTTCCGGCAAGAGCCTCACCGTCTGTCTGAGAGAATAGGACAAGAGTCCATTAACCCACGACCCGGTTGTAAGTCCAAGATGGTAGATACGTAGAATTACTCACTATTACTTAAAGAGCTCCACAGAGTAATCTTTCCGTATCCTTACCGACCTCATTCTCGTATTTCGCGTTTCGTCTCCTAAACTCATCAGTGGATTTTGACCAAGTGTGGCGAAGCCTGATATCAGCTATTCTAG
The DNA here is from genome assembly GCA_014170235.1 of Listronotus bonariensis. NCBI lineage: Eukaryota > Metazoa > Arthropoda > Insecta > Coleoptera > Curculionidae > Listronotus > Listronotus bonariensis. The sequence goes on from JACEGR010001142.1 coordinate 166,388, forward strand.
ATGCTAAATTTTTATAATTCGTATTATAAGGTTATTAAGGCTTTGCACCCTTAAAAACCTGCGTTACTGGATTATGCTAAAAGTCGTTTGATATGTTTATTAAAAGAACATTTTTTTAAATTATATTATATTGCATTTTTTTCACTAATATTAACAATAAAATTAAAAAGTTTATTATTTGTTTAATTGATTGTTGTGACTGTAAATATCTAATACATCAAGACTACCAATAAAACTAAAAAAAAAATAAAACTTTGGTGAGCTAACTAAGATTAACACCACTATCTTTGCAGACAAAGACATTTAATTAAGAGTAGGTCATGGTTTCAAATTTTAAAATCAAGGCCAAGATCAAGATGTTAATTTTTTGGGAAAGGTCAAGATTTTAAGCAAGATAAATAATACAGTTGTTCTGTGTTGTTAACTGAATAAAAAGGAAACATAATGAAGGTTCAATGTTTTTCTTGCAGTGTATAACATGCACCTGGCAGGTTTTAACTTTAGCTGATTAGAAAAACGAAAATATAAAATACAGGGCATATACAGGGTGTCCGGAAAGGTGAGGTTAAAAATAATAGAGGTGATAGAGTGAGCCAAAATAATGTTAGTACTTTCTATAAAAAAGTTCTATTGCGCTTTGTTAGAGAGATAATGACCTTCAAAATTGGTAAAAAAATATTTATTTCAGTTATAACTTTTGAACTGTTGGAACAGTACCAATGATATTTGGGCTTCGAAATACCTCATAGTAGTGCTTCTGTCCATAGGCAAAAAGTTGTCAGAATTAAACAGGGTTTTTTTTTTATTTTAGTGTGAGCAATTTTAACATTGGTGACAAATTCGACATTCTGCTTTGACGGTTTAATCCTGCCATTTTATAAAAAACGGTCCAAGATCAATTTAAATAATGTATTCCTTTTTTGGGGCAAAATGTCAAATTTGTCACCACCGTTAAAAATGCATACATTAAAAAAAATCATCGCACCCTGTATAATTCCGATTTACTGAACAGCCGTTTACCTATAAAAAGAAGCATTAATATGAGGTTATTTAGTAGCCCAAATATCATTGGTAGTGTCCCAAGCAGCAAGCTGACGTCATTATGATGTCATTTTTAAGTAATTTTTGGTCATAGGACGTCATCAGACCAAAATTATGACGTCATTTTAACGTCATTTAATTGACGTGTTTTTGACGTCGTTAAAGTGACGTAATTTTTTTGTCATACTAGCTCATAAAAATCTAATGACGTCATGTTTAGAAAACCCGCCAGAAAAAATTTGTGACATTATGATTTTATAAAATTGAAATAGGAAAGAACTCTACCGATAGATGGCGTAATGGACAATAAACTACTACGTTTATTCAACATCCTCGCTTTTTATCGCCTATACCGTTCCGATGAGACATGAAATAGTTCAAGACCGGTCTGCGGTTGGTGATCTCAATTATCTTTGAAAGAAATATCTTCGGCTAGTGTAAAAATCTGCATCTCCAGGTTGGACAGTGTCCCGAGAGATGCGACCTTGCATTACTTGCTTGCAAGGAAATTGCAAGCAGGAAGGAGGTTTTTTTTATTTCAATTTTCAAATAAAATATTATATCATTTTAGTTTTTAAAAAAAAGTCTTAGGTCAATTTTTCGTCATCTTAAAGACGTCATTAACGGGACGTCTTTTGTCTGTGACTTAGGGAGGTCAATTTAACGTCATTTTGTCGTCATTTTATGACGTCTTTGCTGACCAAATGTGACCAGAAATGACCAAAAAGAGACGTCAATAAGACGTCAGCTTGCTGCTTGGGGTGGCAACAGTTTAAAAGTTATAATGGAAATAATTATTTTTATACGAAGTTTGAAGGTCAATATCTTCCTAACGAAGCGCGATAGATCCTTTTTATATGAAGTATTACCAATATTTTGGCTCACTCTCACTCCCACTATTATAATTTTTGACCTCACCTTTCCCGACACCTTGTATATATTTTTTATATGGTTAATAGGTTTATTTCAACAAATTAAAAAATATACGAGGTGTTTCCTAATTGTGGTAAGAAAATTTAAAGGCGTATTCCTAAGCCATTTTTAAGATTTTTTTTTTTTGTATAAACATGGGTCCTCAATTTTTTCCTTCTCAAGATAGAGAGTGTTAAACTTTCAAAAAAACCTAAAGTTTTCCAAAACACTTTTTGGTAAAATTTGCTGGAGTAGATATACAGTATCGGACAAAATTAGTGAGACTCGACTAATTATGACTTTTACGCAATACCAAAATATATTGAATTCTTAAAATTTAGCTAAAAGATTTATGTCATTAAGTAGTATACAATGACACTAAAATAAATTCATAAACATTGTTTTCCAAAATTTATTAATAAAAGTAAAAAATATATTCAATTCTATGTGACAAAATTAAAGAGACTTATCCTAAATTAAATTTGTATTTTATACTAATGAAACTAAACTAATATTTCGTCCAGTACCCTTTGTTCTCAATCACTTTTTGACATCTATTTGGCATGGACCCAATGAGGTTGGAAATTACAGCCGGATCCATTGATTTCCAGGCATTTTCGATCTCTTCAAATAACTGACCACGATTGCTGATATTTTTTGTTCAAATCTTTTTATCAATTATCTCCCAGAGATTCTCAATGGGGTTCAAGTCTGGAGACTGGGGTGGCCATTTTAAAACTTGAATTTTATTTGCCACAAACCATTCCTTCACAAGTTTAGCGGTATGTTTCGGGTCGTTATCGTGTTGGAACGTAAACCTTAGTGGCATTTCCCATTCGGCGTAAGGCAGCATTACATCATTCAATATGGTACAATACTTAAATCGATCCATGGTACCCTCAATTTTGTGAATTGGACCCGGTACCAGAAACATATCTTGGATCAAGTCTTTTATTTGCTGGACGATGCACGAACTGCGCCCCATCACTTCCAAAAATATCAAACTTAGACTCGTCACTAAACAAAACCTTGTTCCAGTCCTTAGCTGTCCAGTGGCGGTGACGTGTTGCAAACATCATTCTAGACATCACATTTTTTTTTTGATAGATGGGGTTTTTTAGCTGGTCTCTTTCCAGGAAGCCCCGCCTCCACTAACGCCGCTGAACAGTCCTAGATGAAACTCCCGGAACCTCCAGCTGAGCCAAAATTTGATTTGCAGACAGCCGCGGATTATTCTGACTTAAACGTTTAATTCTCCTGTCCAACTGTTTTGAAGTTTTTCTTTTCCGGCCACCTCTTTTAAGATTAACAACCCTTCCTCGGAGCCGAAAATTTTGTATTGTTCTTGAAACCATTTGTTTATTTACATTAAACTGCTCTTTTATTAATTTTTGTGAGCGACCTGATTTGTAAGCTTCTATAATTTTTTCTTTTAAATCTATGGAATAGTGCTTTCCACGAGGCATTGCTTATTATTTTATATGTTGTTAGAAACAAATATATGACCAACTGCACCGCAGATAAACTAAATACAAAACGAGTCTCTCTAATTTTGTCGTAGTAATTTTTTTATCAGTACAAAAAAATTGTTAAAATGAACAGAGCATCAGCAACAAAAAAAACTATTGATAAGGAAATTCTTTTGGGCGCTACTAATACACTGCTTAACAAATATTAATATTATTTCAAGCACAGAAAATTTGAATAGACAAATTGCACAGTCTCTCTAATTTTGTCCGATACTGTAAACGTAATTTAATTAAGTATTTCTTGTTGTTTTTCTGACATAACTGCTAATAAAAAGGAATAACACTTAATTTTTTTGATTCTAGTAAGGTCTAAAATTATTCAGAGAATTTTTTTTTTCCGGAAAACTAAGCAAGCTACGTAAAAACATAAAAACAAAAAAGTTGTAGTTTTAGTTGTTTCATCCGGAAAAATATAAAAGTTCCAAAAAGTAAGTGGCGTACACTTTTGTCAATAATATTAGCTACGATGCATCTTACGCCGCCACTGGTCTTGCTAATTAAAATAGTTTGGGGTTAAATTGACCCCTTGTTTTAACACATATATAGCCAAATTTTATTAAAATCGGATAAGGAATATTTATGATATTTTTTTTCGAAGTTTAATACCTACCCTCTATTAAAAAAAAAAAAAACGTTACTGCGGACCTATGTTTAAATTACTTTTTTTATTAAATTGGCTTAGAGTACGACCTTACATTTTCTTACCGCAATTAGGAAACACCCTGTATATTTAAAACAGAAATACGACAAATAATAATAATAATTAATTAAGTTGATAAAGATGTGAGTGTCCGTGTACGTAATTTTAAATTTAAAATACGCATTAAAATAATTTATAAAACACCGTGTGCCCACTGCTGAAAGTAATTTTTCGAATAGTGGTTTTGTTAGTTGCAGGCAGGCAGTTTCACAATCTCCAAAGTACGAGTGACTAATACAAAAACTTTTAGGTTAATGAAGTTCAACCATGTTTACCAGGAATAAATTTCTTGATTGTGTATTCACCTAACAGATTCAAAACCAGTAAACAAATTACATGTAACTGTAAATTTAAGTTTAAAATGTTTTTTTAATTCCGCTTTTTAATTTCGAATTCTTTGAAAATAAATTAAAAAATAGGTCAAGCTGATCAAACTTATACACTACATATACAGTGTGTTTTGAAACAAATGCAGAAAACTGTAAGGGGGATTTCTTAACTAAAATAAATGTTAGATTGCTTTAAAAACATGAGGTTAAAACTTAACCATTAGGGAGATATCGCAAAAAATTAACAAAAAATATTTTTATTTATTTTTCTAAAAACAAAATAAAGTTTTCAACTAGCAATAATCGCACCTCGGATAAACCTCATTGGTTACGATAATGCCACTGCGCAAAACAATATTTTACCAAAATTTTAAAATTGTGTAAAACTTCTTAAGAAAATGGCAGGCTTGCTAGTAATTTCGTGGACACCCGATATACTTCACAGAGAACACTGGTAGAAATTATTGTTATTCTAATACGGTAAAAAAATATTTTAATGCTTAGAAAACTTCTTTTAAATGGTTATTGTTTAAACAATACAACAAAACAAATAAATATGTCCCTCCGTCTGAGAGGTTTTTGATTTTAAAAACCATAAAAAAACGTTAAAACATAATCATCAAAATCAAAGCTGTTTCTAAGAAATTTTAGCAAAGAAAACTTTATAGACATGACTATAAAAAGGTAAAAACAAAACAATTATAAAAGGCGAAAAAATTTTTACAAATAATTTTTTTATAATTTCTTTTTTGTAATAGATGTTATTTTTTGGGGTACACGCCAAGTCAGATTAAAAAACCAAAAATTCAAAAAAATTAAAAATAAGTAAATAAAAACTAAAAATCGACGTTAGATATCGTTTGTGTATACATATTTCCGAAGTTTCGGTAGAAAAACCAATAAAATATAAATTACGCGACTTCGTGCTAATGCGCCGAAAAATACGTTAAATTTCGTTTTCTTTATTTATACATAAAGAATTTTACCACTTTTTACCATGAAAATTTCGGACTGGATCTACAATTGCGACGAGTACTCATCAGTAAGACCTGGTCATACCAAAACCGAATTCACGCCAAATATAAACCCTTTTAAACGGGTTAAATGCAAGTGAAGAACATTTCTATTAGTATAAGGTCAAATGTAAAGTTATGACAATTAATTCAGAAGTTTCTAATTTAATAGTTTGATATAGTACAGCAATCCCACTTCACATTTTTTCATTCTTATTTTCATATTTTCCTTTGTTATGGTTAATTTATTTATCTAATAAATGTGCCATTAGGGCGATCAGTTTATGCAAAATCAGCTCTAAGCTGGTGCAGGACTGCGTAGTTGACCTAAAAGAGGTGGGTGCGTCCAATAAGCTAACTTTTGCCTGGGTTAGCAAAGGAGGGGGCTGAAAGGGCAATGGTAGGTCCCTACTGTCGAATTCTGTCATGCCAAGTAAGGTCATCTAGTAGATTATGGACCATGAGGGAATTCCAAGATTTCTGGATAAGAACACCAGAACAGCGTCAAGCAAAAATATGTATTTCGGTACACCCGCCATAATTTACAAAAGAACTTCTGAATTACAACCGGAAGGCGGTAATAATAATAGTGGGTCAACTAACAGGTCATGGCAGACTAAATAATCACCTAGAAACTATGGGCGTCTGCGGTTTGCAAGGCTAGGTGAGGAAAAACCTAAAACGGCAAAATTTACAAAAAACCAGTTTTTAGCCTGTGGAGTCTGATTAGAAAGAGAGGCTTGGATAGCGTGCTCTAAAATACAAATGGAGGACACATAATAAACCTGAACAGGTTGCAGTGATCACCTTTATGTTAATCCAATCTTATCTATGGCTAATGTAATAAATCTAATACAAACATTTTTTGTGTGTTTTTTTTTTTAATGTATGTGCGACCTAATATGTTATTTTTAGTGACTTATTTGAAATGAAACGTCCTGTATGGTTTGTAAAATGTAAAGTTTAAGAGCTACATATTTCGAAAATAAAACCGGTTATTATATCCTATACCTACCTGTTAGTTTTCGAGAAAATAGCAACTGCAAATGTTCATGGCAGCATATCATTTAGTTGTATAAAAGGGCAGAAAGCTCTATATTCAAAAAGTTTTTGAGTTCAGATAAAGGTCTCCAAAAACAAAAAATGTATTAATTTAAATATAATTTTTAATACGTGGAAAGTCAATTTTATATAACTGCCTAATGTGTGGTTGTTTGGTCGTTTTCCAAAACGATAGGTTATAAATAGAGTACACAACGTTTCGGTTGTGTATCTTCAACCCTTTTCAAGTGATAACTTGACAACGGTACATCGTAGTGTACCATTTAACAAATAGACAATAAAAATCAACGATTCCACCATTATTTATACAAAAAACAGTAAAAAAATAACCAATAACACATAGCACATCATTTTTGTTTAATATAATAAAAGCGATGAAATTGCCCTCTTTGTTACTTTATTACTTTTAGGTGGACCATTTTGTTACTGACTACTGTTGAATGCCCACAAGACCTGCTTGCTCAAAAGATGTACTTAAACGACTGAGTGCGCTTTAATATCAGACAAAAACATGTCTGCTTCTTTTAACTGATTAACTTGCAAAAATACATTTTTACAAAACACCTGTCTCTAACCATACATCCAGTTTTTTATGTAATACTACCCACTGCCTCTTCAAATAAACAATAATTTGATTTTATCTAATTACCTTTTAGTTTCTTTCTGGGACTTATAAGGTAATAATATAAAAATAAAAATAATTTTTCCAATATTATTATTATAGATATTATACATTAGGGATTTTGTAATTAAGGCAAAAATTCCCACAAAACTTAAAATATTTTAAACACACATTCCAGGCTCATTTTAAAGGTTTGGTATATCTGTAGGAGATTTGCTAATAATTAAAGTTAAATATTACTATGTTGCTGCAATAATTTTAAAAAATAAATATGTTTGGATTTGCATACTGGCGTCTCATATCTCAAACCATATTTAACGCAGAGATCTATTCTATTTACCCAATATAAGCCAAACCAGACCGAACCATATAACAAATGAAAAAAAAACAGCTTTAACATTTATTTTAAATAGCATTAAACTTATTTATCAGGACCAAAGTTGACTAAGTAAGCTACTAATATAATAATTACACCGGCACACAAAAATAAGAGTTTTTGTGTACGGCAGACTCGCTGATTCCGAATTTCAAGTCGGTTCAGGCCGTCCCACCAAAAAATAATTTTTAACACCCAGTAGTTCGAAAACTAAGACGTTTAGAACATAATATGTTTATATGAAGTTATTTCTTATTTTTTGTTGTAGAATCGTTTGGTTAAGTTTGTTGGTTGAGTTACTGGACACCCTGTATGTATGTAGGTAATTTGATTGAAATTGATGAAAACTTTGATGTCTATTGGTGCCTAAACGGTGAGGTTTATCGACTTTAATAAAGAGTACCATATTTTTAAAGTTATTAATTGTCTATAAAATGGCGCACCCAGCTTTGCGATATCTGTCAAAATAAAAAGTTAGGATGTAAATAAATTTTAAGTTTTTCTCTGGCGATATTTAAAAAAGTACTTTTGTCTTAAAATTTTAGAATTTGCAAAGCTCGATTTGTGTGCCAAATATCAACTGGATTGGTTAAAAAATAAATGCAATATGGCGAAAAACCAAAATAAAAATTGAACTTTGACTGCTTGTAACTCGAAAACGAATGACATTTTGAAAAAAAATTATATGAAGCTCTACTCTTATTTTACCAAGTAGAATTACCCCCTTAAGTTTCGTGATCGATTTTTAAATCACCCTGTATATTCTTACGTTTCTTTTCTTGGAAATCAACCTGTAGGTTACCAATATTAAATATATTTTAAATAAACAAAATGTATATCTTTTAATTTTATAAATAACCAAATTTACTGTATCAGCAATAGTATACCCTATTTGCTTAAAATCATTTTGCTATTATTTGGTATTTATGGTAATACGATCCCTAAGATAAAATTGGTGTCATTTTTTCATTAGCAAGCTTTTCTTTTCCAACAAATTGTTTATCATTTCTTGAAAAAGTGATTCGGTAATTTTCCTAGAATATATTTTAAAATTTCTAATTATATTCTGTAGCTCATCGCGGGTTGAATTTCAGAATTATTTATAACAAAAACTTTGTGAAATTGTATATTTACGTATACAGCGTGTCTACTTAAATTTGCACAATATGGGAAACTTTTTATTATTGACGTGGATCAAATGGCGTTAATTTGACGTGTCCCATATATTACCTAATATAAATCAATATTTTTTATTATTATTGTCATTTTATTATAATTACCCAAACTTTAATTTAAATAAAAAAACCCTGTTGCAAAAAGAATAATTATTAACGTTTTAAAAGTATTTTTTTAAATTGTGTTCATTTTTTAAATTTTGCAAGCTGCCACTATTAAACACATATTAAAATTTCACAATTTAAAATATTTAAGCTATGTTTTGTCAAAGTCTAGGGTAAAAGGGAAATTAAAAAAAAACAAACTTTTTCTCATTAATAATGATTTTCAAATAAAGGGGCTTCGCACAAAATTTCAAACATAAAATGGTCCCATCCAGTCTGGCACTGTTCTTGATAAAAGCAGAATAAGATAAACTTGTTCTGGTTATCCGTTTTCCTGTGTTTCGTAAAAAGTTTTAGGCTATATTTAGAAACTTAATTTTCAAAACTTTACACAAAGTAAGAGTAAAACATAATTTGGGACTAATTTCTAGTTTGAATATGCGTCACATTACAATGATTTTTGATAACAACCGTTTTTTTAGGTTAACTAACTTCTTGATTTTTTACCTTATTAATTGAGTTTTTGGTGTGTCGAATACAAGCAGATAGAGATTACACAAAGAACGACAGCATTAAAAACTTTTTAATACGATGCCCGTAAGACTCGTTTTGTCGTTGCTTTAGAACGTCTCGTTTAGACGAATATTGCCGATGGTGATTTTGAAGTGGCACGACATGATTATTCTAAAGTACATATGCATGTTCACACATCAAAATTGTGTTATATTTGACAGAAACCACACATAAATCAGCCGAAAGCTCTTAGTAGTCGAGAGTTCTTAAAAAATTAAATAAAAAAATAATGTGTAATTGTATTATTAAATAAGGTTTAAACCGGCTGGGTTGAAGCGCCGCTACCATATGTATGAATATATGTGGTGAGACTCGTTAGAAAGGTTTAAAAAATGTTCTTATCATAAAGTCAATTTCATCATTGGCCCAGGGACTATAAAGTTGATGCAGATATTATTAAAAAAAAACCTAAACTCAATTAACTCTTTACTCTTCGTTTGTTTGAAAACAATAGCTGTACCTGTCACAACAACTTACATCAACAGTTAGACAATTTAAAATAAAAAAAAACAACTTAAAATATTCTAAATTTTACATCAGAATACAAATAAATTTATTTTTTAATTTATAAATCACAATTTAAAATTATTGGTATACGGTCCACATGTTTTAAATAATTTTTAAATGGACAAAAGTACAAAAAGTACCTTAGCTACTATACCATCATATTTATCCTGATATTTGGTTTTTGCAGAACTACCGCCTTAAGTGGTATAATTTTTAAAAATAGGTGGATTGCTTCGAGGTAATCGAGCCAACTGGCCTGCTCGTGGGCCAAATTTGACTTTAATTAACTTTTTTTGTGGAGCATTATACTAAACAAACTATGGTTTAATGACACCTATAATGTTGGAAATAAAGGGGTTTCTAGAAAACACAACAAATATATTTTAAGAAATTGTACTGAAAGCTTATTGCGTTTCTCCCACAAAATACATGTTTTCAGCAGTTTTTTGCAATAAAAATATAAATATTATCTTAATATTATTATTATAAATGTCATTGAGTGTTTCATAATAAGCCCAAAAGTCAACGTACGTGTACTAGAACGACAACTGAAGACTTTAGGGCAAAAACCAGACAAGTCCCTTTTTTGGCTAAAATATCTTTTCACCAAGTCATAATCTCTAAAGAAATTTGCATAGATTGGTGCGAAAATCGCTACTCCATAGTCTTTATCTGTTTTTGTTGATTCACTTAAATTATACTATATATATATATATATATATATATATATATATATATATATATATATATATATATATATATATATATATATATACTGTGGTGGACAAAAGTATTGGCATAGTTCATGTATTCAACTTTAAGGCTAGTATATCTCACATACAAAAATGCAGAAAATATATTCAATTATTTATTTTGAACCTTCTATTGAAACCATAATTTCTAATACAAAAATAAAATTTAATTCTTTGACTTACAGTAAAAGTTTTTTAAATCAAAATTTAATTCTTATTTTAAGTGGACAAAAGTATTGGCACAGTAAATTAAAATAAAAGAGTTTCATATGAACTAATATTTCGTTGGGAGTCCTTTCCTTTTAATTACTTCTCCAAGGCGCTTTGGCATGGAATGAACCAATTTTTGTGTCAATTCTTGCCCAATAGAATTCCATTCTTGAAGGAGAAGCTCTTTAAGCTGACTTCTACTCGAAATGTGGTGTTTTCTAATGCGTTTCTCCAATTCATTCCACAAATTCTCTATTGGGTTAAGATCGGGAGATTGAGGAGGAGTATTTAATTGGTGAGGAACATTAAAAACTATCCATTGCTTAACTACATGAGCCGTATGTTTCGGATCATTGTCTTGTTGGAAGTAATAATCTTCCACCAGATTAAGTTTTTCAGCACTCTGCCTAAGATTATCTTTCAGAATATTTAAGTAAACTGTTTTGTCCATTATTCCGTCAATAAAGACTAGATTTCCCACACCACCTGACGCCATGCACCCCCAAACTAACACGCTGCCTCCACCATGTTTCACAGTTTGTTGTAAATTCTTCACGTCTAATTCCGTATTTTGTTTCCTCCATACAAGTTGCCTCCCATCTGAATGAAAAATATTATACTTGCTTTCGTCGGAGAATATTACCTTATTCCAAAACTCATTTGTTTTACCAACATACAGATTTGCAAAATCTAAGCGCTTTTTTGGTTGGTCTTGCTGATGTATGGTTTTTTCTAGCAACTCTAGCTCTATAACCTGCTTCATGAAGAACTCTACGAACCGTTTTCGCACTTACTTCTTTATTTTCCTCTTCTCTCAACATCGCTGTTATTTCTGAAGCTGAAGAATGAGGATTTATTTTGATCTGCTTAACAATTTTCCTTTTTTCTCTTTCTGTCAGCTTAGACGGACGACCTGATCGTGGGGCATTTTTAAAATTATCGCTGTCTTTAAACCTCTTAATCACACTCCGAACTGTAAAACGACTTTTCTTGACAATACTGGCAATCTCCGAATATGATTTATTATTTTTATGTAAATTAATAATGATTTTTCGTTCGGCGATGGTTGTTTCTTGACCTTTTCGACCCATAGTTTAGTTTTCAAGATTCTGCCGACGCTAACCGACAAATTCTACAACATCTAATGCATGGAAAGTATGTTCAAATCAATATGAATGTTTTTTCATTTGTTTGTGTATTTACCATTTTTTGAACAAAAAAATTTACTGATAAATTATTAAGAGTGCCAATACTTATGTCCACTTAAAGTGATAATCAATTAATATTTTTATTAGAATGTTTGTAACATTTGAGTATATAACTGTTTTGTTATATCAAAAATGAAGGGTATAGTTGGAGGTTCAAAATATATTAATGAATCAATTTTCTGCATTTATGTTTGCGAGATAAAATGTTTTTAATTTGAAAACATGTACTGTGCCAATACTTTTGTCCACCACTGTATATAAGGAATAAGGAGACAGTTATCCGTGTGCCCTTACTTCATCAAAACGAACTTATGAATAGAATAACTAACAACTCCAAACAATAATTATAAGGTCCAAGACTACGACTGTTGAAAAAGGTTCTAAATAAAAAGATGGTGTTTAAACTTTTTACTAATAAAAAATGAAAATAAAATTTATTTAGAATTAATAGTAGAGTAACATCTAATCAGGTAACCCAAAATACACGATAAATTTAAACACGTATTTAAATAGTGTAAAATAACTAGACTTTGCGACCTGTAAAGCTTCATTAAAATGTTTGGCGCGATTGAAACACCAAACAAAACAACAAAAACGTTTGGGGCCGCAAAGTGGACTCTCGTTGACCTAAAATAATTAAACATAATATACAGCCACTTCTAACAAATCCGTTATAAGAGGTTCACTGGCTGGCCACTGGAATATATAAAACCATTTCTCTCTTTCATTTTATTAGTAATGATGTAACCGTGACACCTGTTTTCTCTTTCTATTTTGCATTTTGTTTTCTTTTATTTTTTATATAAAGTATAGTCACGGAGTGCCCAGACATCAAACCGTAAACTACTTTAAAGGTGGGTCTTATACAAGGCGTTTCACAAGTTAGTGCTTGCAATCTTTTAAAGATATGTTTTAATTGGGTTGCTATTAACGATAATAATAATAAATTAATATAATAATAATAAATGCCCTTAATTAATAATAATAATATACAATGGATTACAAAAACTATAATTAGTTGCCAAAGCTTGGCGCAGTCTAGCTTTATTAGCTACTCTACTGAACCACAAAAACTCAAATTACTTTTAGTTTTGGGGCCCATAAATCTGGTCTACCCAAAATAAATAAAAATTCCTAAATTAAAGGCAATTGACCAATGACATTAGATTAGATTAGATTAGATTAGGAGGTGGATTGCATATCCTCTAACACTGCAACCTGCTCAGGTTTATTGTGTGTCCTCCGTCCATAGGTTAGAGCACGCTATCCAAGCCGGTCTGTTTAATCAGACTCCACAAGCTTGAAACTGGCCCCTTGGTATATCTTGCCGCTTTAGGTTTTCTTCACCCAGCCTTGCAAACCGCAGACGACAAAGGGCTTCGCAGTAGCACCATACGTTTTCTGCGGTTTCTTCTCCTCCTGGCAGAACCTACATAGGTTTTCTTCTGCCAGGCCCATAGTTTCCAGGTGTTTATTCAGTCTGCAATGACCTGTCAGTTGACCCACTATTATTCTTACTGCCTTCCGGTTATAATTCAGAAGGTCTTTTGTAAATTCTGGCGAGTAAGCCTTGATGAACACTTTCGCCTGACGCTGTCCTGGTGTTCTCCTCCACCAGTCTTGTAATTCCCTCATAATCCATGATCTAATGGATGACCTTACCTTACCTGGCATGATGGAATACCACAGACCAATGACATTGGTACCATATTGGTAAAAATAAAATCTTCGTCATAAAACATCTGTTGCTAGATATAGATTTATTTAATAAGGGACAATAGTCCCTAATATGACCACACCCACGGTATAAGAGTGAATGTTGCGTTTGAAAAGCTGCATGGACTATGTAGGATCAGGAAACTCGTCTACAGTAATGTTGTATGTGTTCGTCCGAGCAGAGTGAACTCTAAGGAAGTCGGTTTTGGTGAGTCGCAGCCAGTGACGAAAGCAGCCGAGGGTAAGCTATGAAAAGGTATACGAACTGGGTACTCGTAGTATCGCATGGTGCGTATGGGATTCTCGGTAGACAAGCCTGTTTACTCAGCACCGCTGACCTACCAAGTCGGGAATGGTGGGATCAACGTTGCCTAGTCCCCACTGTACTGATCAGTCTACCAACTGTCAACTGATCGATCGTATACCTCCTCATCGCAATTTCCCGTGTTTTGTCCTGGTTGGGACTCATTAGTAGGGCGTGGGGCAGATGTCTTATCTACCCAAGCCATAGACACGACTAACTTTCCAGAGTCACGGTGTTATCGTCATGGAGTTTCCTCCCCAGCGCACCTCGACGGGCCATGGGCGTAAGAACCAACGGATAACTTGATGCTGGCTGACGTACTGCCGAACGTGCAAGGAGTGCTCCCACTCTCCTCTGAAAATAGTTAAATGATGAGTGGGTCCCAAACACGCGAGGGGAAAACGAAGCTTTGTGCTCTTTCTTAACTCTAATCGTCTACAGTACTTATAACTATACAGGGTGATATTTCATTCATTGCTAAAAATGCGGGGTATAATTCCTAAGCTTATTTTAGGAAGAACTTAAGAAGAAGTCTTAACTTTTGCAATACAGGGTGTTAAAATTTTCTGAAAACCAAAAATTCGAAAACACTTTTTTAGTAAAAACTGTTATATTGAATATAAACCCACCTAAATAAGTATTTATTATTTTTGTTACATAATTGCTAATTAAAAATTATAAAACCCATTTTTTAAAGAGAAAATGTCCCGCAATTTTTATTGTCTAAAAATATAAAATTAAGTAAATTTTCTTTTTTTTCTTTTAAACTAAACAAGATACGAAAAAAGCCAAGTTTGAGCCCTTATTATTATTTTTAAGTACTTACCATTTCAATTTGAAGTTTTTTCATTTAAATGCACGTTAAAAATGTTTTTTGTTTTCAAATTTTTAATGCTTAGCCACTTTTTATTATATTGTCAATCGTTTTCATGGACCGACATATTTTACGATTTTTGAAATTGCTTTATTGTTTTTGTGTAATTTAAACTGGTTTGCCGGTAGAGTCAAAATACAATTTCTAGAATAAATTGTTTTTCTTTTAATGTTTTAAGCAAACCTCAAAAATTAAGGAGAAAAAAGAGTTGACAGATAAAAATTTGTTCTCCGAGTAATATTTAATAAATTTGCAATTAGTTTTACGGTTTAAACCAGAAGAAATCGATAATATAAATAATCATGCAATTTAAATTAAGCTTTAACAAGGAAAAAAGAAAAACTTTTGCGTAAATAAATCACCATAAGGTATATGATACGATACAGTCAATTTCTTATAAAAGGCTTTGGTTAACTAAGTTAATTCAATATTTTGTTTGAATAAAATTTGAAGAAAATACTTTTGCTTATAAGTATAGGCAAATGCTCATGATATAGAAAAATATAGCAAAATCATTTGCTTATATTTAAAAGCATTTACTTTAAATTTAATAAAGTATAGGCTTCTTTTCATTTATATGGCCCATCACGATAAATATATTATAGTAAAGGCGGCTTTTGTATTTAATAAATTTATTATTTTTTGCAACTGCATCTCTGTGTTTATTAAAATTTAAAAAATTTCTAAAAAATTCGCAAAATAAATTAAACAAGGTTCTCTTTAATTTTAAATTTGATTTTAAAATTTCAAAATAGTAAATTGATCCCTAAAATTGGCAGTTAATTAAAGAAATTATCAAATGCTGGGTATTTTAAGAGAATCTTTTGCCTATTTAGTAATTTATCGACAAACAAATTATGTTCATAAATGAATTTGCAATATAACTACGAAATTGCACAAACTAATAGTATGTTATAATAGTAAACATAACCTTGCTGATACAATAATTCACTATTGAGTTGGAAATTTTGTAATTAATTTTGTTTTTATTAAGGCACTGGCTAAACAACTGCCGGCGGCATTCTCCATTATAAAAAAACCACCATCCGGCGGTTCTATTTATTAAAGTATGAAAACCGCTAAAAATCTTCCAGCGGCCACAAAATAATAGTAAACCTAACCCTAATAATTATATATGCCGTCAGCGTTTAGATTTCTTGTGGTTTTATGGTTAAATAATATATTTCTTTATCAATAGTCAAACATAAAACTGGGAGACACGTTTGACACCTCCGAAGAATTTGTCGAAACTTAAAAGGTATTTAAAAGAAGAATATATCTTTTTAAAAAGAGAGGGCAGGAGTATTTGGGCAAAAAGAAAAAAACTGATTTGACCGTTTCATAAAATTAAAACTAAATTATGCACGTAGGTATTTGGGGTGAAAGAATCTTTAAATCTGCACGAAAGGGAAAAAAGTTACAAGGAAAAGGACATTGTTATTAAAAGCCCAAGACAAAAAACGGCCCTTTTATTAGCCTTACAGATAGGTAATAAGATGGGGGATACTCAATTACCATTGGCCATAAGGAAAAGAGGTAAGTAGACCAAAAGGTCAAGGTGCAACCATAATTGGATTAAGTACAAAAAGAAAGCAATAATATAATAAAAAAAGGGTACTTTATTAGATAAATGTTATGTTTGTAGTTTTATTTCCTATCTGGTATTACTTACAGTAAGTATGTAAGGGTAAGTATACCCCCGAGTTTTTATTTTATAGCGTATAAAACAAACAAAATATTGTTTTGTTAAATTGTTTCTTTAATATCCGTATTTTCTATTAAAATTATATTAGGCATCTTTTAAAATATGCAGGGTACAACATAGATTTTAATCACACTTTTCGTCGTACCCTACATTTGTTAAGATAATATAATTTGATAAAAAATAAGGAAATTAAAAAATCAATCCAACAAAAATAATTTGTTTTATACGATGGCTTCTTTATTTGAAAAAGTTAATTCTTCTTTCAATACCTATTAAGAGCTTAAACCAAAATTTTGTTAGTGTCAAACGTGTCTCCCAGTTTCATGTTTGTTTATTGAACAATAAGAAAATATTATACTATTTAACAGTAAACTCACAAGAAAACTAAACACTTACAGCACAGAAAAATATATGCTTATTAAGGTTAGGTTAAATATTATTCGGCGGTTTTTATATCCGTAAATGGATAAAACCATTGGACGTCGGTTTTCTCCTTATAATTGAGTATTGCCACCGGCGGTCGTTTAACCAATGTCTTTTATTAAATACATAAGAACAATTTTCAATGATGGTGAGTTTTAGGCAAGGAGGTTTTCTACTGTAATGTGACATAGTTAAAACGAAGCGAAAAATAAAGGAAAAAAATAATTAGGATAGAATTAATAGTACGTTGACTAACTTAAAAGAAAAGCAAATTATTAAAGATACGCACTTGTAACGAATATTTATGGCTAAACGCAGAGGAAGAAGATAAAGAAATGTAGCGACCGAAAACTTATTGATAAATAATTCAAAGGTCTCTGCGTATTTTTGTCACAACGATTTGTTACTTTTGTTTTTAGTTTTTAATTAACGCAGAGAAAAGAAAAATATAAGTTTAAGGTACTTGTGTTTGAATAAGGAAAAAAGCTACTTTGGTTAAATATTACATCAGTCATTTGGTATAGGGTTATTCAACTTATTTAAAGACTTTTTTAATTCTGATAAAATCTGACCAAGTCAAATCCAACGTTTTTTAGATCACACGTTTTTAAACAACAGCATTTGTTATGTGTATTCAATAAAACAAGGAAATAGAGCTTTGTACATTTTCATAATGCTATTTTGTTCCTATAAATACATATTTTGATTTTCTACAGAACCTGACTCTAATTTAGATCTCCGTTCTTTTTAAAAATACGTATACATACAATAACCACTAACCATTTTATTTCTTTTAAACCTTGTGTATTCAGCAACATACAAGGAACGTAATATTGTTTTAGTTGTCAATATATAATGTTAAAAGTTGTCAGTAGTGTTTGAGGAAAGTTTGCAAACTTTTCAAACAGTTTCAAACATGCTTCCAACATCTTAAAACTACTGCTGGAACAACAAACAATCGTATAATGTTACAAACACGGCACTGCTGGAACGACAAATTTGACGTGCGCAGAATCCGAACGGTTGCAAACATTTCTGACAGCCTGCTGGAACAAACCTATTATTGAGAATTAAAAAAGTAAATAAAAAAGTTATGTTTCCTCCCGTCGAAATTTTCTACGATTACATACAATTACCGAGCTGGATTTTAAATTTCATCTTTCTAGGTTATCTGAAAGTGGGTTAGGATTTTGATCTATATGTCAGTTAGTCAGTGGAAAACTGAATACTTTTGAACCTTCATATCTTTATAACCGTTTGAGCTAGGTTCATGTTAGAGGGCTTCTAGTTGTCCCTATGGGTATAAATAAACACACGTAGTTTAATGTGTTTACGTTAAATAGGTTTCGAGGTATAAAGGGGTCAAAAATAGCACCAAGTAGTTCGTGTAATATTATACGTGGCGCTGTACCCGATCAAATAAAAATGTGTCCAAAGTAAGTTCTTTAACAAAAAGCATTTAATAGTAACCATAGAATTAACTTACGCTCTTTTAAAAATTTTAAGCAAAAACAAATTATTAAAAAAATCGTAAAATAAAAAAGTATTGCATACTTGGAATTGTCATAACATTTACAGATATTGTGGTACTTATTTTTCAAAGAATTGAGAAGTATTTTTAAGAATTTTGAGTTATCATAAGTGCGAATTTATGACGTGGATATGGCTAGTACAACAAGTCTTAAATACCAAACAATATTTTTTATTATATATAATACCCATTCATCTTTTAACCTGTAAAAGTACTTAATGGGTCACCTGGTATACCAAAATCGTTCAAATAACGGTGCGGCCTCACTGACGTAACCACGGTTTTACGATTGAAAAATCATGGCACGTCATGTTAAATAATTTGTTTATTCGAGAATTTTCTTTAGCAAACTGGAGGTCTTATAATTTTATTCCATTTTTTTTGGTCGTAATCATTTTTAATCGACTCAGATAGTAACACGATAGAAGAATAACAAAAGTAATGTGTGAATTTTAATATAAAGAGAAACAATTGTAATTTCTAAAACAATTTTTACATTAACCATAGTTTTTTTTTGGTAAATAATATTCGGATACTATTTGTTAATATTAGGGGCATATCAGTATACAAAATGGTAACCAGCATGGCGCCCAGCATATATAGTTTTATGGTGCAAAAATAATTGTTATGAATTTTAGTACGTTTATTATTTTGTTAACTAGCAAAAATATCTAATAATTTGTAATACATTTTTAACTGTTTTATGTGAAATTTTACAACGGCGTCGATTAAAAAGTAGGAATAGAATTTCAATAAACATGGCGCCCAACGTGGGCTACTTTAGTATGTATTACAAAAACGGTTGTAAGAACCTTAGTTCGTTTAATTGATTTACTAAGAAAAAAACTTACTTGGAGTGTACCATAATTTTTAATATTTCAGGTAAAATTTAAATTCAATAAAAAAATTGATATACATTGAACATCCGAATGGCGCCCAACGTGGGTCACTCTACTAAACCAGGTGGTGCATCGTCAGACTGACCACAGGAAATCTCATGTAAATTTTAATAATATTGGCCCCCATTTGATTTTACAACAAAACTGTATAGAACTATTTTAAAGACACTGATAAGACAAGCTTACACACTAAATTTTGTTTTCTAATAAGCGAATTAAAAGATATTTAGGAGAAACTTTTTGTAAACTCAGTTGCCTACCTGATACAAACCATTATAACTTCACTAGTAATGAATAAATAAATATGATTAAGTAATTGAATGTAAAACCTCAATTTTATTTATTATAAGTGAATTTATTAGGGTATATGTATCAGGTAAAAAAATTGTATTGGCTTACTAGAAAATAAGAAAACTTAGTGTATTAGCTTCTCCTATTAACGTCTTCAAAATAGTTCAATACAATATTGTTGTGAAGTTAATAGGGAGCTAATATTTAAAGGTATTAAAATTTACATGGGATTTCCTATGACAAGTCTGCCGGTATAGTGTAAAAAGAATGATCATATGAATTTCAAGTACGTTTAATGTATCCGCTTGGTAACTAAAAATATTATCCATGTTCTTTATTAGGATTGCAATTTTTTAATAATTTGGGTAAAATATAAAAATAGATTTGTTTAAAAATTAAATACTGAATCTTGTACTTAGCATGGCGCTTAAAGTAATTTACTCATCAGCTATTCCATTTATTTCCCTATAAACTAGCAAAACATTTTTAATATTTACTAACATTTTAAAATATTTGCCTATATTTAACCCAACAATTTGAAAGATATTTTTTTAAATGGTTAAAATAAAATTGTTATTAGCATGGCTATTTTATTATACAAGGACTTGGTTCAAACTTCAACTATGGTATCAAATTGCTATGATAGAATCCTCCTATTTAAATAGAAAACAAGGTGGATATAAACATAGGTCCGTTGAAATCAAGAATTTTCATTGAAAAAAAAAACAAAATTTTCTCCCATAAACAGTTTGCTAAAAACAAACGAAAACAGACACAAATAAACTAATTTCGGACTGTTACATACTAAATTTGGGCCAGGCCTGAGGTTATTAATTTATGTTTTTCTTTATGCACCTGCTGATCAGGGATAGGGGCCCTAAGGCAATAATCCTGTGGGGGCCCTCTGAAAATTAATGGAATTTTGTACCCAAAAAATGTAAAAGCAGCAAAAAGTAAAAAAGTTCCTAAACAATAAAAAAATAATGGTATCATTGAAAACTAATGGAATTTTGTACCCAACGAAATTGAAGAGCAAAA
>JACEGR010001143.1:0-187087 GCA_014170235.1 Listronotus bonariensis
CATCAACTTCGGTTTTCCTTCACATCAACGACCTTCTTTCTTCCACAACCAATCCCATTCATAGTTATGCTGACGCACTGGCCAAAAAAAAAACATTGTTTTTCTTATTTCAGCATCGCTTTTTTCGTTCCCATCAAAAAAGGGCCCCACTTTCCCAATTTAACCGACAATTTTACAGTTCTCTACCACTAATTTTAACTTACACACATTTGGGGCCCCTATAGCCCGGGGGCCCGTATCATTAATACGACTGATACGGCGGTAGCTACGCCCTCCGGTATTTACAGACATACCGGATGGTGCATCGCCAGTGGGGTCATAGGAAATCCCATGTAAATTTTGATACCCTTAAAAATTGACTTTTCTATTCATTTACAACAAAATTGTATTAGACTATTTTAAAGACATTGATAAAATATGCTCCAGACACTACATTTCGTTATTTTCTAATATGTCAATTAAGAGTTATTAAAAAGAACTATTTGTAAAATCGTTGCTGACGTGATATACCAAAATAAAACCACCAGTAATGAATACAATATCTTGTAATTTTTTTAAATTTTACAAATAGTTTTTCTAAATAACAAAATTGGTTTGTTAGAAAATATTCAAATTTAGCGTGTATCTTATCTTGTTAACGACTTCAAAATAGTCTAATACAATTTTGTTATAAAATCAATAGGGGAGGCAATATTTAACGATATCAAAATTTACAAGCGATTCCTATTAGACCGTAATCAGATGCAAAATTTTGTCAGGTATTTTCCTCCAGTCCATAACTCGTCAAATGCTCAAAAGGGTTGTACATGAATCGTTATGAGCATCAGCTACGTCTCCGATGGAGGAATTGTGCAGTGAGTGTTAATTTATTTTGGATTGTAGCAATAATAATTAATAGTTTAAAAAACTAAAAACACGCTTTTATATGCAACCGAACTAAAAATTAGAAAATAATTTTTCATTAAAAAAATATTGTCATTTCCATAGTAAAAAGCGTGGGGTGCATTTACTATTTTTTCATAACTTTTCCATCATAGATATTTGCAAATATAATAATTATAACATTTAATATATTTATCACCCCACGCTTTTTACTATGAAATGACAATATTTTTTTAATGAAAAATTATTTTCTAATTTTTAGTTCGGTTGCATATAAAAGCGTGTTTTTTAGTTTTTTAAACTATTAATTATTTTTCATTTTTAGTTTCTGCTACTCTTGACAAAATGGCGAAAAATTTTTTAATGAACAAGAGTGGCAAATTTTAAAAATTTTTCCAACAGATTGCAACTCACTAAAAAATTTCTTCTTCATTAAGTAGCAAAGTTTGAAATTTTGCCAACAGATGGCAATCCAGGCAATGTTTGGACCGTTGCCAATATATTGCAACCCACTAAAAATTTCTTCTTCATTTAATAGCAAAGTTTGAAATGTTGCCAACAGATGGCAACCTAGGTGTTGTTTTTATAATATAATGGAATTTTTTTCCTGGCGATCCAAAAAAGATAACGGGATACTGTTTGCAGATTATTGCATTGTCATGTTTCCTTAATACGTGTGCAAAGTTTCAAAGAAATCGAATAGCTGGAAGTTGGTTAAAATTAGGCTCAAAGATTCCGTTACATAGCCAGATAGTTACAACCCAAGTTAATAAAAAAGCGTGTTAACGGCATTTATTAACTGTTATTGTTCATAAAAATTGAACACCAATGGTGCAACTAACCCTATATTTTTATTGTTCATAAAAATTGAACACCAATGGTGCAACTAACCAAATTGTGTAAAAACTAAAAAATTTCTTCTTCATTTAATAGCAAAGTTTGAAATGTTGCCAACAGATGGCATCCTAGGTGTTGTTTTTATAATATAACGGATTTTTTTTCCTGGCGATCCAAAAAAGATAACGGGATACTGTTTGCAGATTATTGCATTGTCATGTTTCCTTAATACGTGTGCAAAGTTTCAAAGAAATCGAATAGCTGGAAGTTGGTTAAAATTAGGCTCAAAGATTCCGTTACATAGCCAGCCAGATTGATAGATAGATAGTTACAACCCAAGTTAATAAAAGCGTGTTAAAAATAAAGTAAATTTTCCCAGCGATACCTATACCAAAAATGTAAGGTTTTAAGATATTTAGCATTTAAAAAAATCTTGATAAAAGTAATTTTAATATACATATTCTACATATATACAGGGTGTCCAGAAACTAATATTTAATATCATGTTAATTTTAGACACCCTGTATAAATTTTAGTTGGAAATTTAAATGTAGGTGATGGTACAGGTAATATTCCAGCAATCTAACATAATATACAAAGTCAAGCGTAAGTAAGGTAGGATATAATAAAATTTTATTTTTGTCAAAAATTTTTGAAAAGTCCTAAATATCCTTAAAACCTTACATTTTTGGTATACGTATCGCTGATAAAATTTACTTTGTTTTTATTTCTTTTTATCCAATACTGAAGTAATATTCACAGTGTTTCATTAAAAAAATCCAAGTTTAATGGGGATCTTTTCTTAAAGCACCCTGTATAATTTCACCATCGTCGCCGCAGCTGACGCTCACAACAATTCATTTACAACCCTCAACAAAAATCTGTCGCTGACTTACGAACCATATATGGCCAGTCTGGCAATGTACCACCAGTAAACTGGGTGTTTTTAAACCACTTAAGGATAAACACCCTAAACATTCAGCATCCTATTCTGAAACATCCTGTTTAGCTTCTTTAACCTAATTTAGCGCAATTAATTTAGACTTTCACCTCGGAATTTTACGGAATAAGCTGAATATCTGTACAGGGTGTCCCATTTTGGTTGTCCCTTATGGGAAACTTGGAAACCATAAGAGATATTAAAAATCCGATACCCCATCCTCGAGCTCTTTTTGGAGAAAACATTTATGGTAAAAACAGATCATCGCTATCGCGAAGCGTTTCAGAGATACAGGGTGATTCTCGATTTTTTCACTTTTTGAAAAGGTCCTGTAGCTTTGTTGTTATTACAGATACGAGAAAACTAATTGCACACTTTTTTCCGTAGAATCCAGTGGCATAGCCAAAAAATGTTTTGAGCTGTCATTTTTGACATATGACCCAAACATGTTTTTTTATTAGGGACACCCTATAAACGATTAGGTAATTAAATTGCTTGTTTTTTTCTGATTAAAATAATATATCATAGTAGGTGGTTTAATAAATTTTTTACGTCAAATATTGGAAAATTATGATTTTAAAGACGCATTGCGGCTTCTATCTGTTTTTTAAATTGTTTTATATTTTTGTTTTAAAAGGAATCTGTCATCCCTTAGCTCAGGAGACATTTCCGTAGAAAAAACAAAAAATTAGTTTACAACAACAATAATAAACAAGTTATAATAATTAAACTTAAAAATTTATCAAGTTTTTTTTTAATTTTTGATTTTTTTATTTTTTTTATTTTTTATGAATTCTCCATGTCAACTTTACCAATAGAGCAAAAAAAAAATTTAAAGTCCAAAAAAAAAATCGAAAAATTTTTGACACACCCTGTATAACTTTGATTTTTATTTTTTATACAACATTATCATACTAATGCAGTACCAACATTTTTTTGCTTCAAATTCATAAGTAAGGACGCTATGAATTTTTAATTTAAACATAAAAATAAATATTTTTAATTTTTTGGGACACACTGTATCATTTATATATATAATAATATTCTTCCTTATCATATATATTATCCACCATAATTTCATCCTTATATATTCATAAATAAAATTGTAGGAAATTTTTAAAGTTAAAAATAAAAAAATCATTTTTATTTTTTGAAACACCCTGTTTCATTTTTTTATGTATAATAATATTTCTCATCATCACATTTATCAAATACCAAAATTTCATCCCTTTATTTTCCTAAATAAAATTGTAGGAAATTTTTAAATTTAAAAATAAAAAAATTATTTTAATTTTTGAGACACCGTGTATCATTTTATTATGCGTATTAATAACCTTCTACATCATATATATTATTTAGCAAAATTTCATACTTATATATTTATAAATAAAGTGGTAGGAAATTTTTAAATTTTAAAATAAAAAAATGCGTCTTTAAAATCATAATTTTTCCAATATTTGACGTAAAAATTTATTAAACCACCTACTATGATATATTATTTTAATCAGAAAAACAAGCAATTTAATTACCTAATCATTTATAGGGTGTCCCTATTAAAAAAAAAAACATGTTTGGGTCATATGTCAAAAATGACAGCTCAAAAATTTTTTGGCTACGCCACTGGATTCTACGGAAAAAAGTGTTTTTATAATGTGCAATTAGTTTTCTCGTATCTGTAATAACAACAAAGCTACAGGGCCTTTTAAAAAGTGAAAAAATCGAGAATCACCCTGTATCTCTGAAACGCTTCGCGATAGCGATGATCTGTTTTTACCATAAATGTTTTCTCCAAAAAGAGCTCGAGGATGGGGTATCAGATTTTTAATATCTCTTATGGTTTCCAAGTTTCCCATAAGGGACAACCAAAATGGGACACCCTGTACATACTTTTATTTTGGTACAAAAATACTCTCCTAAAAATCCTCTTAATATCGTTTAAGGAACTCGAAATATGACAGGTCAAATGTCAAAAAAATCAGTTTTTGCGAATATATCGTTTCCTTTACTTTTAATCGCATTTATATTTATTATAAAAGGTGTAGAACACAAAATCCTTTACAAATTTGATTTTCTGGTCTGACCAACGGATCCGATAATAGAGGACGCAGAGTGTAAAGCACTTTACTGTATGCACATACCTTAGCACGCAATCAATCGAGATTTTTAGTCTAATATGTCATTTTTTTACTTAAGTATTTGGTAAATATCACGATTGATTGCGTGCTAAGGTATGTACATTGTACATACAGTAAAGTACTTTACACTCTGGGCCCTCATTATCAGATCCGTTGGTCAAACAAAAAAATGTTTAAAAATCAAATTTGTAAAGAATATTGTGTTTTACAACTTTTATAATAAATATAAATGCGATTAAAAGTAAAAGAAACGAGATATTCGTAAAAAACTAATTTTGTGACATTTGACCTGTCATATTTCCTTACGCGATATCATATAGTGTATTCCTTTTACCTTGTAGAACCGTTCTCTGGACTGTCAATAGTGTCAAAAACGGTTCTACAACATGAAAAAAATGTCAAAAAATTGTAAAAGGAACACTTATGGTGTCGTTCCGGGTGGTTCTGGATCATAAAGGAATACAGCAATAGGGGATTTTTAAGAGAGTATTTTTATACCAAAATAAAGGTATGTACAGATATTCAGCTTATTCCGGAAGATTCCGCGATTGACCCTTTAATTTGGCTAAGATGACTGGGGTAAATTAAACTGTTTTTTATTAAAAAGATTGAACAAGAGTTAGTTTTGTAAAGCTTCTGAATATTCTGCAGTCTTTTGCCAAGAGAACTGTTTCCTTATTTTAATTTTTCCATTTCAGATACCCGTCTACTTCCACAAGTCCTTAACCTAACTGAACTGTTTCCACCACCAACGACTCAAGCACCACGTCCCAAGACCCTGGATGACGTCATATGTAACTTTCCTGGTATAACAATTCGAAACGTTACTTTTAAAGAAGTGTTTTTAAATCGCCATTGGATAAAAGTTGGTCTAACTTAAACCCAGAGTTGATGATTTTCGCTGTGAGAATTCTTCATTTGTGGCAATACGGAGGGTTGAGCTTTAAAATTGATGGGATTGGAGCAGATAAAAATTGGGACGATCTTGATAATTTTCTGTTGCCCCAGGTAAGTGGTTTATTCACTGGCGTAGATAATATTTTTAAATGATTTTATCTAAAAACTGGGACTTGGCACTTACACCCAATATACAGACTGTCCACGGATGGGGTTTACAAGAGGACAAATGGACCAGAAATTTCATTTTTTGAAAAAAGTCATTCTTCATAAAAATGTTTGCTTGTAAAAATAGGATTTACTAAGAGAAAATGTTGATTTTTGTATAAAGGGTACGCAAAAACTTGATATTATTATAAATATGGTTTTTGTTCAGGAATAAACTACTTTAATTTGTAATTTTTAAGCAAAATGTTATTAGGATAATTTATTTAGAATAGTGTGTTATTAGGTTTGTTCCAGAAGGCTGTCAGAAATGTTTGCAACCGTTCGGATCATGCGCACGTTAAATTTGTCGTTCCAGCAGTGCCATATGTTTGTGACATTATACAATTGTTTGTTGTTCTAGCAGTAGTTTTAAGATATTGGAAACCGTTTGAAAAGTTTGCAAACTTTCTTCAAACATTACTGACTAATTTTTAACATAACCTTTCTTGTATTGACGTATAAGCAGTATGCACGCCTTGTTTATTTTTCGTTCCGGTAGAAAGCTGTTGCCAACATTTCTGCCTTATGTTTATAACAAATCCTGCGTTTTTACGATTGTTGCTAACATGTTTCCAACATTTAGCTGGAACAAACCTATTTATACAAATAATAAAACAAATTTTTATTGAAGTCCATAATTTGGCGAAAATGCCTTGCTCACATTCGTTTACAACCATAAAGTTGTGTTGTGTAAGACAGAGTTTCTTTATGAGAAGGGGTTTAGACATAAGCAAGACCGGAGATAGCTTTTGTCAGGGACGTGAGGGTGTGAGAATTACGATTTCGGTTGGCAGTTCTGTTCAAAGTTGGTAGCATTATCAAGTAATGACAGAGTCGTGCCTTGTCGAAGCTTTGTTTAGTAAAAACTGTGGAAATTTGCCATTTTTATTTTGGTTGTATATTTTGCAAGGATTTCCAGTTGTTAATGTTTTTGGTTAGTTTAGAGACTTCACATATTGGTTCGGACTCGTTTTATTTTAGAGATTTTGATAGTGTTTAGTCGAATAGTTTTTAGTCATTCGTGTTTTTATATACATATGATACTGATGAGTGTCCGCTAATTAATGGTACACAGAAAAACCACAGATTTCTTATGCGAAAATACTATGATAAGGAAGATACGGGGTGTTAAAGGGATATAAATATTTTTTATTCATACATTTCGATAATTAATATGTTATAAACATTTTAATAATACTCGGTATCCAGGAGTTTTTAGCTATCAGCTATTTATATCTGAGCAGTTGTAATTATAGCTAATACGATGTTATTGAAGGTACTTTCGGGTGCACTGAACAACTAAAACGTGAATACCTTAAAAACGGTTGTCAAGACCGATTCTTACTATGTATATCTTTTTTGTGCAGAAAGCATAGAGAAGCTTACTAGTTTACATACATACAGAGTAGTAACAAAAAATTGGGTAGTTTTAGAGAATTTTAAATAGTGTACCCATCGCCCTCTAGTCTACACACAAAAATTAATATTCGATCTGAAAAGCTAATAGTAGATATGCTAACGCACCACGAGCATCAGAAGGGTAGTTTTTACTATGTATTTGTGTTGTAAAAACTACCCTTCTGATGCTCGTGGTGCGTTAGCATATCTACTGCTAATGTTTAAAAACCCCGAGATACCGTTTTATTAAGATATTTAAAAGGGGAAACAATTATCGAAATAAATTTATTTTTTGTTTTTACTATGACACCCCCGTATCTTCCTTATTATAAACTTTTGGATATTGGGTATGTTTGGTTAAATCTTAATATTTTGGCATGAGGAATCTGTGGTTTTTCTGTGTACCATTCATTAGCGGACACCTTGTATACAAAGTTTTTAAAATGGTTTTTGACTTACGGAACCATGAAAAATGTTTTGCTCTGCCAGGTACCTCATCGTCCTGTCGTCGCTTTGATAATATTTAATTTTCAATATTTAAACCACATTTATGTTTTTCTTTTAGGTTATGCCTATTAAAATAATCCAATGAATTTTGTTTACAACATACAGTTCTTTTTGTTTTCTCCTTAATTCTACGCCACTGATCTGCTTAAAATCAAACATGGTCGAAAATGGCCCGACTTGACGTCACAGCCGCGCTTAGCCAATATGGCGAATGTCGTGACCTTATCTCATCAATCAACTTTGGTGTAGGAATTTGAAGAAAGCAGGTTTTTTTTTGCCTACGGGCCTGCTGTTATCCATTATTTTTGGTATTAAGGTTTTAGGCAATGATGCCTGCTAATTATTTATTACAGATTTTTTTAAGCGCTTGTTTTTGGCTATAAATTTATTATTGTTTTCTTTTTTAGAAAGCACCCTTCAATCCCTCGAAAACGACCAAGTACAACTCTTGCCTACTCCGAATAACAATAAACTTCTAAACTTTATAAATGAGGGAAAACAAGTTTTCAGTTCGTTACCAAAAGATGTCGTTACCGCCGACGATGAAGGACTCCATATTTTTACCAAAACACCCTGCCATGTGTTCTTTGGGGAAGTACTGAGAAATCTTAGGCACGCCAGAAGGGATGAAACACCGAAAAATATCATTCAAAAGTCTTTAAGAGTATTTTGCGAGGCGGTCCGCTGTAGGGAGAAATTACTGTCGAAATTTAATAAGAAGAAGAGGGTGATTCGATCTGAATTTACTTTGTATGTTTATTTTTAATTTATATTTGTAATATTGTATATTTTGTAATAAAAACGCATTTTATAATGGTATATTTCATTGTGTTTTTTCTTAGTAGGGTAGGCTGGGTACGATTGTGACAGGTTAAGGTTGTGAGAATAGCAATATTAGAGATTATTGCAAGTTGCCTTATTAAGCTTGGGTATTATTAATATCGGTCTTTTTTAAATAGTGCTTGTACCCATCGATACGACAAATTTCAAGAAGGACTAACAGATCCTTACGCACTATACTGCAGTGTGAACGAGCGTGGACTAAGGACGGCCGGAGACATCGAGCAAGAGGTTCTGGACGTCCCAGAGGGACCATAGAGCAACAAGATCGCCAATTAAGACTTCTGACTTTAAGGGACAGATTTAGTAGTACTCGAGCCATCGCAAATCAGCGGTTCGAAGAGCATGGAAGGGTGATTGGTATGCGTGCTGTATATCACCGAATATGACAGAATAAGGCAACGTGGTGAAAGACGTGATCCGCAATTGGTGGCCAAAGTAAACGGTTGATATGATGTTGTTCCACGAAGGCTAGCGATGCTCTGGCTACATGCGGTCTGGCATTGTCTTGTTGGAAAATCGGGTTTTGGATATTGTTTAGGTACGGAATAAGACGAGGCTCCTCTTTATCCTGTATATAGCGTTGGGCTGTCAGATTGCCTGTAATGAAAATGAGTGGTGATCTGCTACCGTAAGCAATGGCACCCCATAACATAACTCCCACGGTGTGGTGAACTTGACGCTCAAGATCAGTGATATTATCAGGGTCAGTGAAACTGACAATAGTATTTTTTAAATTTGATTTTAAATTTATTAAGATTTTTATTTTAGGGTTGGATAAAATCCAAATATCTGTAATTGTATATACTTACGTACTTTTCTATTTATAAACCAGTGGTCTTTTTGTTTTAAATTTTTATTGCCGAAGCGGCAAGCGCTTTTATGTTTCAACGCAAATAAATAATATTTACATGATTGTAATTTAATGGGATTTTTTTAATGATCCTGAAAACAATATAGGTCACGATTTAACTATCATGTAAAAATTTAAGGTATTTGCTTTAAATAATTACTTCATGATTTTTTTGCCGTAATAACGAATTTATTGTAAATTAAAATTTTCCATTTTTCAGACAATATTACAAATACTACAATTTTGTTTATGTTGTCTTACTAAGACAGTAATTAAATTTTTATAAAAAAATCCGTAAAATTTAAAAGTTTAGGAGGAAGGGGCGGATCTGACTTTGGACACGCACTGTTTTTGTAATAATAATGCTCTTTATTATATTTTTCTTTGGGAGGAATCAAAAATAATTTTGGGCATGTCTACTCTTTTTTGAACTTTTACTATTTTATCATCTGTTTTTTCAGTTGTTTACGATATAATAGCTATTTATTAGAGTGAGTTATATCACATATACAGTGTGTCTGCCTAAGTTGGCGGCATATGGGAAACTTTTTATTATTAATTTAACGAAAAAAGTAGTCTTTATAAAAAGTTCTTTTCCCTTGGCCAAACCTCGTATATGACTGACACAATTTAATATCTAATGATTGCATTTTAGGTTTAGGACAATATTTTTTATTTCCCAATTACTTCCGGCTTAAAAGAAATTAGCTCCAGTTTTGATATTATTATGTTATTTTATTCCTAGGATAATTTTAAATAAGAATGTTACATTTTAAAAAGTTTTTGTGTCCACTTTAGACCTATTTCCCAGCAAACACTATTTGCCGGCAATGTACATTTTTCATATTGGCATTGATGGTAAAGCATTGGCAATTGGTGGCAATATTATGCCAACATCTAATACGCATTAAAAGTTAACCCTAAATAAACACTCAATTGCCAATAAATTTTACATGCAGGCGAATTGCCGGCAAGCATACAAAAATGGCGGCATACCAATCCTGATTAAATAAAGCACGCGTTTTTGTTGCAGGCAAATAAATATTGGATTTTTGAAGGACAAACCTTCAACGCATATTCATACTTTTTAAACCATATTATTAACATTGGTATTTAACTAACATTAAAGCAATTTTTTTGATCTGTTTTATTTATAATGGCTAAACAACATTATTTTATGTTTTTTACATAATTTAAAGGAAATGGCCTTTTCATAACATTTTATTGTTAAAAATCATGCAAATAAAAATTAGGTCAAACAAAATGTTTATTATGTATTTTGGAGCGAATAAAAATAAAATGATGGTAAAATTAGCATTTGCTTTCTACGTGGTTTTCTAGCTTTTTAGTTTCTTTTTAAAGAAAAGAGTTTTTAATAGACATAATTAAATGTATTCACTAACTAATAAGTGTGTGTTGTGTGATTAATTGGTGATGGCTAGTCGAGAAGGCAAGATATTCAAGTAGACTGTTAGGAGCTGTAAACATTTTGTTTAAAACTTTATTAAAAGTTTTAAAGACGTGTTAATAAAAAATATTATATATATTTAATAGTTTTTGACATACCGATAGATGGCGTAATGGACAATAAACTACTACGTTTCTGCAATATCTTCGCTTTTTATCGTCTAAACCGTAACCATTAGACAAAAATAATTCGAGAGCGGTCTGCGGTAGGTGATATCACTTAGCTTTGAAAGAAATATCTTCGGCCAGTGTAAAAATCTGCATCTCCAAGTTGGACAGTGTTTCGAAAGATGGTACTTTGCATTGCAAGGAAATTGCATGCAGTAAGGAGTTTTTTCCCATTTTAATTTTCAAATAAAATATCGCATCATTTTAGCTTTTAAAAAAAGTATATGCGACAATTTTCGTCAATAAGACGTCAGCTTGCTGCTTGGGAGTATCTGCATTTGCCCCCTTTCGTGTCTTTTTGTTATCTTTTTGCCAATAACTTATTAATGATGGATGCCATCATCTTAAACGCATTTTTGCCAATAACTTATTAATGACGGATGCCATCACTTTATCTGCAACACGTGGCCTAATAACGGCCAATTGCCCACTTTCGCGTCTTTGTGATACTTTTTGCCAATGCCTTGCCATTAAAGAGTGTTGGCAATGCCAGTAAATAAAATGTATAACGACGGCAAAAAATGTTATATGGGTTTAACTGTTGCATCTAGGTGGCCATATTTAACCCAAATTAATCTAGGGGTCCCGTTGTTAGAAAAATACAATCGCAAAGTTTTAGTGACTTATATGAAAAATAGGAATAAAACAAGTCGTCAACTTTACATTTTTGTGTCTAACTGATATTTTTAAAGGTAACTATTTTTAAATAAGCACTTTTTGAAAAAAATGACGAATTTAACGAAACCAGTTTATTTGCGAACGGATTAAAAATAAAGACAAAAATAAAGGATGTTGGCCACCATAATTAAATATTACAAATGGCTCTCAAAACTTTTAAAAATGACTAAATTCCTATTTAGAATTGTATCAGGAATCCAAATATGTTAAGATATACAAGGTCTTCATTTAAAATTTTAAAGTTGGAGCCATGTCCGGTCCATTTACCTATATCCGGAATGTATCTGCTGAAAAAAAAACCTTTATTAGGTAAACCTGCGTCAAAAGTCAAGTTTAATTCGCCTATGAACTATCTGATACTCTCTTTTAAACCCTAAGCTAATGCTTTCAATAGAGAAATATTGCACAGTAAAATAAGGCCAGACACATAATAATACCGGCCTTATTTTGATATCTGAGCTTGCGCAGATGCATGGTAGGATAAGGACTTCCTTAATAAGGATAGTGTCTGGCTTTATTTATGTCGGTTTTGAGTCGTGCCTTATTTTGGTCTTATTTTAACTTCTGAACTGTTTGTATAACCGAACGGCTGCCGACCACAAAATCTAAAAGTTTTGGAAGTAAAAATACTTAAAACCTTGCTTTTTAAATGTATTTCTATAATTGTGTAAAACAAAACCCTACAACACAAAACAATAAAGGAAAACTACTAAAAAAATGTTCCTATTTTTTAGGTTAATAGCACTGTAAACATGATTTGCAATAACTCTAAATTATCTGTACAAGCACTATTTAAATAAGGCCGGTATTAATAATTCTAGAGCTTAATAAGGCAACTTGCAATAATTCTCTATTATCTGTTCATACATCCAATCATCTTTTAGCATGCAGGAAATAATTTTTGACACTGGCTAAACGACCGCCGGCGGTTTTGCTCAATTATAAGAAGAAAACCACCGAAAATTATAATTAATTTGTTGTTACCGGCGGTTTTTTTATTATTATTTTTTATTACCGGCCACTTTATCAAGGGCCTATAATTAAAAAAGATATATAACAAAACTATTTTGTCACATGGACCCAATAATTTACCAAAAACACATTTAAATAATATTGTTACAGACTTTCAAAAATGTGTTTAGGTTATAGAATTTTAGAGAGTTAGGATCATTTAATTTAGTTTGTTAATTTATTTAAATAATTTACCTTAATTTTTCCAAGTTCTTTCATCACTTTCGAAGGTTTCCGAAAACGCCCGAATTATCCATTAATAACTTTTATGCCATCATGTACTATGGAATTTTCACGATATTTCTCGAATATTCTAGATCATTCTTTACTCTTCCACCATACTATAAAGGGCGACGGGAAACCTCCGATCAGTTAGTACAGATTCGACTTTTGTGCTGTAAACTTCGAGACATTGACAATTTAAGATTTTGCCGTTATTGTAACCATAGTTACGTTACATTGTTAATAAAGGTATAAAAACGAAGGCACGTGTTTTTATACGAGGTGTTACGGAACAATATTGTCAGGCAGGAAAAGCGAAGAAATAGCTTTATTAAAGTCAGCAGTTAAATATAACTTAAAATTCTAATAAAAAAATATTTGTCTAAAAATTAAATTAGAAATTATATATATATATATATATATATATATATATATATATATATATATATATATATATATATATATATATATATATATATATATATATATATATTATCAAGAAAACAATATAAAAAAAAGTTATTTATCTATCTGGAATCGAACTCAGGACCTGTCGCTTACGAGTCAACACTCGTAATCCTGTAGCTATGGGACAACTTAAAATATATTTTTAAATGTTGATAATGATGAATTGAAGAAATAAGCCGTGTTTATGAATTATTTATCTTGTAACTTTTCTTTTCCTGAGATTTTGAAGTTTGTTCCACCCTCAATACATGCATACTTTAATTGGTAATAGGTACTTTAGTTTTAGTTCTATGAAAGGATCAGTATTTTTCTTGCCGCTAAAATACTTCTATACTTCTGGCTTTTCTTTTTCTAAAAGATGTACAATGTATGTACATATATATTTTTTAACTTATGAAAAGCTTCGACAAAATCTTCGTAGGTGTCAAACGTGATACCCTTTTGCCAATGCCTTGCCATTAAAGAGTGTTGGCAATGCCAGTAAATTAAATGTACATGGCCGGCAAAAAATGTTATATGGGCATCTACCACTAACATAAGGAAAAACCGCCAGTAAAAACAAATAAATTATACCTTGGCGGTTTTCATATACGTAGATATAAAAACCGCCGGGCGGCGGTTTTCTTTATAATTGAGCAAACCCGCCGCCGGCGTTTGGCCACTGCCATAATTTTTCCCTGTATGTCACATGTGTCTTTAAATATAACTGCACTGGCACACGCCGTTGGAGTTCTCCACATCACCCGACGAATCCTTTTATTATAGTGGGAAAGTAAACATTTGGCGAATTTCAATAAAATTGAAAGCCGGCAAAGCTCGCGAATAGATTGTGCCAATAAGTTTATTTTGACAAAAAAATCGCGGTTGAAAAAATCTTTTGTATTTTGAACGTTGCGAGATTTATTCTAAAAATTTTGGCGCCGATATTTTATATATTAAAGTGCTAAAATATTTATATTTTTTATGGTTTAAAATTTAGTAAAACCCTTAACCATGAGTAAAAGTCACAGGAGAAAGGTAAGTAATCTTTTAAAGTTTGTATTTTATTTTTTATAGTCATTTTACACATGTTGTTACCTGTAAAATTTTGTAAAAATGCTTTTCTTGACCACGAAAAAGTATAGGGCATAACAACTTTTCTTGTTGCAATTTAAATTATACAGGGTATCCAGTAATTGTGCCTACAAACTTTAAGGGATATTATATATATACACTATCGGACAAAAGTAGAGCAACACTTTGATAAAATTTACATATCCCGATTTTATAATACTAAATGTAAGATATCGCTTTTAAATACATTGTGTTTTAAAACATCAAAGTAGGCTGCTGTCATCGGCGACAACGGCGCTTTGGATGATCAAGCCAGATCATGTCATTTTGTCATAAAGTTTTAACTGTAAATAAGTAATGCGTCAAAAGTAAAGCAACATTTTAATTAATTCATCAAATGATAAGTTTTCGGTGATAGTAGAGACAAAAATAGTTTTGCAAAATTAGTTTTTTATATTTTGAACATTTTTGTTCTGAATTAATAATGCCGAGAGGTATTCCAATTTTAAAAGACTTAAAGCAGAGAGTTGTGAATGCTTTCAGGGAAGGTAAAAGCAAGCCCATATATCAAGACAATTTGATTTGCCCAGTTACAGTGTATCTAAAATAATTTCATCGTATAATGAAAGGGGACATTTAGAGAATCTACCAAAATCGGGAAGACCAAGAAAAACAACAATATGGACCGACAGACGCATTAAAAGAATTTCTCAAAATGATCCTTGGAAGTCTGCACCTAGAATTATTGCTGAAGTTCCAGGAATTATGGTTGGTCCACGGACTGTTCAGAGAAGGTTGGTAGAGGCAAAGTTGTTTAGTAGACGCCCCGCTAAAAAGCCGCTAGTTTCGGGAAGAAATAGAGCAGCAAGACTTGCATTTGCAGATCGGCATTTAAACTGGACAGTAGACGATTGGAAAAAAGTTATTTTTAGTAACGAAACGCGATATAAAATTTTTAATTCCGTTGGAATGAAACGTGGCGGTAAATAAATAGCAGGTTTAATCCTAAGTACGTAACACCAACAGTTAAACATGGTAAAGGCAGTGTTTTTTATGGGGTTGTTTCTCGTGGAAAGAGGTAGGCCCTGCCCTATACACTTTATTAATGAAAATATGGATCGATTTATTTATAGGGATATAATGGAAAATGTCATACTCCCTTATGCAGAGTGGGAAATGCCACTGCGTTTTACGTTCCAGCAGGATAACGATCCAAAACACTCTTCACGAATTGTTCGAGAGTGGTTTCGAGAAAACAATGTTCGAGTTTTGGAGTGGCCGGCACAATCCCCCGACCACAACCCAATTGAGAACTTGTGGGAAGAAGTAGAACGTCGTATTCGAACACAAATGTTTCCGAATAAACAATCGTTGATAGATAAAATCCACCAAGTATGGACAAATCTTCCGGAAAACATTATTCAAAATTTGATTGCCTCGATGCCGCGACGTTGCCAGCAAGTAATAAATAATAATGAATATTCTATTAACTATTAACATAATACTTTTAGTAATTATTATAATTAAATGTGTTTAATGTTCTTTGTTGTGATATCTAAAATAAAAAATTGTTGAATACAATTTGTTGCTTTACTTTTGTCGCACTGATTTTCGTCAATATTTATAATTATAAATATTTTTGATCTGAAATTTTATCTAAAATTTATCATAATGTTGTGAAGTATTCCTTTAATCTTAGAGATAATTCTTATTCATTAAACGTATCCAGAAATCACCTGAGAACTTTTTTTGTCGAAACAAAAAAAAACACTTTGTTGCTCTACTTTTGTCCGATAGTGTATATATATATATATATATATATATATATATATATATATATATATATATATATATATATATATGGTGGCCAACATTGCAATTTAAATTATACTGGGTATCCAGTAATTGTGCCTACAAACTTTAAGGGATATTATATATATATATATATATATATATATTATATATATATATAAAACGGTAGAGGGTAGTCTCGACTGACTAGTTAAACAACCTGATATATATATATATATATATATATATATATATATATATATATATATTATGGACGCCCCCTAAACGTTTTAGTTTTTAAACTACGCTTTGAAGACGTCTCCTACATTAAAAGACATTTTTTGACATACCAGAAAAAAATTCTTACCAGTATCATCCATGAGGGGTTACTAAAAATAAAATATGTTCTTGGATTCCCGCACGAAAAATTAAATCTGGTAAATATTCATGCAATTGTAACCTACACAGTTACAATATGTAGCACTATAGGCCCCAGGTACACGTTGTAGTAAAACTCGCTCCGTTTTTGTAGCAAATAATGTGCAGTAGTATTTAATTTATTTTGTAGCAGAACTTTATGTTACCGTTTTGAATACTACTATAATGTAATCAAGATTTATACTTGGTTACTGTTGTTAGCTACTATTATTCACTTACAAAATTTTAGGACTTGTTGATTTTTACAAGAGAAAATTAATGATTTGCTCTTAAAAGTCACTAAAAATGGTTTGCACTTATTTACGCGACAACCGGACATCGAATAAAAAACAGTTACTGGCGATTACCTAGCAGCAAAGCCATCCCAACCCAAGCAAGCAAGAAACAGTTAAGAAATCAAAATTGTTTCTAATTTAACAAGAACTCAAAAAAATATTTTTCTTTTAAGAATAGGTCAGTCGCGTTTTTTTTAAATATATATCCTTAAACCCCTTATGAACGACACTGGTGAATTGAATTGGAATGTCTTTGGATACATAGAAGACGTCTGCCAAATTTTTAAAAATATATAAATGTATGAATTTATTTTTTATTTATTAGAGGAGCTGCTCTTCCAAAAGTAGTCGATCCAGCTCGATTATAAATAGTTTTTTGGAGGACGTTTCAGAAGACACATTTGAAGGACCCAAATATAAGGTTAAGTCTTCCAAAATTATGGGACGGTGAGTATATGAAATTAAAGAATCGCTGTTAAGAATTATTTTTATGCACCAAACATAGTTTTTTTAACCAGCAACACAAGCTTCAATTTTTTTCTCCTAATATCATAGTATTGCCTGACATTAAAAAAGTCCTAGAATTTATTAAGCACTCGTATCACCCAAAGGAGGCCAGCCTCTTTTAAAGTATGATTTGTTGCCAGGACAATTTACCCCTATTGTAGTATTCCGTCATGCCAAGTAAAGTAATCTATTAGATCATGGATCATGAAGGAACCCCAAGACTGGTGGATCACTGATCTCGATGGATTGCCAATATTATAACCTGCGCGAAACAAAAGTTACATTCCTTGGGCGAAAAAACCGGTTTGTGCGCAAGCCAGTTGAGGGTAAACGCACCCGGCTTTAAACAAACTATCCGCATTATAGGAAAGCATTTGTTGACGGCGCGGCGTCCTGGCTTTCCATTCGAAGTACGGTAGCTAATGAGCGTTACGGTCAGACCGGGGACGAAGGGTACGGAGTGCCGGTGTTTGTATTTTGCCACGGCTTTTAAGTGCACATGTTCCTCCACCCACTGCGCGAGGTCGTAAAAATCCGAAAAATGCTTCTTGCCACTGCTGATCTAAATGTAGGTTATCTATGTGGTGGATACGAACACCAGTAACACAATAGAAAAGAAATTTCCTGAAATGTCCATATGATTTACATTGCATAGAAAGTAAATTTCTTCTCTATCTACTTAGAGAGTACGGGCTCAGGGCAGCATTAATTTGCGAAAGATCTTCTGAAATGCAACCGGAAGGCGGTAAGAATAATAGTGGGTCAACTAACAGGGCCTGGCAGAAGAACACATAGACAGGTTCTGCCAGGAGGAAGAAGAAACCGCAGGATATTAATGGTGCTATTGGCGATTTTAATTACCGATGGGGGCGCTGCTAAACGTAAACAAAGTCAAAAGAAGTAGGTAATATGCAGGTAGCTAACTTTGATCCTGTTATGGATTTCGGGTATTGAAACGGCTTAAAATACTGTTTGAGTTTTAATACAGCCGTGAATTTGTATAGATTTATACGTATTAAGTGTGTTGAAACTCGATTTGTGAGTTTGCGTAGTGTCCTTGATGGTTTAACAGACTTTTTGTTGTATGGTGTGGTG
The DNA here is from genome assembly GCA_014170235.1 of Listronotus bonariensis. NCBI lineage: Eukaryota > Metazoa > Arthropoda > Insecta > Coleoptera > Curculionidae > Listronotus > Listronotus bonariensis. The sequence goes on from JACEGR010001143.1 coordinate 18,670, forward strand.
ATCAGTAAAGAAAGCACCATGTAAAACTTTTTCTGAATGAGTGAAGGACTGTTTTAGACGCTTAGCTCAGTATTTTCATACCTCAATTGCACTCCCGACAGTAGGTGCTCAGTGGAAGGAGAAGAAATCTTGAATTCCAACTATATTATTTGGATTATACACGTCTTTTTATTTTAGATGTTAATGGCTCTTCTAATGCCACAATAAACGTTTTAGTAAAGGTGAAAAGAAATACTTTTTAATAAAAATGACAGCAAAACACACATCTATTCACGCATAAGGCTCAAAAAAGCGTGTTAAACATAACGAAGTAAACAAATAATATTATATTTATATGCATTTTAATGGTTAAACATGTCCGATTACCTGTTTTCTTAGGTTGCGCCGTTGACCACCAGAGGTCTCATTGATCTTAGAAATCGCCAATTGTAAAGCCTTTGTTATCTGCCGTTTGCAAGGCTGGGCGAGGAAAAACCTAAAGCGGCATATTTACCAAGGACAGAGACAACAATGAGACGAGTAACTGGTCCTAACAATTTGTCCATTGTATTTATCTCTTTCTGATTTAACGCAAGTTCCAATAAATATGTCTTTGTCTTTCATCATGGCAGGCTATCGTAGATGGAGCAATCATCGCTTTGCCCTGGTTGCCATGTTGTTTACAATTTCTGCATGTAAACTTTAATTTCCTTTTTGGCTCGCATCTAATTAAGAGAAGAAAATATACCATGAATCGAATATTTTTAACTTGACAACGTTGCAGCTGGCAGTCACGCCGAAATGTTATTCGATATTTGTGTTTGATATTTTTAATGGCCGATTTGTTTGGACAGTTTGTTTACATTTTCTGTGATTTACTGTGTGTTTCGTGGTTTTTACCTTTAATTGTACTTTGAATATTGACTTTTATTAGTGATCACAGTGTATATATTAAATTTGTGCTTTTCAACAGATAATTTAAGGTAATATTGATATGGTTATCTGTAAGAAAATATCTTTATAAAAACCAAATAAATGATATTTTTAATTAGGTGTGTGTAATTATTGAACTAAACCCCAATATTTTATATTAATGGGAAACAAAAACAAGTACCTAACATTAAGGGCAAAAGTAGCACAGCTATATAATTTGAGTTTGGCGGGCAAACGATAAAGTCGACTCACGCGCCATCTGCGTTTACCTTCCTTGAAGACAGACAAGGAAGGCCCAGCAGCTATCTCTCTCTCGGATAATTTATTTACATTTAGTTGCTCGTCTCGTTGTCTCTGCCAAGGAGCCAGTTTCAAGCTTGTGGAGTCTGATTAAAAGACCGGCTCCGATAGCATGCTCTAACGGACGGAGAACACATAATAAACCTGAGAAGGTTGCAGGGATAGACGATATGAATCCACCTCCTGGCAAATCTTATCTAATCTATTATAATTTTAGCCTTCTCAGTTCTAAGAACCACGGATTTTTGCAAAATGATATTGAATAAAAATGTGAAGTTCCATGTATTTACCCCCTTAGGGAGATTTTACTTGTGAATTTGGGGTAAATGCCAAAAAATTAGGTTGTTAGATATAGTAAAGACTTAAAATGCAAGTATGTAATTAATCAAAGTAAATAGGCGTACTTTTCACTTCTAATCTTTTCAGAGGATCAGAGGCGCAATTGTTAGTGTCACATAGGAATGGTAAATATGCTATGAAACACATTTTTAAGGTGTACCTAAAGTAAAGTTATTAAGAATATTCCTACTAATTATTCTTTTGGCTGGAATGCGTCATTTTCAAAAAAAAAAAATAATAATAATAATAAAAATAAGTTGTTGTCATAGTAACATATCAAAATGTAAGCACCCCTTGAGCTAGAATTTAGGCGTAAAAATCTCTTTGGAGCCTCCGGAAAGTTTTAATCATTTAAGAATGTTTTAAAAAGAATAAAACAATTTTTCAAAAAATTGTGACCTCGAAAACAAGTATCAAGTTGTTCTTTCTAATAATAAATTAATGTTTAAAAACGATTAATTTTTACGACTCTCATAAGAGATTTTTCACAACACAATTTTTTTAGACAAATTTTCCGACAATTAGTATCCGGAAAAAATGAAACTAATCTTTCATGATTCAAATTACGATACGTGGTTTTCTACAAAATATTTTTTCTTCAAACAAATTTTTCAACAACTATGATTCAGGAAAAAAATTATCCGATATAAATAATTATAATAAATATAACATATTTTAAACAATAAATTAGTTCCGTGTCCTCCTTTAAAGAAAAATTATCCGAAAAATAAACTGCAGTATTTCTGTGAAAATAAATACTCGTCTCATAACAATGATCGGTTTGAAGTATGTGGCTGTTTATATTTTAACGAAAATAAATTAATGATTTATCAAAACTGCTGTTAATCTTTATTGGTTATTAGACAAATTGCTATAAAAATAAACGTTTTAATGTGTTTACTGTAGGCATAGAAAAAATTATATAATTAAATTTTTTTCCGCACGCATTTATTTTAAAAATTAAACATTCCAACCCTCCGATAAAGGTTTTGTTGCTTGTGTTTTAAATCGTTTGCCTAAGCCAGCGTTTCTCAACCCGTGGGGCGCACCATTCTAAGGGGGCGTATCAATATTAAAGGGGGGACAAAAAAAACACCAACAACATCGAATTATTTAATAAAAGAAAAAAATGCAAAATTCTGACATAATCAAAAATAAAATACACATTAACACTGATATAGTAGGTACACTGACAAACAGGACTAAATTGTTGTCAATACTAAATTAGAAATAAGTTTAATAGGTTATATTAATTAAAAAAATAATAATAATTACTAGGGACTCCCTTGGGCCTGATTTTCCAAGACAAGCTTGTCGCATTGGCATTGATGGTAAAGCATTGGCAATTGGTGGCAATATTATGCCAACATCTAATACGCATTAAAAAGTTAACCCTAAATAAACACTCAATTGCCAATAAATTTTACATGCAGGCGAATTGCCGGCAAGCATACAAAAATGGCGGCATACCAATCCTGATTAAATAAAGCATGCCTTTTTGTTGCAGGCAAATAAATATTGGATTTTTGAAGGCAAACCGTCAACGCATATTCATACTTTTCAAACCATATTATTAATATTGGTATTTAACTAACATTAGAGCAATTTTTTTGATTTGTTTTATTTATAATGGCGGCTAAACAACTTTATTTTATGTTTTTCTTTTTTAAAGAAAAGAGTTTTTAGTAGACATAATTAAGTGTATTCATTACCTAATTAGTGTGTGTTGTGTAATTAATTGGTGATGGCTAGTCAAGAAGGCGGGCTATTCAAGTAGAGTGTTAGGAGCTGTAAACATTTTGTTTAAAACCCTTTAAATTTGTAGTTACCTAAAAAATTATATGAAATCAGGGAGTTGCCTTATTAAAAGTTTAGAGACTTGTTAATAAAAAAAAATATATATATATAAAATAGTTTTTTTTGGCATTTTAACTCCTTTAAAATATTTCTCCCTATGTTTTGGATCTGAAAATTGAGTGTAAGTGTCCCTTAAATACTTACTATTTTAAAGTGTTTTCTTTTGATTTACTATCTTTTTTAAAAATTTTATTACATTATTTTATTTTATTTTTTTTTGTTTATTGTTACGGTATAAAAATTTATATTATGTAATTTTTTTATTGATAAAGTTTTCCTGCCTTTTTTCTCATTTTTTTCGATCACAAAATTCTTAATATGTTAAAGAATTTATGGTTTCGTCCGTTACTTTGTGACCGTACATTTTAAATTAATAAAATAAAACAAAATATATACTTTGTTCATAGTCACTTTAATTGAATATTTAGCCGTGACAGCTGTTTCGTTGTTGTTTTTAAAACAGTTTTAAAATCAATATGGTGCAGTTGTAAAATTTAAAGATTTTATTGCTATATTTTATCTACCCCTTGTAAAACTTTTATAAAATATAGCAATAAAATCTTTAAATTTTACAACTGCACCATGTTGATTTTAAAACTGTTTTAAAAATATGTTTTTATTAGGTATTACTGTTTATATATAAGTAACATAATTTTAGTTTGTCAGTACGTTTGAAAATGTAGTTGTACTACGAAACAGCTGTCACGGCTAAATATTCAATTAAAGTGACTATGAACAAAGTATATATTTTGTTTTATTTTATTAATCTTAATATGTTATTTAACTTTTGGGACATTCAACTTATAAAACTTGCAATACTTATTTAATGATAAATGCCATTATCCTAAACGCATTTTTTGCCAATAACTTATTAATGACGGATGCCATCACATTATCTGCAACACGTGGCCTAATAACGGCCAATTGCCCACTTTCGCGTCTTTTTGATACCTTTTTGCCAATGCCTTGCAATTAAAGAGTGTTGGCAATGCCAGTAAATTAAATGTACAACGCCGGCAAAAAATATTATATGGGAAATAATAAATAACAAATAACAAATAACAAACAGGTCAAGTTAAGTATAATCGTTTAAACAAAAACACAGATACCTGCAGATTCTAACCGGATCTTGAAAAAGTGTTGAAAAAGGACATTTTTTACCAGGGGGGTAGCTTAATAATCCAGGGGACGGCGAAGGGTAGTATAAAGGTATAAACTTTATTTTCCTGATAAATGAACGCCTCTAAAAAGCGAACGACCGGTTACTACATGCTTTTACCATTTCATCTATATTAAACAAATTTTTTTCGGGACGGCTACTTCCTGGAATCAACGCTATCTTGGACTATCCATAGAACTTAACAGCATGAAACTCTAAATTGATTTTTCTTAACCATTTATTTCTTTTAATTTGTATCCGGTTTGCCTGGTCATTAAAATAATTGCTACAAAAATATATTGGCTTTGTATGTATATTATTCTAAGTTCTCGTAATGTTATTGTTGGCTATATGGATTTATTTTACTGTTAATGTGTGTGCATCATATACGAGGCGTCAAAGTTTAGTTAGAACAGTTGGATTTATTCTGTTGAAACTTAAAACTTTAACTTTAAAATAATATAAACAATATTTTTTATTGGTATAATATGTAAACCTTTGCTGCTGATGACGAAAAAGAAAAAATAGGTATCTTTTATTATTATAATTCGTAGAATCTATTTTACTGATTTACTGTAACATTGTTATTATCATGGAAATAACAGACATCAAACTAATTAAAACATCTTGACCGATAGTCAGTAGCGTAGAACTTTTAATCGTCACACTAATGGAATTAGTTCTCTATTTTTAAATAAATTTCCTACCACATTTCCACGCCATTTGGCCAATATGCGAGTTAGCGAATTTTACGAATTTGGTAAAGGCACAGATTTGATAAACCGTTTAAATCACTAACTAGCAGATCCGGTAAATAATGTTTAATTTTAAATTGTTTAACCATGAACAATAAGGTTTCCTATTTTTTAACCGACTTCAAAAATAAGGAGATTGTTAATTCGCCTGTATGTTTTTGTGTGTACAGATCGACACACAAACCTGAATCAACAAAAAGAATGCGGATACAAAGTCGGTCTATATAGGGTCGCTACATTCGGCCATATTACTTTGACGTGTTATGACGTCACATCTCCCATTTTTCGGCCATGATGTTCAGTGCCGGAAGTACCTATACAGTTTATTATATTAGTAGAACAACCGTTTACATAACAGTTTTTAATTATTATTAAGTTGTAAATTCTTTTATTTTAAATAAAAAACATTTAGAATTACATCTCTCAACAAATATCACTTCCAAAACAATGCAAAATGAAATGCGCAAATTCTAGACGCCACTGGATTGATCATCAGCTTTGATTTTACCGAGTCTTGCCAACTTTTCTCCGTAAAGTGCCCTTCCTTGCGTCCCCGACCTCGAACCGCCTAAAAGTTGAGGATATGTCGCAACCTTATAAATATAAACTAACCTTGTGCGGATAAAATATGTGAGGCAGTAGCGACGTTGTCAAAAACTTTTTAAATTTTCCTTTAACTGTTCTTTCCTATAAGTCACATAAAACAAATAATCTCCATTTGTCATTTAAAATAACTAAATATTACTTATAAAAAACCTTATATTTTATTAATATTTCGGAAATGCAACCAACGTTCTTCTAATTAGTTTTACCTTGTTAAAATAAAGGAAACATTTTTAAATGCCAGATGATCTACGCATATTTGACAATAACGAAAAAAAAGGTGGAGCATAGGCAAGTAGGTATAAAGCCGCGTACAGATCTGCACACGCATACGCTGAGTAACTACACACACGCATGTGTGCTCAAGCCGTGCGCGCTCAGATCATTCGTCGGAAATTTTTATTGCTACGTATGCGTGCGTGCTCACGGCGCTCCGGCGAGAGCGCCAAAAGGATGCAGGGTGTCTTGTATCCCATAATATGGGATATTTCTCATACTGGTCAATGAGCGCCAGGCAATCTTCATTGGACCACTCCATTTTAATCAATAAACAAAAACTTTTACTACAAAAATCCCGGGAATACAACAACAGACGATTGTTTCGGTCCAAACTGAGCGCGAACGCATACGCATGTTTCTTTAAACCGTTCGAAAAACCGACAACAGGCTGGCTCGCGACGTGCGCGCTCAAGTCATTCGCGAGAAGCAATGCATGCGGCGAGAAGTCACGAGAGCGACGTCCACATTTGCACACGCATGTGTGTATGTGTCTTCGCTCTCTGCGTGTGCAGATCTGTACGCGGCTTAAGGTATGCGCAAAGATGGACGCCGCGGATGCTGATAAGCGATTGGTCAATTCAAGCCGCGTGACGAATGCGATGATTTGTGGCGCAACCAGAGGCGTAGAGAGGAGGCTAGAAATATTATTTGTTTAGTTCTTGAATTTAGTACATTTTAAGTAATATTTTAGAACTTTTATGAATAAGGTAAACAATCAATTCATACCCTTGTGGTCAAACTTCATATAGCCGAACCCGTGAGGTGATTGCAAATGTTTATAGAATTTGTGATGAGGAATGTGACACCAATTTATTAAAACTGCCACTTAAACGGAAGAGAAAGAGTCGCGATGTATACTGGTGTTAGCCTAAGTTCTGTGAAAAAAATTCACAAGGAAGACGTCTCCAGATATAAAGAGGCCTCGTCTTTCTGCGGCCGAAAAAACCGATGGGTTCGACTTTAGTATAACTATAAGCAAACTATACACAAATTTTATTTGACCCTAAAGGTAGTCCCAACCCTAAAAAAAATACTCCGCTAAAGAGTAACAAAAACTTTCCATTTTCCTGTGAAACGTTGGGACGTTTACTAAAGGCAAATGGATTTTATTGACGACAATGCCAAAGTAAACGTAAACTTTTAGTAGAAAGACCCAATATATTGCACTGGAAATACAAATATATTTATGCTATTTGCAAATATAGGGAAGAAGGCCGCAATGTGATTTATATTGATGAAACATGGATAGACAATGACCTACCCTTTAAATCTTGTTGGCAAAGTGCTAAAGTTTTCAGAGTAATTAAAAATGTTAGTACTACAAGTAAGAATTTAAAAAATGTTTAAAAATATAGGCATTCGTTATATTAGGTTAAACGAGTTAATGAGTATTTACGGTGAAAATGAAAAATTATTATTTTTATACTTAACGAATTTTTTTTATTGACAATAGAATAAATATTAGGGTCTTAACACGATTTCCTTTAAAATGGTTTTCCGGTTCCCTTGGGCAAGCCACTGCCAACAGTGTGTATGTATGTATGTATAAATTGAAATGACACTGTTTTATTAATAATTTTATGCATTTAAACATTTTGGCGAACATCCAGAAACTCTTAACTGGAAAATATTAAATTTTATTTTATTAGGATTTGCTTTTAAGTTGCTTATTTACGGAGAACTTTATAAAATCATGTTATTTTATATTTATTAAGAGCCAAGCTATTTAAAGTAGAAACAAAATTAAATATTTGGTAACTTAAGTACCTGCGTAATGCCTTAATCGCGTCGTTAACAAAATTATTATAACTTTCCGACATAAGATACAGGTTATTAGGATTTAGGTTAACACCTGGAGTTCGTTGCGTATTATGTTATAAACTCATAACTCATTAAAGTTGTACGCATTATCTTAAGGACTGCAGTTAATAACATTTACTATACTATACTTTTTCGTGAGAGAACTAAAAAAGCACGTACATCATAAAAGGGCAAAAAACCATCGGCGTACTGTTCCTTAATAACTAAAAATCTAAAAATATTATATAAATTTTAAATGACATTTTTGAAAACAAAATTTGGATAGGGCGAATTAACTCTAATAACACACAATAGAGAATTATTGCAAGTTGCCTTATTAAGCTCGGGTATTATTAATACCGGCCTTATTTAAATAGTAGAGAATTATTGCATAGTGAAATAAGGCCAGGCACAAATAATACCGGCCTTATTTTGACATATGAGCTTGCGCAGCTGCATGAGTAGGATAAGGACTCCCTTAATAAGTATAGTGCCTGGCTTTATTTATGTCGGTTTTAGGCCGTGCCTTATTTTGGCCTTATTTTAACTTTGGAACTGTTCGTGTAAACCGAACGGCTGCCGAGCACAAAATCGAAAAGTTTTTACAAGTAAAAATACCTAAAAACCTTGCTTTTTCAAATGTATTTCTTTAATTGTGTAAAACAAAATCATACAACACAAAACAACAAAGAAAAACAACTAATTTTTTTTTAATTTTTTAGGTTAATAATACTGTCAACATGATTTGCAATAACTCTAAATTATGGGTACATCTTGGGTACAAGCACTATTTAAATAAGGCCGGCATTAATAATTCCCGAGCTTAATAAGGCAACTTGCAATAATTCTCTAGTGCTTCTACCCATAATTTAGAGTTATTGCAAATCATGTTGACAGTGCCATTAACCTAAAAAAATAGTGAAAAATGTTTACTTGTTTTTCTTTATTGTTTGTGTTGTGGAGTTTTGTTTTACAGAATTAAAGAAATACATTTGAAAAAGCAAGGTTTTAAGCATTTTACTTCTAAAAACTTTTCAATTTTGTGCTCGGCAGCCGTTCGGTGTACACGAACAGTTCCGAAGTTAAAATAAGACCAAAATAAGGGTCGACCTAAAACCGACATAAACAAAGACGGGCACTATACTTATTAAGGGAGTCCTTATCCTACCATGCATCTGCGCAAGCTCAGATGTCAAAATAAGGCCGTTATTATTAGGGCCTGGCCTTATTTTACAGTGCAATATTTCTCTAATGTTTAGAAAACTTACGTTTTAGGTACACTTTGGGTCCGAACGTTCAAGACTAAAAAAAACCTATATAAACGTATTACAAACGTTGTTTTAGAACATACATGAAACGTTTTTATTGACCGTATTCTAAACTTAAATGAATAATGATATGAAATAAATTTAAAAGAATCTTAAATAATTATTTTTGCACAATAAAAAATTTTTAATCGTACTTTTAGGAATAAGATATAACCTTTTTTTGCATAACTCTAAAAGTTGTTCCTTGAAAAAATATTCGAGGAGCATTATTCGTTAGAAACGTACTGTGTGGAGCGTACCCATGACATCCCTAATTTTCGCTAGAAACGCACCCTCAAATCTTCTGTCATTAGTAAATGACATTTTAAGTTTTAAAAGTTTTAGTGAATTTTATATGATTAGTATTCCTTGATGTGCTGTTTTTCTTTAGTATTTTGTGGTGTGCTGTTTTTGTCTTGTTTTTCTAAATTAATTAACCCAACTAACTGATAATTGTGTTAGTGCTGGTGTTGTACATTTTATTTTTGAACTCTAATTTTAAATGGAACACAAGCAATTTTAAAATTTGACATGCACTTTTATTTTTTTGGCCATAACTGTATATAGATACATATAAGTTGTGTATAATGTGCGTTTTTTAATTAAAATTTAATAAATAAGGTTATATCCGCCTAATCCGAAATAAAAGTAGTTTGTTATTTAAATGCCCAAAACATTTATAGAGTAAGAGCCCGTGAGCGGCAGACCTTCGACATTTTGTAAAAGCTGTAACTTTGTCAATGCATGCTCCCAATATAGGTAGACGTAATGGTAGATTGTGAAGTTTGACTCATAGTGGCTTTGGCAGGTACGAGGTACTAAAGGTTAATTAATTGAAACAAAAACTTCGTTATTTTGTACAAGCTGAATTTTATATATGTTACTTGGGTAACTGTTAGAAGAAATTTTCCCAATCGGCATACAGTTTTGACAGTTCCAACCCCTTGGCAGACAAACATTTTGGAGTGACTCAATGGTCCGACCATGTACAATATTTTTGTTATTTAACAAGATATGACAAAAAGTCTTATTATATAGGAGATGTAGATTTTTTAAATAGGCATGTACTTAAAATATTTTGATGTATACAGAGAGTTCCAAAAACATTTTTGTTTAATTAACTTTAAAGCAATAACTTTTTTTTGGACCCTCTGTATACATACATCAAAATATTTTTAGGACATTCTCATTCGAAAACCCTACAAATCTCATATAACACTTTATGATATATCTTGTCAAATAACAGAAATATTGGTCTTTATCGGACTATTGGACCACCCCAAAATATTTGTCTGTCAATAGATTGGAAGTGTCCAAACTGTCTGGCGACTAAGGAAATCCTACATTATTTTTGCATTAAATTGAGTGGCTTTTTTTGATAATGCGGCAACCATACATACACATCGGGCTTCATGGCACACTGGGATTGAAATGATTCAAATTATAGCTATGCAATTTAATGCAAAAATAATGTGAAATACGTAAAAAATCGGGGTTTTAAAAGCTGAAACTCAAATATTGTATGCCACTTTAGCTTTAAATCAAGAATTGTTTGCAAAAAGAAGGGGAATATTGTTAAAATAGGATTAGTTTAAATTTCAAGTCTGATGATGATTATCTCAAGAACGAAACGTTTCCGCCAAAAATTCTTTCAGATTCGTGATCAGCGCCCCAAAAAACCTCCGTATACCAAATTTCGTCAAAATCGGAGTTGCCGCAGGTTTCTAGAAAATTACCAAATTTATAGTTTATTTTATTCAAATAATAAAGAAAAAACACTGGCTTAATATTTCAAAGAGGCACCATTTTTTTCACTAATAATTAAAACGTGTGGGTATTGATACAATCAGCATTTGTGCATGGTGAACATTGTAATTATTCCAGGTTTCTTCAATTTTATTCCACAAATCATCACTGTTTTGTGGATGGAAATCATTGTTCTTGTTAATTTCCTTTACGATATATCCCCACACGTTTTCGTTTGGATTAATATCAGGGCTTCTTGAGGGCCAAGGTAACAATGAAATGTTATTTTCCAGTAGCCAGTCCGAAACTCTCCTTGCTGTATGGACGGGGCAGTTGTCATGCTGGTATATAAAATTTTCTTGTTCAAATATATTGTTTACCGATGGCAACATAACATTTTGGAGTATGTGTAGGTATATAAGCTTGACTATTAAATATTTCTCGAAGTTCTGAGGTTTTGAATAGTGCTTCTTGGTTTCCCAACTTGCTGAGCTATTCTTCCCAGAGAAACACCTTCTTCGAATAGAGTAATTACTCTCGCCTTCTCTAGTTCATTTATTTTCTAAAATTAAAAAAGTAAAATAATATAATTTTGAAATGTGTGACAGATAACAATTTGTCAAGTAAGGTATATTTCCAGGTGATCCAGGTACGCAAAAGCCAACATCACACTGGGAAAAATTAGGTGTACGAGATTTTAATTCCGTCACAACAACTGGTTAAAGTAGCAAATATTTTTTTATTTTAAACACTCTGATCGGAAATATAGAAATTGTTGTTCGATAAGTAAAAAAAAATTGATATTTTAGTGCAGCCCAAACCATGTTCGCTGTCAAACTTTATTTTTATTAGACACGCTATTAACTTAAATACTAAAGCAAAAAACAAAAATAAAAGATTGTGTTTATAAATAAGACGCCAACTTTAAATTAAACAATAAATGTGGTCTAAATGATGATATGATTGTTGCCAGAAATTTGCAAGTTTAGATAAACATCTAATTATAATTAAATGATCGGACAGATGGAGTATTAAAATAAAAGTACTAGTGGAGGATGCATGCCAAGTGAGATCCAGTTTAATAACAATATAATAATATTTGGTTTAGTGGGTATTTATGTAAAAGTGCAGGATTTTCATGTATATTTTGCTACCTACTTTTAACTACAACCAAGAGGGATAGAAAAGACATCCTGTATAAAAGTTTTATACTTTTTATCTATTATCTTTTGATCAAAAAAATAAAAAAGGAACAAATAAACATCAAAATGTCAAGAAGAATAAAGAGGTAAACTTGTTTTAAACGGAACAACCTGTATATAATAAGCTTTACAAAAATACCACATTTAATATATATATATATATATATATATATATATATATATATATATATATATATATATATATATATATATATATATATATATATATATATATACAGTGGCGACAAACTAATTTGAAACGATACTTAAAAAACAATTTAATAATTTTTATACAGAAATGTACACGAGAAATTTCAAATTTTATTACAATGATACTTTCATTTGTGTAGTATGGGATTTAGGTCCAAATTGAAAATTAAAAAGGTGTTTTTAGATTTTCATTTTATTAATTTTTTCAAACGTTTCGGCATTATGCCTTCTTCAGTGAATTTATCTAAAAACTAAATGACAAAGTTGCTTTTTATTATTGCATTATTAAAATTAATATTACAAGTTATTTTTTTTTACTTGATTTTACATATATATATATATATATATATATATATATATATATATATATATATATATATATATATATATATTATATATATATATATATATATATATATATATATATATATATATATATATATATATATATATATAAAAATATTGTTGTATATACAACTAGATGGCGCACTTTTTACCTACCACCTTTAACCTCTCGATGCTATGGCTGGTTGTTTTTAAATTTCTTTGTGAGATGGCACTGCTGTCTGTATTTATTAGTTCTGATCGACAGAAAGAATATTTACAGTCAGTCGGGTCTTCATCAAGGCGTCTAGCGACCTGAAGCGGTTTGACAAGTCTTAACGAAGACGAAACACGTATCACCGTCTTGGTCGGGCCCGGGGTATTCCATTTTCTTTTGGAGACTTCGTAATTTTTAAACAACCAACCATAGTAGCTGAATTCTTACAGGCCATTGATGAGCCATATGCCCAAAGAACTTTACCTTTTAATTATATATATATATATATATATATATATATATATATATATATATATATATATATATATATATATATATATATATATATATATATATATATATATATATATATATATATATATATAATAGTTTTCGAGTATATTGGACCTTTTTAATGGTGACATAATATACAGGGTGTCCCATTTTAAAAAAGTTTACCTTCTTATTTTTCTTGTTTTGGATGTTTATTCGTTCCTTTTTTTCTGCTCAAAAGATAAAAGATCAAAAATATAAAACTTTTATATAGGACGTTTTTTTCTATCTTTCTTGGTTATAGTTAAAAGTGGGTGGCAAAATATAAATGAAAACCCTGTACGTTGTATTTTTCAAACCTAAGTAAGAAATTGAACTACTTGGGTGTTTTTGTAAATGTTATGATTCGGCGTTTATTTCTTAAGAACTTATATGTATCCCACTTCAGTTTCAGGCCACATATACAGCATGTTGTGTATCGGATGCCAAGTTAATAATTTACACCCCCTTAACTTCTTTAGCGCAAAAAGAATTATAATATCAGTTTTTGGGCCATATTATAGTTTACCAATCGGTAATCAATTTTTTATTACCTCCTAAAGTAAATAAATAACCAAGGTTAATTTTTATTTAAATATACAGGGTGTCTCTAAAAGGTGTGTACAAAATGCTACCATAGAATTCGTGGGCCAAAATAGCGAGATACAGGGTGTTAGATTTTTATAGATATTTAGAATAATGTCACTTTATTTTTCGAGTTACTTTTGGCAAGCATCGTTATTTGATACCCATATTGTGGAGGTGCAATAAAATGTCTAGTCTTGGAGGTTTCCATGTTGGATTTAAAATGACGTCATACAACTATTCATGTATTGTCATCCAAACTAAACGTGTATACCAAATTTACATACATACATTGCAAGTTAAATAGAAACTTTAAAATAAAAAAATAATCTTAGTAAAATTTTCACAAGACTTATCAGCATAGCTTTAGCATCTGTAAAACTAAAAAAACAAAATTAAACTATTTCACGACAAAAAAGAGTAAAAATAACTAAAATAAGTAAGTACGAACAATTTATTTTTAAAGAAATATACTTGCAAGATTTTTAACTAATTTATGTCTTCCTTTAGCTAAGTCATAAATAAAATCTAAAAATACTTCTAATGCTGTAACTAAAAACAAAAATAAAAAATTATATACTCCTTAAATTTACAAATAAGATGCCAACTTTATAAATCATACGGCAAATGAGGTCTCGTAAACAATGATTTTATTCTTGCCAGAAACCCAGGTTTTTTTTTTTTTGATAAACACCGTTTACAAACATAAATAGTAAAAAAATACAGGATAAAATTTAAAAACACTAAAAATTCTACGTGAAACTTACTGCAATGTTCGTTAGGTACACACACCCTTAGGTTTGAAAATATTACTAAAGTTGGTTTTACACCTATCAAACTTGTCGCCAATAAATTTGATCAAATATTTAAAATTATTTGACAAACTTCTTTGAAGCAAATGTCACGGTTGCCAACTGAGGCGATTCTGGATTTTTCTCCTTGAAAAGTAAAATACATGAAACACTAATAAAATAAATATAAATAACTAAAAGTTCAATGCTGTCCTTAAAATCTTTAAATAAACACTCAGTGAATACCACTACAAAAGCCAAACATTACGACAATCACGATAAAATTCAAAAGCCATGCCGGGCTCCGGTACAACTGAAAGCTACCGCCCCCTTAAGAGCAAAAAAGTCCTTGTTCCAAGTCATATTGTTTACTTAACTTTTTTAAATAACCCTTTTTAAATCCTGACTTCATTACTTTATTTACGTATTTCATCCCGTTACTCAGTCCTGGCCCCCTAAGTCACTTCGGGCACGGTAATTTGGACTGCCTTGAACGCCCTCTCGTCGTGCCTGGTAGACGAAACTCAACCTTCGGTCGGCCTCTTGGACAAACGATCAAAAAACAAAAGAGATTAGAGATTAGATTAGATTAGGAGGTGGATTGCATATCCTCTAACACTGCAACCTGCTCAGGTTTATTGTGTGTCCTCCGTCCATAGGTTAGAGCACGCTATCCAAGCCGGTCTGTTTAATCAGACTCCACAAGCTTGAAACTGGCCCCTTGGTATATCTTGCCGCTTTAGGTTTTCTTCACCCAGCCTTGCAAACCGCAGACGACAAAGGGCTTCGCAGTAGCACCATACGTGTTCTGCGGTTTCTTCCTCCTCCTGGCAGAACCTACATAGGTTTTCTTCTGCCAGGCCCAAAAAACAAAAAGATAAACATTTGTTCAATAAACAAAAAAGAAAAACATATAATTCACTAATAATTGTCTTGGCATTTCTCACAAATAGAATTAGAAGGTAAAATAAAAAGTGAACAATAGACCAGGCCACGGACGTATATACAGTGAGTCCCAGGATAGGTGTTACAAGAGGACAAATGCACTAAATTTTTAAAAATTTTTACCTTATGCATTAACAGTTTTTAAAATACTTGGCGTAACGCAGCGAATTAAAAAAAAATATTTTAAATTACATTTTTTTTTAACTTTTGCTCCCTCCTGCCCATTATTTGTTGTAATCCGTAATGTAAAAAATTGACAATTACATTTTTTTAACTCTCGTGCTTTAACTTTAAATTTTGACATAAAATTCAATTTTCTACAACATTCACTTATACAATTTTTTTTCTATTTTTAAGAATAAAAGTAGTTAACTCCTGGGCATTTTTTATATTTTTAGTCGTTATTACTTGCCCTGTATAGTACCAATTGAAGTAAAATTTTGTATTTATAAGTTTTGGACCATGCGACCCGTTTTCTTAAAATTTCGTTTGAAAATTCAAAAATGTTGTTCCATTTGTCCTCTTGTAACATTTTTCCTGGAACACAACTGTATATAGGTTTTTATAGGTAGTATAGTTCATTACACCAAGTACTATAAACATTATTTAAAAAAGCGATTTTTATGGTTTTAAGGCCATATAGATTTAAAGTGGTGTTTTAGAGAGAAAAATTAAAGGAACTCTACTTATTATGTTTGTGTTCTATATTAATCTAAAAATACTCACAAATTCTGTACTACCCTGTATATTAAATTTTCTAAGGTTCCAAAGAACTTTAATCAACTACAAAAAAACACATATTGAATTAATTCTTTTGATTTCTTTTATAACCTCTGCGTAAATAAGGGGGGTAATGAGTGTAATATTCTCCCTCCCCCTAAGACAGGTAGAAAAAATAAGGTTGTTTTATTGTTTTTTTTTGTGGTAGTTTTGCACAATCTAACATGTTTTAAGAAGTAAAATCTGTAAATATGTGTTTTTAAGAAAGGCCTTTTTTATTTTTTGTTTTGGCCGATTTTTGATTTTGTCATTCAAAAAGAGGTAAACGAGGTTAAAATCAAAGTCGGTCTATATAAGGTCGCGACATTCGGCCATATTGCTTTGACGTGTTATGACGTCACATCTCCCATTTTTCGGCCATGTTGTTCAGTGCCGGAGATATACAGTTTATTGTATTAGTAGAACAACCGTTTACACAACATTTTTAATTATTATTTAGTTGTAAATTATTTTACTTTAAATAAAAAACATTTGGAATTACATCTTTCAACAAATATCACTTCCAAAACAATGCAAAATGAAATGCGCAAATTCTAGACGCCACTGGATTGATCATTAGCTTTGATTGTACCCAGTCTTGCCAACTTTTCTCCGTGGAGTGCCCTTCCTTGCGTCCCCGACCTCGAACCGCCTAAAAGTTGAGGATATGTCGCAACCTTATAAATATAAACTAACCTTGGTTAAAATATATTTCATTTATTGCATTACCCCCACACGAAATGAAATTATCTACGCCACTGACGCCTAGTCAGCTATTTTATGTTACAAATGATCATCACTGTTTTTAACATCGTAGTTAAATTTATGAGAAATTCATTGTGTCGATTGATCGATACTTAGTTGACAAAATATTTTGAAAAATAAAATTTTAACGAGTTAAAAGATAAAATCATTATACATATGTAGGTAGGCTGGCAACAACATAACTTATTTATAAAAAAAAATTAATCATGTGGGTATTTAAATTAATTTCAATATTAGACAATTAAAGCTAAAATATATTTGAGAAGTATATTCATTCAAAAAAGAGACATGTCCAGGTGCAAATATTATATACCTAATATAATTTTGCTATACAGGGTGTAATTTAATTGATGGCTAGAAATACAGGGTATGATTTCTTAGCTTATTTTAGGAAGAAAAGTTCATATGAACATATGTTCTAAACGTCCTAACTTTTGAGATACAGGGTGTCAACATTTTCAAAAAAACCATAATGAATATAAACCTTATTTAAATATGTATTTATTATTTTTGTTACATAATTGCCAAGAGATTCAAGGAGGACCAAGAAGTCATCTCACTACTGGCTAAGCAAAGGTTTTCGAACCTTGATACCGGACAGAAAGGACTGGGTGGCAGGATCTCCCATTAAAGCCGACCTAATTAGGTAAACAGACGGCTTTAAAACGGACCAAGGAGTTGGAGCAGGCATATATGGGGACAAACCAAGGACCAAAATAAACTTGGGTCTCGACAACACCCTACTGTGTTCCAGGCTGAAATTGTAGCCAAAGAACAATGTGCTAGGAAAATTATCAGAAGAAATTATGTGGATAAAACCATAGTAATTTACTCGGACAGCCAGGCAGCCATCAGGGCGATCAAGCAGGTCAAAATCAGCTCTAAGCTGGTGCGGGACTGTGTAGTTGCCCTGGAAAAGGTGGGTGCGTCCAACAAGCTAACAATTGCCTGGGTACCAGGACGCGAAGGCCACGAAGGCAATGAGAAAGCTGATAAATTGGCAAAGGAGGGGCTGACAGGACGATGGTAGGTCCCGAGCCCTACTGCGGTATTCCGTCATGCCAAGTAAGGTCATCTATTAGATCATGGATTATGAGGGAATCCCAAGACTGGTGGACAAGAACACCAGGACAGCGTCAAGCGAAAGTATTCATCAAGGCTTACTCGCCGGAATTTACGAAAGACCTTCTGAATTACAACCGGAAGGCAGTAAGAATAATAGTGGGTCAATTAACAGGTCATTGCAGACTGAATAAACACCTGGAAATCATGGACCTGGTAGAAGGAAACCTATGCAGGCTCTGCCAGGAGGAGAAAGAAACCGCAGAACATGTATGGTGCTTCTGTGAAGCCCTTTGTCGTCTGCGGTTTGCAAAGCTGGGTGAAGAAAAACCTAAAGCGGCAAAATTTACCAAGGAGCCGGTTTCAAGCTTGTGGAGTCCACTGATCTCGATGGATTGCTAATGTTATAACCTGCGCGAAACAAAAGTTACATTTCATGGGCGAAAAAACCGGTTTGTACGCAAGCCAGTTGAGGGTAAACGCACCCGGACCCAAACAAACTATTCGCATTATAGAAAAGAATGTGTTGACCGCGTCCTGGTTTTCTGTTCGAAGTACGGTAGCTCGTGAGCGTTACGGTCAGACCGCGGACGAAGGGTACGGGGTGCCGGTGTTTGTATTTTGCCACGGCTTTTAAGTGCGCATGTTCGTCCACCCACTGCGCGCGGTCGTAAAAATCCGAAAAATGCTTCTTGCCACTGCGAATCTAAATGTAGGTTATCTATGGTAGAGTCTGATTAAAAAGACCGGCTTGGACAGCGTGCTCTAACCTATGGACGGAGGACACACAATAAACGTGAGCAGGTTGCAGTGATAATGGATATACAATCCACCTCCTAATCTAATCTAATCTAATCTACATAATTGCTAAATAAAAATTTAAAACCTAATTAAAAAAAAATGCCGCAATGCCTCTTTTATGGTCTAAAAATATGCAATTAAGTGAATATCATTTTTCCTCTTAAACTATACAAGATATGGAAAAAATAAGAAACATAACGGCAGTATTTGTATTTGCTTAGTCTAAAGAAAGCACAACTATTTAAAAATATATATTTTAGGAAAAAGCAGTGGCGCCCCATGTTTTTTTTTTTTTTTTTTTTTTTTTGAAAAACATTCCATATAAATATGGTACCGACGTCAATAAATTTTTTTTTTAATTTTTTACACAAAAAGAAATGTCTTTAGCTGCTGTTAAGCAATTTATTAAATACCAATTAAATAACTGAAGCGGTTTAAAAATTACAATAAAAAAAAACGTTTTTTTTCTTATAATTTTAACACCCTGTATCTCTAAAAGGAAGCGTTTCCGGACATATCTTTATACATATAGGGAACTAGGGTTTATTTTCGACGTAAAATATGTCATTAAGATTTGATGCCTGAATTTTGGAACATCCTTTCTTTAAAAAAATCATAGTTTTTGTCGTACCCTGTATATCATAAAAGATGATAAAAATCCGATAAAATTGAATTAAAAACTAGTAATGTACCATAAAATTTCTATTGGACTTTTCTATTTTTTATTAATTAAGAAGCGATCGATTTTTATACTTTTATATTGATTTTTCACAAAGCGCTCTATCAGTTTTAAATGATTTAAGGATGTAAATCGATAGAAATTATAAAAGAATTTCGAACGATTTTTGATAAAATGTGGACAGGTGTCCCTTTTGGAATAAACACTTCTCATTTGGAAGTGCCGGCTCAAGGTATTTTTTTAATGTAGTGCCCTTTTCTTTAAAAAAATTACCAAAAAAGTCCTCACCTCTTAACTTTGGGCCCTTCTCCATGTGCCCATAACTTGGATGGGTGACCGGCGTTGTCGGTTTTGGGCAACGGCACGCGGTGTTCTGCTCGGGGTTGAACGAACGGACCGAGCAGCAACCATCCAAGTTATGGAATGAATGGTGTGTGAATGGGAAGGAGTAGGGGTCAAGGTACAATAAACCTTCAGGCTGCAGTGCACCACCTAGGGGGCGGTCGTCGGACCTGGGTGGGATGACCCCGAAAGGGCGAAAAAAATGTACCCGTACGGAAATGGCTTTTGGGAGGAGGGGGGCAAGAAGAAAGAAAAAAAATATGAGCCTAAATAAAAATTGAAGAGCAAAAAAAGTCCTTACCTTTTCGATAACCTAAAACAGCAGAAAAAAGGTCCTTACTTTTTCAGATACATATTCTCTCCTGGGAGGGGGGTAAAATCCGAAAAAAGGCAATAATGCTCTACTTACATATCCACTACCGCCAAAAAGCCTATTCCCACCCTCCTGGCGGGGGTGCCATTGCTAGCGTACGTGCTCTACTTTCTTTTTCCTTCAATTTAAAAAGCAAACCGAAGTTAAAAAGAAAGTATAACCCGCCCGATCTGGCGCTAAAGTGGTCGTTTTACATTTCACGTTTAAAGCTCAATTTATAGACTGACGTTCCCGTTACCGATCGCCATTCGACGTTTCGGTATCTGATATGGCATATGGAAACGGTAAATAGAAAATATGTATTGTCAAATGGAAAGTTGTTGTTTCATCTTCTAACTGAAAACGTCAAACGGCAAACGAAAACAAAAACGTCAATCTTTAAATCCAGCTTTAAGGTCTGACCACACATAAACCTCACCAAGGCCGCACGGAGCTCGATTTACAATAAAAGAGGAAAGTGGGACAGATTAATTCGGAGAAATTCAAGCGGCACTTTTCATGCCCTCAAAATTATAAAGCGTTTTGTCTAGTTAGGTCTATTGCTCCATATATGTATATCTCCTTATTTTAAATAAAACAGATTTTTCTGCTTATCTCTGTTTTCTTCTTATCCAAACTTTAAATTTAGTCAACGATCCATGTTGTGAATGGATCGTTGATTTAGTATAGGAAAAACTGTGGGACTTAATTTGTGAAGGTTTATTTTACAATCAGGTGCAATTTAAAGCGTAGAATTACAGACTCATATTACTGCAATTTTATTAAATACAAAACTTTTGCACCTCATCCCCCTACATTTCACCAGCGAGATGCAAGGCTGCGAGCTTGTTATGGTTATGTGTGGCCACACCTAAATCCGGCACTGTCATTTGGTCTTCAATATTAAAATTATCTATTACTTTTCTATGACTACTTGATCCAAAATTCGTTTTATCCCATTTATGGCACCCTAGATTAAAATTTAAAAATATTTAATAGTTAAATGTAAATTGGTTGCAAATTTTCTATTCAAATAAATAAAAATATACCGGTTGTCCCATTTTACCGTTACAAAGTAAAATTAATATTACATGAGGAGAAAATCATAATGATCTATTAATTTAAAAAGCAGCACCATTCCCTTTTTACAAAAGGATAAACTTACAGTATTATGGTAAAAATAGGGCCCATATGGGATTCGAACCCACGACCTCCGAGAAGTATCAATTGCAGTTCGGCGCTCTAACCAACTGAGCTAACGGGCCGTTGATGTTTATAAGTATTCTCCCTAAAATTCAGGAATATTATATTAAATATTATGAATCATATTCCAATTAATATCAATGCAAATTACCAGATGATATCATCCACTTAAAATTAAAATTGCATTGCGAAGTCAATTCTGGATATTTTGGCGACTGAAATTTAAAATTAAAAAGTCTTCGATTTGAAACAGAGGATACGTTATCTAAATGTTTATTCAATTATTTACTTGACTGAAATGATCAAAAACGATTTTTTTTCGTGTCTACGATCAAAATATTTACTTATAATATTACTAGAGTTGTATTAATTACTAAAGATTTTTTAAGCACAGAAACATAAATATTTCTACAATATATTCGTGTAAAAGTCATCAAAAAATTAAGCTTTATAAATAAATCTCAAAATCGAAAAAAAAATCAAAAAATGTCTTTTGCATACTGTTATAAGAGGAATGATGCTGTGAATATACTGGCGGTAGCAGGTACTATAATAATTCCCAAGCAGCAAGCTGACGTCTTATTGACGTCTATTTTTAGTAATTTTTGGTCACATTTGATCAGCAAAGACTTCATAAGATGACGACAACATGACGTTAAACCGACAAAAGACGTCCCGTTAATGACGTCATAATGACGTCTTTAAGATGACGAAAAATTGACGCATAGACTTTTTTAAAAGCTAAAATGAACGATATTTTATTTGAAAATTAAAATAGGAAAAAACTCCTTACTGCTTGTAATTTCCTTGCTCTGCAAGGTCGCATCTTTCGGGACACTGTCCAACCTGGAGATGCAGATTTTTTCATTAGCTGAAAACATTTTTTCACAGCTAAAAAGAGATTACCAACGGCAGACCGGTCTCGAACTATTTTGGTCTCATAGGTACGGGGTAGGCGATAAACAGATGTGGAATAAACGTAGTAGTTTATTGTCCAATACGCCATCTATCGGTAGAGTTTTTTCCTATTTCAATTTTGTAAATTAATTACTCTTATTTTTCTGTCATGTGATATTTCGGTTGGACTTTGACACGAATCATATAATGTCACAAAATTTTTCTGGCGGGTTTTCTAAATATGACGTCATTAGATTTTTATGAGTATGACAAAAAAATGACGTCGAAAAGATGTCACTTCAACGACGTCATAAACACGTCATTAAAATGACGTTAAAATGACGTCATTATTTTGGTCTGATGATGTTCTATAATCAAAAATGACCAAAAATGACTTAAAAATGACGTCGTAATGGTACCCCCAGATATGACCAGCGAATTTCTCAAGCGGTGAGACTAAGATTGATCAATAGAAAGTTTTAAAAAACTATGTTGTTGGAAACAAAGATAATACATATTAGGGCAATGTTTAAAGAGAAGGTTAAAACTAGATTTGTGAAAATGGGGAATGAACTAAATATTTTGATGTATACAGAGTGCACCTACCAAAAAACCATTGGAAAAAACTAACATCACAGCAATAACTGTTTTTGGGACACTCTGTAGAATCACTGAATTTCTCAGACTTGAACAAATGCTATATTTGGTATAGAAGGAACAGTTTAAAAATGTAAATTCGGTGCTCTTTGATAAGAAAAAAAAATCACAAAAAGTTTAAAGCAAATAAATCGGCATGCTTGTCTTCGCGGCCGCCTTTGCTATATTTCTTTTATGATATGCCGGTTGATGCAGCTGGTCATCACACTATGGGATAGAAATTAAATTTTTTGGTCAAAATTCTGAAACTTACCAATCTAACTTAAAATGAGGTGCTTTTTACTGGAAAAATATTATAAATTATTACAAATGCTTTTTGGAAACCTAAAACTTAGTATATGTTATTATAAATTTACACCCCCTTAACATTATTATTTTTATTGTACAATATAAACTAAAATGTCAGCTTGTTTGGTTAATTCGGTAGTATTCTAATTAGTAATCCGATGATTATTATCTCATATGATATACAGGGTACGACAATAGGTATGATTTTTTAAATAGAATACCCTGAATATTATATCACCACCAAAAAATCTTTAAAATGCTTTAAAAAAATACTACATTTGATGTGTCTATCTCAATTAGTTTCGGAAATATGACCATCCAAATCTGAAAAATAATTTAAATTATTCTTAGAAGCGTAATAGAGATACATCTTCCCAACTTTTTTATTTTTAACGTATAAAATAAATTAAAAACACTGTTTTGTTGGGTAGATTCTGTAGAATCCATATACTTTCATCAGAATGCTTTTATCTTTTAGGATATACAGTGTAGGACAAAACATATTAAATTTTAAAATGGAAAACCTTGTAAATTATAAAAAAATCTTGATCGTCCTTACACTCAGAAGTAGCAAAAAGTAGGAAGGCAATTGTAAGTACAAAAACTGATAAAGAAAAAGATAAAAAAATCTCTGACAAAAGTAGCGAGACTTCGCGAGACTGCATCGGAAACACAACAATAGCCCTTATTATTTAAACTCTTTTACTTTTTTAGTAAACAAGGCTAATAATAAACTAAGTAGATTAAATGTTGTATATTTATGTTTACTTAAAATACATTTCCAAGTTTCTTATTACCCCAATAGAAGTCGTCATATCCTTTTATATTTATATTTATTTATAAGTAATTTATTGAGATATCTGAGAAATCCCTAAAGGGCCATCGACCGAAATCCTTCAGCCCATTTTATTTACAATATTATATATACATTCATTAATGTTTACTTGATAAAGAAAAAAATCAAACCTTTTCCTTCAAAAAACAAGAAAATATAGACAATAATGTTAATAATAGTTAATAACATATCCTTTTATAATTTTGCGTACATGTAGTTTGGAGTATCTACTTTGAAATACACAGCATGAGCCATTAAAATTTCAAAGTTGCTTTTTGGCCAAAATTTTGGATTTCTATCCCATAGTATGTCGGCGTGCCGCTGTAAAGGATAGCGGCGCCTTTGTATAAAAATAGTCCTATTGCAGGCGGCCTTTTTATGTTTTTTGTATTATTTTCAAAGGGTACCGAATTTGCGCTTTTAAAATGTTCTTACTATACATAGTATTAAAATGGAGAGATATTAGTATCTCTCAATAAATTTACTTCTGCATACAATGGTCAGCGTAGTAAACTTTGTTATAGTTAGGACCAGATTTTATTAATTCTGAAAGGGTTGCCGCAAAGTATCTAATGTAATCAAACTCTTTGTGAACAATGACTTATTGCATCAATAAATAATAGGCCCGATGAGTTTATAATGTTTGTGAGTACGTGATACACGTTTCAGCAATGTTTTTTTCTTAATTTATTTAAAAATATGTAATCAGGCTCTGTCAGAGGCTATGTGCATTCGAAAAGGTTTGTTTACTTTATTATTTTTGTGCACTTGGCGGCATTGCTTTCAGAATTAATTATAGGTGGTTCAGACTTTACAAAAAAGCGTTGAATAATCATAAATTGTTGAGGGATACCTATTGTTGATGGATATCCTCTCAATTTCCAACTCTAATTATTATTATATTCTTCGTTGTGCAACTTAATCTTTAAAATAAAACTTACCCAGTTGTCGTATTGTTAAAATTGTCCTTAATAAACTTAAAAATGTTTTCCAAAATTGCAAAAACTAATAATGTGGTTTTTAGGTACATTGTTGCAAATAAGGACATTAAACCTGGAGAAGTAATTATAACCGAAGAACCGTTAATAGTAGGACCCTGTACAGATTGCAAAGTTCTATGTTTAGGATGTTACAAAGATTTGGAAAAGGAAGACAAAATATTAAGGTATTACTTTTATCTAATTACTTGACTTATTTTAAACAAAAAAAAAACTGAAAAGGAAAATTAACTTGTCTTACTTGTTCAAAACTTCTAGCCAGAAGTATTCCTCTTTAGTTGAATAACCATCAAAAGAGCTTTTATTATAAATAAAACTAACCACCACGCTAAGAGATACATTTCATGTACTGTGAAGAGAAGTCAACCTCAGTTTTTATTATTTTTATACTTTTGTATAGTTAAAACCATATTTATTTCATTCTGAAAGCGATGCCGTAAAGTACACAAAAAATGATAAAGTAAACAAACTTTTTTCGAAAGCACATAGCCTCTGACAGAGCCTGATTACCTATTTTTAGATAAATAAATAAAAATATTGCGAAAACACGTATTACGTACTTAAAAAACATCCTCTTATTTCGTCTCCGGCTTGCCATAAACCCTGTAATGCGTGGCGTAGTCGTCGGGTTGAATATTTCTTGCTGCAATAAATTATTGTTCACAAAAGGGTTTATTTGCTTTATTATTTTGTGTGTACTTGGCGGTATCGCTTTTAAAATGAAATAAATATGGGTCTAACTATATTCCCAAAATATGTTGAGACCTTCTAGATTGATTATCTTTGCGAGCTACAGCTAGCTCGCGAATGACTAGTTTATAGCTCCGACAGTGAAGCTGTTATTTATTCTACAGGGCATTAAAGAATAATAGAAGATTGTTAAGAAAATTAAAGGGCAAATTTTACTATTAGAAACTATTAGAAAGAAGTTTAAATTAACATGGGTCCTCAAATTTATGTATCCTCAACATACAGGGTGTTAAAGTTGTATTTTTTTTAAATTCTTAAATATCTTTTACTGACCTTTGTTTTAATTTGGCAATATTATTATATGGCATTATTGGGGTAGGTAATTTATCCATATTTATATAAACATTTTTATGTTTTCTAATATAGAATTTTCTCTTAAATTTTGTTTACAACATTCTGTAACACCCTGTATATTTTTATCTTTTATTTTTCTTCAGTTGTCCCAACACCCTGTATATTTTTATCTATTTTATTTTAGTTGTCCAAATTGTGGTTGGCCAATATGTTCTAAGAGTTGCTCGGGCCTTAAGAAACATCATGGCCACACAGAGATAGAATGCACGATATTACAGGAATGTAAATCAGCGACATATCTAAACTTTAATAACTTTGAAGAGATGAGGATCAATTTTCAAGCCATAGGTAATATTAAGTTTATTTGTGAAACATCTTAAATTTTAACGTATGTCTGAATATGGTAGACCATTATTTATCATTAAAATTCAAAGAAGAAATTCACGCTTCCATTGTCTTTATTACATTTAGTAACACAACGTTTCGAGCAGTACAATCTCTGTCCGTTTTCAAATCTAAACTAATTAATAAAGCTACTGAGTTTTATATATATTGGGAAGACCATTCATGCACCCCTGATGGAGTTGGGTGCTGTCAGGCGTGAGGTTCTTTACCCAGGACGTCAGCATCGGTGCGCTTTAAGAGTGGTTTCCAAATGTCTCGGTATTTCCACACTTGGTTTGCTTGCCAAGTGTGGAATATTTCAAAATAAACTTGTTTTTATCTTTTCCAGCTTCATGATATAAAAATTAAGAACGATACAATAGAAATAATTTTATATTTTGTATAAGTCAACCAAAGCTGGCATTAAGAGGAATAGTCACCCCAGTAAAACGTTTTTCCTAAGTAGCTTGGCTATTTTAAAAGATTTTTAAATTCGGTCTTCACTGAGCGTTTTGGAATATTATTGTGTAGGCCGCTCTGGAAGCACTTTTTTCATTTTTTGATTTTTGTTTTTATTTTTCCAAAAAGGAAAAAATAGAAAAAGTGACTCCAGAGCGGCCTAGACATAATAATTTTATTAAGAATGGCGAAAGAATGAAATTTCCATTTTCACTAGGAAACTTTTATAATCAGAAAAATAAAAATGCAAAAAATTTGGAAATAAATCAGTAGGCTCATCTTAAATTTGTACATGTGTCAACAATGTTTCAACCCCCACTACGCATAACTTCGCGAGACGGCAAGTGCAGCCTGCACAGCGTCGCGCTCGGCCCGCTTAGTGACCACTGCTAGTATGTTTCTAGCTGCGGAAAGGGATAGAGTTTGGATAATTTTTTGCAAATTAGGATTTTTCCGACTGTGAACTTATGTTTGTGATTTATTAATTTTTTAATTACACATGTTTTCGTAAGACACTTTTATTAGGCCAATTCGTGGTTAAAATATTTATAATTGGATCCCGAATTTAATTAAGGTTTTCTCCAACTACTCGGGCACATACCCCTCCAAGCATTAAATCACTGAAAAAACCTTTTCATAAATTAAATATAATATGTATTAGTAAAAATAATTACTATTCTGATTTTGTGGTTACTGGTTATAATATTATTCTGGTTGAGTCATTGTATTTTTACTTTCTTTTAGGATTTATTCTATTATGCTAATCTTATTAGGCAACAGTTTTTCCTCGAATTAGGGTTTTCGGAATATTTGCATTCGATAGATAAGAAAAATACTTTTTTTATATACCGTACGAAAAAACAAAAGCCAAAAAGAAACGATATAACTGCTTTTCATATACATATGTATACAGGGTGTTTTAGAAGTCTGGGATCAAACTTCATGGTGTAATTTCTTATGTTATTTTCTGAAAAAAGTTCTTATAAACATATGTCCGGAGTTGCTTTTACTGAGATACAGGGAGTTAAAAATTAAGGAAAAAAATAGTTTTTCCAAATATTTTTAATATGCTTGGGCCGATTTGGATAAAATTTGGTACATTTATTTAAAGTAGTAAGGCGCTTATTTATTTCTAACCAAATTGTTATTATTGGGTCCAGTGGCGTCTCGGTGGGCACCGCAATTTATATTATTGAGCAAAAAAGCACGCAACTGACTTTTTTGACGTTTTTATATTTTTTTTTATATAATTAGGCAATACAACATTTTAGTCTTTTGTATTTTCTTCCTTGTGACCAAGAAAATCGAATCAAACAGCCGCCTTGACGAAATCAAGCAACAAATTTTTCGTGGTTTTTGGGCAAAATTTGGTCATTTTTTTTATTCAATTTTTTACCGATTTCCAGTTATCGTAGAGAAAAGTGATAAACAGCTTTTCAACAGGCAATTAAATAATCTAAGGAATGGCGCAAAAGTTTTTTAAAAATTTTAAATAATAAAGCGACAATTTTAGGTCAAAATCGGCACTTTTTTAGTAAAATTCAAAAATTCATATCTTTAAAACAATTTAAACTAGCGACTTAAAATTTTAATATGTTTTAGAGCAAATAGTAAACATTATGCTAAAATTATTTTAAAATTTTAGCTTTAGTACTTTTTTCAGAAAAAAATAAAATGTAAAAAAATGTCCCATTTTTTTAACAAAAAAAAAAATGAAAATTTTAAAGCTTTATAAAACACGCTGTATAGATGATACGATTATGCTTAATATCTTGCTTTATAGAACTTTTCGTGTAAAATCCAATGACATTTACGTTTTTAATTCAAGGTCAAAATTTTAAGAAAAAAAAATAAAAACATGCAAAAATTTTAAAATTTTTGTCAATTTTTTCATTTAAAAATTTCTCAGAGAAAATAAAACATTTTAAACAGAAGACCATTTAGGCGTTTTGATTCTAAAAGAAGCCCTTTCATGTCCCAGTAATCCCATGACGAATGATGTAACCGTTTTCAAGTTATTAAGCCTGAAATTCGGTCAATTTTTTTCTACAAAATCGTAAATAACTCCGTTTCTATTTATCCGATTAAACTCAAAAACAACAGGATTCTGAACGGGACCATTTCTGACTTGTCTGCAAAATTTCGTTTCGATAAAATAAAACCCTGGACAGATAATTGATTACGCTCACCACGATTTTTAAAAAGTTACATTTTTGCCAAACCCTGTACTTAACGTGCTCCAATTGTTTTGAAAATTTTTGACAGTTATCCCATTAAGTGGCCAATTTTTCCTGAAAGTTTCAGCTTTCTATCTTTTCTCGTTTTGAAATTATGATTTTTTTAAATGCACGTTGAGCGAAAATTTAGTATGGGGATGATATACAGGGTCCGTCACGACGAGGTTGAGTCGACAAGTATATAGGAAACGCCTAGGAATATTTTTTCTGAAAATTTATATAGGAGGGTAACTGAAAGAGCTCTCTTTAACAAAAATATTTTCAACTCTCGACAGCTTCCGGTTATACCGGAAGTAGACATCAACTTCGTTATTTTAAATAGAATGTCCTATTTTTTATTGAATTTTGGAATCTACGTTAAATTTTAATACAACTTTGTATAAAACATCATACACCTAGGTCTAGCCATTTTGCAGCAATTTCAGTTTTCGAAATATTTGACAGATGCAACCTTAGACAAAAATAACAATTTCTTAAAATTCAAACAAGATAGGCTAACTATTTTCTGACTTTGGATAAATAAGATCCATATCTTACCACTCACATGAAAATTGTCAAGAAAAAATATACAAGGTGCCCAAAAATTAACACCGTATTCTGATATTTTGAAAACACAAAAACTTAATTTTTTAAATGTCAACCTTATTTTTTCTTCACCAATGGATTCTACGCTACAAAAGAAGGGCACTTTATAATTACAACCCTATGTTTAAAGTGAACGGTTTTGCGTATAAAGTGGAATAAACTTGTTAGTTTTTAGCGTTGCCCCTAATTAACTCGATAGCTTCTGTTTTTTTGTTGATTCATTCCTTGCCAAAGCCAACTGACATTTTTTGAGTGTCCTAATAAAGATAGAAGTATTTCGTTTTTCCACTTTATACGCAAACCGTTCATTTTAAATATAGGGTTGTAATTATAAAGTGCCCTTCTTTGTAGCGTACAGAATCCATTGGTGAAGAGAAAAAAAAATAAGGTTGACATTACTAGTGTAGTTCAAGGTTGCATCATAATGGGAAAAATAAAGACTGAAAAAAGCGTTTATTATGGGAAAAAAAATCGCTAAAGAAAAGAAAACAGACGGTTCATTGGGTAACACTAGCCAAGAAGATAAACAGTTCGTAAGTATAATTTTAATTTTACAATACAATTATCTTTTGTGGCGGAAGGAGGGGGCTAAGTCCCCCAAGAACAGAACGATCAGTAATTCAACGAGTCGCATTCAGGGGCAGTCATAGAGGAGGGGCCACCAAAATCTGTATTTTTAAGGGATCTTGAAAAAGTGAGGAGGAAATAAGTAACATTGAGCTAAATACTAGAGGACAAGGAGGAAATCCACTGTGGAGCCAAGAAAGAAGGTTACGATTAACCGCATCTAACTTTGGATCCATTTGTAAAATGCTACCTAAAACTAATTGTAAAAACAAAGTTAAGCAGCTGCTTTATTCTGATTTCCGAGGAAATGAGCACACTCGATATGGCCATGAAAAGGAACCTTTCGCAATTAAAGAATTTGAAGCAGAATTTAACATTAAAGTTCAAAATTGTGGCCTTTTTATCGATAAGAACTGCAGCGCTTTAGCTGCCAGTCCAGATGGTTTAGTAGGGTCGCGAGGTCTTGTCGAAGTAAAATGTCCATCTAAGGCCTTCAATCTTACTCCAACTGAAGCCATTAAAAATAAGATAATCAAATTTGCCACATTAGATGAAAATGGTAAAATGGCATTAAATTTAAAACATGATTATTACTATCAAATTCAAGGGCAGTTACACATTACACAGAGAGGTTATTGTTATTTTATTGTCTGGACACCCAAGGGTATGCTTGTCGAAAAGGTAAGGACACGACGGTGATTTTAAATTGATTTAAAATAAAACTGGTTTGAATATTTTAGATTTGGAGAGATAATGATTTTTGGAAAAAAAACATGGAAGAAAAATTGAAAGTATTTTATTTTAAATGTTTGTTGCCCGAAATTATAGATCCTAGACACACCAGGAAAATGGAAATAAGGAATCCACCGAGAATCCTATAGATTAATGTTTTGCCATTTTGTATTAGAAAAGATATTGACTTTATATTTTGGGAATATAAAGTACTCATTAGGAGATTTAAAATAATGTGCCACAAGATCCCTCTTTCCATTTAACTTTTTTCCAATATGGCGTCAGCCGCCATCTTAAAATGTTCATCTGTCAATTTCACTCTAAAATATAGTATTTATGCATCAATTTTATATTTTAAAGTTTAATTTTTTAAAATTAATTCGATCAAAAAATAAAGGGGGGGCATTAAAGAAATGCACTGTATACATATTAACTAAACCGTCATCTTAAATCACTTCATTAATAAAAAAAAAACGCATCAAAATCCATTGAATAGTGGTAAGAAACCTAATAAAAAAATTGATACTTTCTGTATAATATATTTTTTATTTTATTATATACCTATTTATAAATCTTACAATTTAAGCAATTTTGTAATTTCTAGATGGTATAATAGCGTAGTTAAAATGTATTTTAGTTTTAGGGTTTTTTTTAATTTAACATCTTTTTGACCCACCCTGTATGGCAATTTTATATTTTATTATAAACCATAGCTAGCTGTAGACAATTCCTATAAACACATTTTTTAATTGCAATAGTAACAACAATATCGATTTAAAATGTAAACTATTTTTAAAACACTCTGTATATGTTTCTTTTAGATATTATTATACATAAAAACCTTTTCTTGAATCACTCTATCTATAGAAAAAAAAGCCGCATCAAGATCTGTTGAGAATAGTAAGGTCAATATCGAATTTTAAATATAAACTATTTTTTAAACACTCTGTATATGTTTTTGGATAGTATTATACATATAAACCTTTCTTTTAAATCACTCTATCCAATTAAAAAAAAACACATCAAAATCCGTTGAGTAATATCGGATTTTAAATGTAAACTAATTTTTTAAACACTCTGTATATGTTTTTTTAGATATTATTATATATATAAACCTTTCTCTTGAATCACTCTATCTATAGAAAAAAAACGCATCAAGATCTGTTGAGAATAGTAAGGTCAATATCGAATTTTAAATATAAACTATTTTTTAAACACTCTGTATATGGTTTTTGGATAGTATTATACATATAAACTTTTCTCTTAAATCACTCTATCTATTAAAAAAAACGTATCAAAATCCGTTGAGTAATATCGGATTTTAAATGTAAACTATTTTTATAAACACACTGTATACATTTTTTTAGGGTATTATTATACAAATAAACCTTTTTCTTAAATCACTTTATCTATAAAAAAAAATCCGTATTAACATCCGTTGAGAAATATCGAATTTTAAATGTAAACTATTTTTTAAAACACTCTGTATATATTTTTTTTTTGATATTATTATGCATATAAAATTTCCTCTGAATTAATCTATCTATTAAAAAAAAACCGCATCAAAATTAGTTGAGAATAGTAACGTCCAGTATCAGAATTTTTAAATAAAAACTATTTTTTAAACACTCTGTATATGTTTTGTATTGGTATACATATAGAACTTTTCTCTTGAATCACTCTATCCATTTAAAAAACCGCATCAAAAATCCAAATTAAACACTTTTAAAGATTTTGGCATAGATACATACAAACAGACAGAAAAAGGGAGTTTATTTTTATACTATATAGTGATAAGTAAAACAGTTGTTTTTATGCGCCGGCCGGATAGCGCCAGCCAACTTAACTGCGCGAATTATTATAAATTGTAAATAAAATTGTTTTGGACACTTTCTCATTCAAGGTTAAACGCCACCAAACATTACGAAATTACTCGAGCAGGCACGATTGCTAGTTGAATTATACGCGCTGTTGCCAAAACGTGCCTTCGTTGTAGAAACGTGGTTTTTTATATATGACGGTGACACGTGTTTCGTCTTCGTTAAGACTTGTCAAACCGCTTCAGGTCGCTAGACGCCTTGATGAAGCCCCGACTGACTGTAAATATTCTTTCCGTATTTCAGAACTAATAAATACAGACAGCAGTGCCATCTCACCAAGAAATGTAAAAACAACCAGCCATAGCATCGAGAGGTTAAAGGTGGTAGGGTAAAAAGTGCGCCATCTAGTTGTATATGGCGAAAGTTAAAAATGCAACATACTGTTATGCCAACAAACCATATGGAAACTGGCCGCCCATCAGTCTGCGGGTTTGCAGAAGGGTATTTTTATTTATTAATTTTTACAGTCATTGATGAGCCATATGCCCAAAGGACTTTACCTTTTATTAATAATATATATATATATATATATATATATATATATATATATATATATATATATATATAAATTTGTCTTATTTTTCTTGGGAATAGGTTATCGGTTTATGAATAACAACTTTTTTTTATTTTTACGACGTTTCGCACATTTTATTGTGCTTTTTCAAACCTAAAACCAATACAGAACATTTAACGAATTTTTTTAGTTTAAAATTAACATTAACAAATTAAAATTTTATAAAACAACACACTTAAGTACGTACAACAAAAGTTTTCGTTAATCTAACTCATCAATTTTTAAAACAAAACTACATAACATTTATGACTTTTTTAAGTTATCTATTATATAATAAAACAAAACAAAATAAAACTTTTACGGATGCCTACCTTGGAGATGTGGTACATTGTAATCACTAAAAGAATTTGATTTTATTTCTGGTATTTACATTTTTTTTTTTTTTGGTTTAAAAGAAGCGAGAGTAGATAATGTATTTGAATATTTGTTTTTAATGAAGTTTTATATAGGGATGTCTTAACAATTTTAAAAGTTGTTGTATATAGGGTGTGAAATAAACTATTATGTAATTGGTAATATTTAAATTTTATTTATTTATGAGGTTAAAATATATTTGGCTTAGGTTACTAATATCTTTTTGTCATTAAGAGCTTGTTTTTCCCTTTTAATTTCAATCATTTCTTTAAAAGTAAGTTTTTTATGGTTGGAATCACGTACTAGTATTTCGGTGTCCTTAAAGTTAAATTCATGATTTGTACTAGATTCGTGCTTATGTAAAGCAGTTGATGCATTTTTGGTGTATTTGTGTCCATTCAGTCTATTCTCCAGATATTGTGTCGTCATTCCGATGTATTTTTGGGACAATTAAGACATGGAATGGAATATACTAAGTTTGATTTTTTCTTTTTTGGTACTTGACTTTTTAATGGTGTATATAGAGTACTTATTAAATTATGTGCTTTATGACAAACAACTACGTCGTGTTTTGATAGAATATGCTTAATTTTTGTGACAAACCATCAATATAGGGCATAGCGATGTACTTGCTGTTTTCTTTTTGGTTATCTTTTGGTGTTTTTTGTTTTATTATAGAAAAGATGCGTTCTTTGGTCGATAATTCTAGAAATTGTTTTTCTGGATAATGATTGTTGATTAATGTTTTTTAACTTTTTGTAAGGTTTCTGGTCGATATTCTGCAGAGGTTAAAGCGATGGCTCGGTCTGTGAGACCTATTATAACACTATTTTTTTGATTTTTGGATGGTTTGAATTAAAATTTAGATATCGGCCAGACCATGTACTTTTTGTGTACCATTTAGTTTTTAATTTTTGATGTTTATTATCTCTTATTATGGTTAGGTCTAGAAAGTTTATTTGATTGTTTATTTCTATTTCAGTTGTAAATTGTAATTTTGGATGAAAAGAGTTGAACGCATTTAGTACATCGTCAACCCTATCTTTTGGTACAGCTGTTAAACAGTCATCGACAAATCTTTTAAAGAAAATTATGTTAATATTAAGGTTTTTATAACATTTTCTTCTAAGTGTTCCATCACAAGTTGGGCTATTGTTGAGGAGATCGGTGAGCCCATAGCGCAACCGTCCAATTGCTGATAAAATGTATTTTCATACTGAAAATAGTTATTATTTAATGCCAGATTGATACCTTCGATAAAATCGTTTAAATTAAGGGACGTATGTTCTTTCAGAAGGTTCCATTTTTGAGTTATTATATTTGAAACAAGATCGTTTGGGATATTGGTATATAAAGAAATGACATCAAGAGATATTAGTGTATAATTATTGGGAATATCAACGGCATCAACAAATTGTTTAAAATCAAATGAGTCTTTAATGTAATATTTGTTTTTTCCTAAAATTTTTGATAAACAGCTAGACAGATATTTAGACAATTTATAAAATGGGGATTGAATAGAAGAAACTATAGGTCTTAAAGGTATGCCTGTTTTATGCAATTTGGGTAAACCATATATTTTGGGTGCTACTGCATTATGAATTAAGAGGTTTTTAGCTTCGTTTTCTGAAAAAACTTTTTATTTAGAAGTTTTTTAATAAATGTATTATTTTTGTTCTGAAAAGAGTTAGTACTGTCTGTTCTTATTTTTTTGTATGTGGTTTTATCGTTAAGAAGGTTATTCATTTTTGTGTCATAATCAGTTGAGTTCATTATAACTGTTTTATTGGTTTTATCAGCCTTAAGTATTTTAATTTGCGGATTTTGTCTCACAAAATGTTTTGCTTTTTAAATTTTTTGTTAATATCATTTTGAAATGCTGAAATTTTAGTTTTTTTGTGTTTTACTTTTAAATTATGGTTTGTTACAACATTTGCTATATTTGCACGAATGGAATCTTTAATATCGTTTGGTTTATTTTCTATAACGCTCTCTACACTCGCAATATAATCAATGGTAGGTATTTGTTTGTCATGAGTCACAGGTAAAGAAAATTTTTCTCCCAATGCCAAAACTTCGGCTACCTCATCTGGAATTTCAGTATCGGAAATGTTATGTATCCATTCATTTGTATTTATTTTTACGTTTTTAGGTGTGTGTGTTATAAGGTTATTTATTTTTTTGGTTTTTAGATTTTACATACTGAAATATTTTTTCATATTTATTATTTTCAAATGTTTTAAAATTGTTTAAAATATCCTGTGGTACATTAGAGGATACTAGATCTAAGTGATGGTTAATTTCCCTATTTATTTCGTTTATATTTTTTGTTGTTTCAGTTATAGTGAGACCCAGAATTTTAATTTTTGTTTCGTTTAATAAATTTTTAAATTTTTCTCCAAGGTACGTACCTGTAAAAGTGATGTGTGAAGTGTTAAAATTCAAAAAAACTGGCATTGTGTTTAAATGTTTACATCTCAGTAAAAATATTCTTCTGTTCTTCTGTTTGGCAAGTTTCTGGTACAATTTTGAAATTGTCTTCATTGAATTTGCTACATCCATACCATAACTCTGTTCTATATCTTTTAAAAAACCCATTTTGGTGTTCGTTGCAGTTTTAACCCTTGCAATATATAAATTTTACTTGTTTTCTTTAACCATTTTTCTATAAATTTGTCTTATTTTTCTTGGGAATAGGTTATCGGTTTATGAATAACAACTTTTTTTTATTTTTACGACGTTTCGCACATTTTATTGTGCTTTTTCAAGCCTAAAACCAATACAGAACATTTAACGAATTTTTTAGTTTAAAATTAACATTAACAAATTAAAATTTTATAAAACAACACACTTAAGTACGTACAACAAAAGTTTTCGTTAATCTAACTCATCAATTTTTAAAACAAAACTACATAACATTTATGACTTTTTAAGTTATCTATTATATAATAAAACAAAACAAAATAAAACTTTTACGGATGCCTACCTTGGAGATGTGGTACATTGTAATCACTAAAAGAATTTGATTTTATTTCTGGTATTTACATTTTTTTTTTTTTTTGGTTTAAAAGAAGCGAGAGTAGATAATGTATTTGAATATTTGTTTTTAATGAAGTTTTATATAGGG
This sequence comes from Listronotus bonariensis, assembly GCA_014170235.1. NCBI lineage: Eukaryota > Metazoa > Arthropoda > Insecta > Coleoptera > Curculionidae > Listronotus > Listronotus bonariensis. The sequence goes on from JACEGR010001143.1 coordinate 55,894, forward strand.
ATGTCCTAACAATTTTAAAAGTTGTTGTATATAGGGTGTGAAATAAACTATTATGTAATTGGTAATATTTTAATTTTATTTATTTATGAGGTTAAAATATATTTGGCTTAGGTTACTAATATCTTTTTTGTCATTAAGAGCTTGTTTTTCCCTTTTAATTTCAATCATTTCTTTAAAAGTAAGTTTTTATGGTTGGAATCACGTACTAGTATTTCGGTGTCCTTAATATCACTAATATCTCTTGATGTCATTTCTTTATATACCAATATCCCAAACGATCTTGTTTCAAATATAATAACTCAAAATGGAACCTTCTGAAAGAACATACGTCCCTTAATTTAAACGATTTTATCGAAGGTATCAATCTGGCATTAAATAATAACTATTTTCAGTATGAAAATACATTTTATCAGCAATTGGACGGTTGCGCTATGGGCTCACCGATCTCCTCAACAATAGCCCAACTTGTGATGGAACACTTAGAAGAAAATGTTATAAAAACCTTAATATTAACATAATTTTCTTTAAAAGATTTGTCGATGACTGTTTAACAGCTGTACCAAAAGATAGGGTTGACGATGTACTAAATGCGTTTAACTCTTTTCATCCAAAATTACAATTTACAACTGAAATAGAAATAAACAATCAAATAAACTTTCTAGACCTAACCATAATAAGAGATAATAAACATCAAAAATTAAAAACTAAATGGTACACAAAAAGTACATGGTCTGGCCGATATCTAAATTTTAATTCAAACCATCCAAAAATCAAAAAAATAGTGTTATAATAGGTCTCACAGACCGAGCCATCGCTTTAACCTCTGCAGAATATCGACCAGAAACCTTACAAAAAGTTAAAAAAACATTAATCAACAATCATTATCCAGAAAAAACAATTTCTAGAATTATCGACCAAAGAACGCATCTTTTCTATAATAAAACAAAAAAAACACCAAAAGATAACCAAAAAGAAAACAGCAAGTACATCGCTATGCCCTATATTGATGGTTTGTCACAAAAATTAAGCATATTCTATCGAAACACGACGTAGTTGTTTGTCATAAAGCACATAATTTAATAAGTACTCTATATACACCATTAAAAAGTCAAGTACCAAAAAGAAAAAATCAAACTTAGTATATTCCATTCCATGTCTTAATTGTCCCAAAAATACATCGGAATGACGACACAATATCTGGAGAATAGACTGAATGGACACAAATACACCAAAAATGCATCAACTGCTTTACATAAGCACGAATCTAGTACAAATCATGAATTTAACTTTAAGGACACCGAAATACTAGTACGTGATTCCAACCATAAAAACTTACTTTTAAAGAAATGATTGAAATTAAAAGGGAAAAACAAGCTCTTAATGACAAAAAGATATTAGTAACCTAAGCCAAATATATTTTAACCTCATAAATAAATAAAATTAAAATATTACCAATTACATAATAGTTTATTTCACACCCTATATACAACAACTTTTAAAATTGTTAAGACATTCCTATATAAAACTTCATTAAAAACAAATATTCAAATACATTATCTACTCTCGCTTCTTTTAAACCAAAAAAAAAAAAAAATGTAAATACCAGAAATAAAATCAAATTCTTTTAGTGATTACAATGTACCACATCTCCAAGGTAGGCATCCGTAAAAGTTTTATTTTGTTTTGTTTTATTATATAATAGATAACTTAAAAAAGTCATAAATGTTATGTAGTTTTGTTTTAAAAATTGATGAGTTAGATTAACGAAAACTTTTGTTGTACGTACTTAAGTGTGTTGTTTTATAAAATTTTAATTTGTTAATGTTAATTTTAAACTAAAAAAATTCGTTAAATGTTCTGTATTGGTTTTAGGCTTGAAAAAGCACAATAAAATGTGCGAAACGTCGTAAAAAATAAAAAAAAGTTGTTATTCATAAACCGATAACCTATTCCCAAGAAAAATAAGACAAATTTATAGAAAAATGGTTAAAGAAAACAAGTAAAAATATATATATATATATATATATATATATATATATATATATATATATATATATATATATATATATATATATATATAAAATATTTAAAATTTAAAACCAGGAGGTTATTGGGGATGCAGTCATAAAAAATTTTACAGGTCAATTCTTTATTGAATTTGTCAAGCTTTTTGAAACCAGATTGCTTCCTTTCTCAGGACATCTACAAAAACAATTTTAGGTTTTGCAAATTATCCCTAAAATATGTTATTTAAAGTTATCTTACCAATGCGAATTCCAACCAATTTCCCAAAATTATAAGGTTTAACGCTGATACCTCCCATCTAAGTTAAAATATAGTTGGGGTCAGTCTCTGCCCCAGGTTCTCCGGATATACAAATATGCCCCAGGTGCGACTGTTAAGATATTATTAAAACCCGATTTTCTTTGTAAAGTTTAACACCCTGTATCTTAGAAACAAGACAGTTCAGGACCAATGTTTAATGAACTTTTTTCCATAAAATAGACTCGGGAATAATCCTTTAGATTTTCTTACCGCAATTAGGAAACACCCTGTATAAACTTAGTAGCTTTAGTTTACACTTGAATACGGACAGAGATTGTACTGTCCGAAACGTTGTGTTAATAAATGTAATAAAGACAATGTAAGTCCGAAACTCTTCTTTTAATTTTAATGATCATAAATTTTCTTCAAACTTAATTTTCCAATTTTAGTTCCATTAAGATGTTTAATTTTAAAAACAACTGATCCAAGCACATACGCTATTCTAATGGATATGGAGAGTCATAACGACATAAGAAGAAACATTCCAGATTTATGGGATCTAAACCAAAGTCGCGTTGTTAATAGGATTATTAAAGACTGGGGCTTAACCGAATTTACTGAAGATGAAATTCATACGATATGTGGTATATTGGAAGTATGTATTTGGCTTATTTGGCAAAACAGATTATTTTTAAATACAGGGTGTTACGGAAATAATGTTCTTTCGCAAAAACAGTTCATTATAAATTATGTCTGAAAATCAATCGTTTTCAAGGAAAATGTGTCGAAATAATTGAATTTTTCCAGACATTAGGCAACGCTGCAAAACAACCGCGATACCTCGCATTAGGACAGAAAATGATTCATCAAATTGTTTTGTGCGTTGATATGATATTTTCTGAACCTTATGCCTTGAATTATTGAACACTTTAAGCAATTTTCTTTGGAAATTGTTTTTTTATTTCATTATGCTTTCAGTAAAGTAAATTACTTACAAAAAATAAGAGGACTTAACGATACCTGACTATACACACCACGACGATTCGACGATTATTAGTCATTTATTTGAAACGATTCGATGCACCAAAAAAAAAACAGAACATTCCTAAAACACATAAAGTTAGAGTTAAATGTATTAGGAATCACAATACTCTTAAGTCTTTGGCAGTCTTTTACAAGTGTTCTTTGCTGGTAGCTTTTGATTCGAAAAACGTTCTTTGTAAATGCGTCTAGCTACTTCAGAATTGCAATCAGCCTCTTCGTAAATAGTAAACATAATGTGAAACTCGCGTACCGAAAACATCTTTTTCGCATCAAAATGCACGTACGGATCACTGATCTCGATGGATTGCCAATGTTATAACCTGCACGAAACAGAAGTTACATTTCATGGGCGAAAAAACCTATTTGTGCGAAAGCCAGTTGATGGCAAACGCACCCGGCGCCAAACAAACTATTCGTATTATCGGAAAGAATTTGTCGACGGCGTCCTGGTTTTCTGTTCGAAGTACGGTAGCTAATGAGCGTCACGGTCAAACCGCGGACGGAGGGTACGGGGGCCAGTGTTTGTATTTTGCTACGGCTTTTAAGTGCGCATGTTCGTCCACCCATTCATTTGTTTACTGCGCGAGGGCGTAAAAATCCGAAAAATGCTTCTTGCCACTGCGGATATAAATGTAGGTTATCTATGGCAGGGATACAGTAATACATACTGAAAATTTCAATTCGAGTAAACATTTCTTGTATTAAGGTATGCAAGAAACTATTAAACAATTTTTGCCGATGTAGGTATTTTTTTGCCTACCGAGATGATGTCTCAGTCAGTCTAGTCCATAGATATCTGCCTGGTCAGGTGGAGTACAACGTTGCCAAATTGTGTAAGGGATTTTGTTTGTCTGTTTTATTTCGGAACATTGTAATTAATAAGCAAAAAAAAATTTTTTATACAGTTTTTAATATATAGCATAAATTAATACATTTTACGCTATAAGGTATATGATTTTAAATTATTTAGGTGCAAAATTAAAGTATTTTATGACTAAAAAGAAATAAGTTCACGATTTTTTTTTCTCCGAAATGGCCGATTTTCCGACATAGGTTATAAGGACCTATTTTGCTAAGAATAATGCAAGGAATTACCTCTTAAAGTTACGAACATTTTATCCCTAACACCCTGTATAATGTAAAAAGTACTTTTAAGGCGCTGTTTTTTTTTTAAAGCAATACCTAAATCTATTTGATAAGTTTATCACACAATTTTTTACAAGGATTATTATTTGTTTTATACCCAATTTAAGGTAAACGCCTTTGAAATAGGTCAACAGGGTATAAGCATCCGGGGTTTATATCCCACTTCGTTCTTATTATCACATGATTGTGTACCAAATACAAATCACACTGATCAAGAAGACACGTATCAACTGACCATTAGGGCTTCTACTGAAATTCCAGAGGGTCATCCGATAACCCTGAGCTACGCTTACACTTTACAAGTAAGTAGAGATCTCGTTCCTTAAGATCTTAAGTTTATAATTTTTTGGTTAAGTTTTAAGCTTTCTTGTACTCTCTTTACTTAATCGCTACCTGCTAGTCTTTAAAACATTGAAACTCAGAAATTGAGCTGGAACGACGTGTATACTCGTGTTTTCTTTCACATTTTTTTAAAGTTTCAATTGCTACATAAATTTCAGTTTAAACAAACAGGGTGTGCAAAATGTTGTTAAAAAATATTTTAAAGGGTAGATTCTACATCAAAAATTTAAAGAAAAGTTTTTATAAATATGGGTCCGCAAATGTCTAGTTTTCAAGATACAAGATGTTAACTTTTTAGAAAACTTTGAAAACACTTATTTAACCCTTAAGTACTATACTGGAGTCTCTCAGACTCTTAGCGATTTTGTTTGAAAAATATTTTGAATACTGCTTGTTTTATCCTTGCCATCACCCTCCATGTACCTTTCCTTAGCAGTAGTTTCCGCAATCTCTTCCGGTCGGCAGTGCAGTGTAAGTAGTTTCATTGTTAACATCTTCGCTTAAAGTGTTAGGGGAGTCTTGGAGGCGTCTTATGAATTCCTACTACGCTACAACACCCTACCGTGCTGAAATGCAGGAGGATTTAATGGGAGTTTTTATTTTAAAACACTATAAAAATATTACTACGCGCCAGCACAAATACCGCGTAGGAATTTATAAAGTAGAACGTAAAAATCAGCCCTATAATTGCTACGCATGTTGTAACCTGGCATGTTTTATGTACAAGCAAATATTTTGTTTTTATATTTGGAATTTATACTGCATGGCAACAGGAGAAGCTTCGCCCCTCGCCTTAAATCTAATTACTTTACCGCCTTATTGCATTTAAATGAATCATACGGTTGTTTTCTTTTAATTTTATGTGAATTTTTAACGGTTTATAACCTAAAAGTAGTGCGTCAATGTTTTTTTTAAAGTTTACAGTATGACTTTTCCATTTAATTTTTCTTTTGAAATGGCGCCTAGCTGTAAGTTTGACATTTATATCTGTCATTTCCTGTCTAAAATTTGGTTTATGTTGTCTCACTAAATTCCTCAAATTTTCATGAAAAAATACCAAACAATTCAAAACTTAGGAGATGAGGTCTTGAATTTAAACAAGCACTGTAGAATGTTTTGTCAGATTTTTTGGCTTTGCTAACATCATTTTGTAGTACCTCGTATCAAATTTAAATTAAAAAATTTATTAGCTAAATAAATAATAAATATACTATATACATGCTGTATAACCATAGTCAAAAGACAAAAACAATAAAAAAATAATAGCTTAATAGCTAGCCAATAAAAATGTACAATTACAGAACTAAAAGTTTAATTTTAATAATTTTAAAAATAAAATTGTCTTTTAAATGAAACCGAATATGTAATAATAAAATTCCTAAAAAGAACTTATAAACTATGACTTTTTCTAAAAATGGTTATGTATTAATTATCTTACTGTATTTGAGCTATTTGATTCACTTTGACTGATTTGTAATGCTTTTGGGCACAGACCTTTTGTTACCAGGGTAAATTTCATTCGTAATAAAATTATGCGTTTGCATGCTTTTAAATTTCTTCCAAACTGTAGCACAAAATTTACGTATAGTTTAGAGTGGTAGGGAGGTGATACTGTATTTGCTACTGCGTTTTAACTCCATGAAGGCGCTGAAACGCAGTAGAAATTCAAAAACCGCTTTTGCATTTGCATGCTTTTAAATTCCTCCCAGACTGCAGCACCAAACTTATGTAGGGTTTAAAGAGGTAAATAAAGGTGATACTGTTCGTATTTGCTACTGCGTTTCAACTCCATAAAGGTGCTGACACGTAATAGGAATTCATAAATCGCGTCTTGGAGACTCATATATATTGTAAGTGCAACAATTTAAAATGTTTAATAAATTTTGTTTTCTGTGTAATTTTTGTTTATTTAAGTGTTTAAAATGTCCCAGGTGTAATCTTTATCAAAAGAAGTTAGATTAGGGAAAAAAAGATTACAAAAGTACATTAGAAAATTGGTTTAAAGAAATATATGATGCCAGCGATATCGACTAATTTTGAGGAAGATCATGCCGTTTTATCGAATCATAAAAAATACAGCAAATAATCTATGTCGGAGAAGAAAAACGATTTGAAAACTAGAAAAAAATAGTTTAACGAGGGTCAGCAAATTAAAAATAATTTAAATCGCAAAAATCATTACCAAGTGGCCAAAAAGTACACCTTCTAATTCTAAAAAAGTTGATTGGAAGCTTGCATGGCACGAGTTCATATGTGAGGGAAAAAATGGTTTTCTACATGCCTTTTTAAAACTATATATTTAAAATTATAATATTGAAAATTGTTTTTATTATTTTACTGATATGTCATTAGGTTTAAGGCCAAGTAAATAAATAAAACCAATTTAAAAAACTTTTTATTTCATGTTTATTTTTTGTTTAAGTTTCTTTAAGCAGGAGTCCCTCAGAGTCCCTATAGTAGTAATGATTGAAAATTGCACCATAGTACTTAAGGGTTAGGTAGAAATTGATAGAGTGAGTATGTGTGTGATATACCTCATTTAAAACTATTTATTGTTGTTGTTACATAATTGCTAATAAAAATTACGACATCCAATTTTTAAAAGAAGAAATTCCTGCAATGCTTCCTTTATGATTTAAAAATATGTATTAAAATGGATTTTTTTTCTTAAATTAAACAAGATAACAAAAAATTGGAAAATATAACAACTGTATATCCTTTTTGCCTAATCTAAAGAAAGCAAAAATTTGTACATACATTTACACAGGCAGTGGCGTACCTTTTTTGTTAGAAATATTCCTTCAGTTGCCGCTCGAAACGCCACTGGTCTTATTAAATGTAATTAAGTTAGTAAGAAATTCCTCTTAGTGCCATAATATAAGTTATAAAAATAAACCTTTTTTTTACAAGTTTAACATCTTTTATCTTGCAAACAAGAAATTTGCGGACTCATGTTTGTATGACCTTTTTTTATACTTTCAAGAGTAGAGTAGCTCTTAAATTTATAGATAGATAATAAAAATAATGTATTTTTATTATTACCTATTTTTATTATTATTGCAGAGTACACAAAAAGAAGAGAACACCTCCTTGAAAATAAGTTCTTTAAATGTAGCTGTAGGAGGTGTTCAGATCCTACAGAACTTGGAACTTACACAGGTGCTGTGATATGTCCCAAATGTGATAATGGTAAGGGTATTTTAACATTTTTTAAATAAGTAAGTAGCATAAAACCATATGACAGCCAGACCATTGTCAGAGTCTAAATTATAATATGTACCTACTCTTCGGAATAAATAAATAAAAAAAAAATCCAAAACATTCCTTACGGACACAACGGTTTGCTTCACTTGCTTAAATTTTAAGAAGAGGATTGAGTATGTAAATTTCTTATTATTTATTTTTAATTATTCACTTTTTTAATTTTTTGTTTATTACTTGTAGGTGTAGTTCTCTGTGATAACCCTTTAGGACTTTGATTCTTCGTGGAGTTGTAGAAATTCCAGAAAACAGTGTCCGGGATATTCCATATCCGCTCAGTCTATGAAGCTATTATTAAATAGGTAGGTATGACTCCCATAGATAAAAACGGCATAAAAAATTGCGCAAAATGATGCGCTTACCAAACGAATTTTCTTCCAATACGCACATTTAGTGTGACGTCACACGACGTTGAAGTTTTTCTACCCTCAAGAACATACCCATTAGAGGCAGTCTTGCCGCTTAGCTGTGCAAACAATCGCAAGCTTAAAAAGCAATAAACTTTAGCTCTGCATAATCATAGTGGTCAGCAGGTCCAAAAGCGATAGATATACTCTTGTCCCATATAACATTTTTTGCCGGCGTTGTTCATTTTAATTTACTGGCATTGCCACCACTCTTTAATGGCAAGGCATTGGCAAAAAGGTATCAAAAAGACGCGAAAGTGGGCAATTGGCCGTTATTAGGCCACGTGTAGCAGATAAAGTGATGGCATCCGTCATTAATAAGTTATTGGCAAAAAATGCGTTTAAGATGATGGCATCCATCAGTAATAAGTTATTGGCAAAAAGATAACAAAAAGACGAAAGTGGCCAAATGCAGAAACGTAGTAGTTTATTGTCCATTACGCCATCTATCGGTGAGTCAAAAAAACTATTAAATATATAATATTTTTTATTAACACGTCTTTAAAACTTTTAATAAAGTTTTAAACAAAATGTTTACAGCTCCTAACAGTCTACTTTAATATTTTGCCTTCTCGACTAGCCATCACCAATTAATCACACAACACACACTTATTAGGTAATGAATACATTTAATTATGTCTATTAAAAACCTCTTTTTTAAAAAAGAAACTAAAAAGCTAGAAAACTACGTAGAAAACAAATGCACAAAGCGGTCACTTTCGGTCGAAATTAACGTAGCTAATTTTACCATCATTTTATTTTTATTCGCTCCAAAATACATAATAAACATTTTGTTTGACCTAATTTTTATTTGCATGCTTTTTAACAATAAAATGTTATGAAAAGGCCATTTCCTTTAAATTATGTAAAAAAACATAAAATAATGTTGTTTAGCTGCCATTATAAATAAAACAGATCAAAAAATTGCTTTAATGTTAGTTAAATACCAATGTTAATAATATGGTTTAAAAAGTACGAATGTGCGTTGAAGGTTGCCTTCAAAAATCCAATATTTATTTGCCTGCAACAAAAACGCGTGCTTTATTTAATCAGGATTGGTATGCCGCCATTTTTGTATGCTGCCGGCAATTCGCCTGCATGTAAAATTTATTGGCAATTAAGTGTTTATTTAGGGTTGACTTTTTAATGCGTATAAGATATTGGCATAATAATGCCACTAATTGCCAATGCTTTACCATCAATGCCAATATGAAAAATGTACATTGCCGGCAAATAGTGTTTGCTGGGGTCATATTTCTTTCTCATGCGCTTTTTCACACTGCCATAAAGGCTGACTCTAGAGGTATATTTTTAAGGCTTTAAATGGAAACCAAACCAAAAATAAACCCCTCTACCCCTCGCATTTCCATAAAACAAACAAAGGTTTTTATGAAAAATATGCTTTATTTTTAATTTTTGTTACTTAGTGGCACTATTTAAGATATTTTATATTAGTTTTATCCAAATGGATTACGAGGAACCTTTTAGCATTATTATGATTGATTAAAGTTTGTAAAAATTATATTTTTGTTCGCTTTGTTCGCATAATTAGGTTAGGTGAATAAATATCACTACACACTTGTACTTTGGTCACTATAAATTGATAATGAATACCTAGTAAGTAACTCCGGTTACCAGTGCCGTATTATGAGTTTTTAAAAAAGAGTTTAGGTCGGGTGGGGATTTTGCTGACTAATTTCTCTGTGAATAAGGTGCTTTGGAATGAAATAAGCGCAAAAGAAAAGAATTACTTTTTATTTTTTTTTGGTCTTTAAACTTTATTTCGGGTGTTGAAGTAAGGCGCCTGGCACTGAAAATAGGGGCGCTAGTAAGGAAAAGAGCTTTGTTTTTGCTCTTAAAAATTGTTTTTAGTGAAAATAGGCGCTCAGGGAACTTAAACAATTAATACGGCCCTGCCGGTTACTGCAGTTTTAAACCAATAAAATACATTTTTTATTGTGGTAACGACGGTTACATTTTTTGTTTAGGTGTTTTTCTCAATTTATAGTGAACAGAGTATAGTTAAAAAATGTCTACAAATCTCTTTGAAATTAGTTAAAGGATTAATTTTAAATTTTTAGATTATATACTTAAATACATCTGAACTTAAGATATGTTTGAAAAAAAAACCTATTTTTTCAAAATTGCAAGTGGATAAGTGGATATAACCCCTTAACAGACTTTATTAATAAAAATGGTATTTTAAATATTTAATTTTATTTTAATACTTATAATACATTTTTTAGGATATCTCAAGAAGTGGAACAAATAGACTGCAATGACATCCAGTCAATGGAGCTGTTTCTACAGAAATACAGAAATGTGCTTCACCCAACGCACTATCTCTGTTTAGGAATAAAAGTATCTTTGAGTCAAATATATGGCAGAATAGCCGGATACTTAATACACGAATTAAATGAAAAACAGTTATTAAGAAAAAGGGATATTTGTAAAGAGATTTTAAGAATTTTTGATGTGATTGAACCCGGCTTTACAAGAATAAGAGGTTAGTTAAGTGACTATGATAGATAACTTACATTTAGATCCGCAGTGGCAAGAATAGCCGTGGCAAAATATAAACACCGGCACCCCCTGCCCTCCGTGTCTGACCGTGACGCTCATTAGCTACCGTACTCCGAACGGAAAACCAGAGTGGCTTTCCAGTGACGCAAATAGAGCGCTCCCGAGTAGCTCAGGAGCATTTCGTTCTACTTTATGGCGTTCCAGTGACGGAAAGTGTTATGCACCTCAGCTACTCCGTTTTTCTTTCCCCTTGCCCCTCATGCACCATCCCCTCTTTTGTTTTTTGTGCTTCAAACGTGTTTTTTATGGTTAAGGATGGATTTTTTTAAATTATTTATTTAAAACTGAATTAGATATTAAAAAGAGATTATTATTATAAAGCCAAGAAAAGTTAAAAACAACGAAATTTTAAAATTTCTTAAAGTATCTCTCTTTCCTTGTCTAAGGATGCGTTCCAGTGACTAACTTTTTAGAGCAGTTCAAGAGCTTCAAGCCCTGGAGCGTGACGCACAAAATTTTTCGTCACTGGAAAGCTACCCAGGACGGCGTCGACAAATTCTTTCCGATAATGCGGATAGTCTACTTGGTGCCAAATCCAGTCGCGTTCACCCTCGATTTGCTTACGCACAAACTTGTTTTTCGCCCATGAAATGTAACTTTTGCTTCGCGCAGGTAATAACATTGGCAATCCATCGAGATCAGTAACGCAAACTAATCTAAGAATCTCAGAAAATCACAGTAACCAAGTGACCAGTATAAAAAATAGTAATAGGACAAGTTGGCCAAACCACATATTTGTGTCTTTTATAATTTTCAAATGGAAACCCATTTTAAATAAGCACTTTAAAAAAAAATAGTTTTTGACCAATCTAACGATATTAGTTTATTTGCAATTGGATTTAAAAATAAGAACACACGGTTCATAATACTTTGGAGGTATTTTTATGAAGTCTTCTTTGGGAAACAAAGGTTCCTAATGGTGGGTAAGCCCACGATGCAAAATGGAGATTTACTCGAGTGTCAAAGAGACCTATTGGGTTGCAAAGCTTAGATGATAAAAAGAAAAAAATGTTATATAATGTATACCTTTTCGTCAGTGAGAGAAACGGCAATACATTTTTGAATGTGATAAAAAATACTGTCATTATTTCGGCTTGTGAAAATCGTTCGGATCATATCGGATTATATATTTTTCGTTATCCTTAAACTATTTTCTTTAAAATAAAAAAGATAGCTACACGAGAATGTCAAAATGACGTTTTTTTACAACTTTGTAGCCCTACGCTTTCTTTAGATTAGTGGAATATACACTGTTTATCATGTAATTAGGTTACCCTATCTTGGCTGCTTTATTTATTCTTAGCTCTGGTCCCTTTCGGTCCAATTTACCAGCACATTCGGGGAAAATCTGGATAGTCGAGGTCTGAAGCTCCCAGAAATTCCGGATTCTTTCACTATTTATTTAATCTTTAAATTATGAAGTGGCATGAATTTCGGCCATCTTCCCTTGGAACTGCTACTGGTATCGCGCATAACCGGTTTCTTTCACGGCTGACCCCCTCCCGCGACGCTCGCCTCCATTTATCGCCATTGAAAAACACCTCGTGAAGCACGTCAAACAGGAAACATGAGGTTATAGGAATCTTCACTCACAGCGCCTAGTTCCAGAAAAAGATGTCTTCTTAAATTCAGCTGTGAGTTTCCTATCTTCCTCGGGGCACCAGAACGTCTTCTACATCCTTCATGCATGGTACCACGTGAGAGCAGCATGGACTCCCTTCCAACGTCCTACCACGACCGAGAACGAACGGAAACTGTTACCCTATCTTAATCTGACGAGCTCGAAAATTTCTGACGAATATATTTTTGATTTTGCTTGGCCCTGTATACGGGGCTCATATTTGGTGAAGGGACTTAATCAAGTACAAGGTATACTCTACTCCGGTATATTAATCTGCCGCGCTGTAGTAAATCCCAAAATTCTCCTCTTGGGCTACTCTACCATAATTGTAAATTGCTTAATAGAACATTTTAGTAATATGGTTATTGCCCTTTGTGTTCCATGATGGTGGCCTACCCCAAGATCGTTTGACTAGGTAAGGTTGCCTCGTAAGCCTTGCAACATGGCGGACCATACGTGCATATGTATTTTGCTCATTATTTAATGAAGTTTTTAACAGTGTAGTTTGTGTTTTTTGTCAATATTAAAGAAATACTTTTAAATATTGTTAATTCCAGTTGTTACCGTAACTTCTTTATTTCCTATTAATAAATTATTTAATAATGATTATTCTAGCTGATTTTTATATCGCGCTCTTTCGCCCTCATAGCATTATCCGTCTAGACATCCTTGTTTGCTATGTTGGCGCCAAGAAGGAACCAGCAGTGCGGTACATAATATATGTGACGTAATGAGGCAACCTTACCTAGTTAAACGATCTTGGGCCTACCCACCTAAAGGATGTCAGTGTGCTTGATTTCTTTAGGTAGGATAAGTAAAAGACAGAAAGGGACTACTGCAACAACCTCGTCACTCTTGAAATATTGTTTTTATCTAAATAGGCTCAGAAACAGTCAAAAATTATTAATTGTAAGATACACTGTAGGTAATGCCACAGATAGACATAGCTACGCGGACAGATTTCGCTTCCAACGCGCAATTTTGGCCTATCAAACGCCGGTTAGCTCGCGTAAATCTCAGTTTATATTTTTACAAAAATACGATTTGCGAATTTCGAAACGTTTTCTAATTGATTAATTGATTTAAGCTTTACGCCAGCCAGCCGGCGTTCGAGGGGCCAAATTTGCGAATTACGGTTCCTTGACCCCGGCATTTTCTATACATCGGTGAAGCACCGACGCAGCATACTCAAATTCCAATAACATAATCATCAAGTCAGCAGGCCGCGTAACCTAGTTATAAGTTTAAAATAGCTTAAGTAGTTGCAATATTTTGTAGTAAGCATTATTTTAGATATAAATACAACTCATTGTACTTAGGATAGTCCGTTCCAGCGTATACTGTGTACTCAATAAACGTCTAAAACAATATAGCTCTTTTTAAAAAGTACCTCTGACGTCACCAATCCTTAACTCGTGCCATTCGAAACGAGATCGCATAACTTATGTCTTCAGGGTGATTTTTAACAAATGCGAGAAATTTTAGGAGGTGATTTTTCATAAAAAAATATGAAAAAAACCTTATATAAACATATGTCATAAATGTCTTCATTTTTAAACTACAGGGTGTCAAAATTTTCAAAAAAAAACAAAGAAATTTGAAAACACTTTTATTTTAGTAAAACCTGTTTTACTTGATATAAACCCTATTTAAATAAGTATTTTATATATTTTTTTTTACATAATTGATAATTAAAAATTATCAAACCTCATTTTTAAAAGAAAAAGACCTCGCAATGCTTCTTTTATGGTCTAAAAACTGTAATTAGGTGAATTTTATTATTTTGTTCTCTTAAACTAAACAAGGTACGGAAAAAGATTAGAAGACATAAAAGCGGTATTTTTATTTGCCTAATCTAAAAAAAAAACATAAAAATTTTATACACATTTACACAGTCAGTGGCGTACCGTTTTTTGTTGCAAATATTCTTTCAGTTGCCTCTCGTTACGCCACTGGACTTACTAAATGTAATTAAGTTAGTGATAAATTACCCCCTTAATGCCGTTAATAATCTTGCCCAAATAAAACAAAATTGGGTAAAGGATAGTTGGAATATTTTTTAAAATAGTTTTTTTTTTGAAATTTTACACCATGTAGTTAATAAACCAAGACTTTTAGGACATATGTTCATATGAAGTTTTTTCATATGTTTTGATGGAAAATCAACTCCCAAAATTTCTCGCATTTGTTTAGAAACACCCTGTATATGTCTATCTGTGGGTGTACTAAAAGTACTAGGTATAGTTAGACCCATATTTATTTCATTTTGAAAGCTATGCCGCCAAGTACACAAGAAATGATAAATCAAATAAACCCTTTTGTGAACAATGATTTATTGCAGCAAAAAATATTCAACCCGATGACTACGCCGGGCGTTACAGTTTTTATGACACGCCAGAAACGAAATAAGAGGATGTTTTTTAAGTACGTGATACATGTTTTCGCAGTATTTTTATTTATTTATCTAACAAATATGTAATCAGGCTCTGTCACAGGCTATGTGCTTTCGAGAAGGTTTGTTTACTTTATCATTTTTTGTGTACTTGGCGGCATCGCTTTCAGAATGAAATAAATATGGTTCTAACTATATTTTCATAGTATATCGTAATTTCTAGCAATTGGAAAGTTTCTTTGTCTTTTTATGAAGCAATTTCTAATTTATATTTTAGGCGTCACCCTTTACGAGATCCACGCCCCAATGATGATTATTCTCACTCGACAGATGTCATCCAAGTCCATGACAAAAAATGACATCAAAGCAGCGCTCAAAGAAGTTCTGAGATATCTGACTGAGGCGAAAGTTATTCTGAGCTATGAACCTGAGCATTCGGCTGAAGGAATCATGGGCAAAGCTGCCAAAGATGCTCTGTTGCAGATAAAGGATTGGGAGAAGATTGTTGGAAGAATTAAATAGAAGATAGATGATGTTATTGTATATTTTAGCTGTACATAGTTAAAAAAAAATAAAATTATAAATTATTATTATAATAAAATACCTAAAATATTTATAGACCCAACTGATTTTTTATTGTTATCCTGACCTTTTAAGGGTTTGTAATGAATTCATTGATCCAATTTCATCGACAAATCCCAAATTTTGCAAAATTATCTATAGTTTTCTTTTTAAATAACCAATTGAATTTGTTTCACTCCACAATTCTAATTCTTTTATACAAGATTTTCGAATGCATCTTATTATAAGAAAACAAAACAAATGTTTTTGAGAAGTTTGTTATTTTGTTTTACCCATCTATCGTTGATCTGTAATACCTTAGAAACGGAATATGTTATGGTAGCAATAATACCTGCCCTCACACCTGGGGCATTATAAGCGGGCATTATGATAATGCCCGCTTATAATACCCTAATGCGCTAATATCGAAATTTTATTACTTATCCAATTCTATTTCTCTCACAATAAAGATCAAGTTTATACAAAAAATAATTTTTCTTTAAACAATACTAAAAATTAAACTTTATTTCCAAAATAAAAATTACAATTTTGAACTGTACCGGAAAATGTAGCTGATCCCACTATAGAATGGTCGGTGTTTTTTGTGATGGTAGCAGCGGCGGTAGCACTAACGCTATTTTGTATAGAAGAACAGTCCATTAAAGAATTTTCAATAGTCGATACGGAATTAACCTCGGAATTAACTGAATTGGCAATCATTTTGACTACTTTGTTTTTGGATGAAATACTTTCTTCTATATATCCTTCAGCTACTGAAGAGCTTTTCCATTTCCCATGTTGTTTTAGCGTTTCAAACGAAGCACCTGCCTCAACAAGTAAAGTTGACGATGTGCGACGCAAACAGTAGCCGGTGTAAGCTTCTACATTATCCAATTTTAAAAATTTTGCGATCAATGTTGGGACGCTTCCTATGGTATTTTTTCCAATGGGTTGTACTGTACATCGACCCTTTCTATAGGTAAGAAAGAATCTTCGCTCCTTTATTCCATCTGGTCTTAATGTTGTGTACTTTTTATTAAATTTAAAGCGCCTAAATCTTCTTTAATGATAGTAAAACTTTTTGAAGTTGAAGTTTTAGTTTCTGGTACCTTTATAACCAAGACAGTTCCTCTATCTTCAATGTCATCAATAGTAATTTTGACCAACTCATCTCGTCTTAAACCTCCAAAACACCCATTACCAATATGACTTTGTGTACCAAGTAGATATCATATCATTTAATATTTGTTCTCCTTCCAAAACTTTAGACTTCTTCGGGACGTATCCTTTCGACTTAACTTTTAAAAAAGATATGAGACGATGGTATTGCGAAATGTCTATATTTTCATAGACCATCAACGTAGACCTTAGGGTGGAATACTTGATCCAGAGAGAGTTCGGACTGTATTTTTCCGACTAAAAATAATAAAGTTTGTTAAACATATGTATTAAAATAAAATCAATAACTTAACAGTTCCTGAAAATATGCCATTAAAACGGTTTCGGTTATTTGAAGAATTGCGTTCGCATCTTTCCAAATACCAAATATGCCATACTCACGATCATACATCATGCCTTGATTTAACTGGCAAAAAATTTTCGGTCACTTTTATGGCCTTTTCTCTTATATTTTGTGGAATTTGTTCCATTTTGAGCAAATCGTTAAATAAAAAATGCCACCTGACTAACTGATAGAAACATCAAAGT
The DNA here is from genome assembly GCA_014170235.1 of Listronotus bonariensis. Lineage (NCBI taxonomy): Eukaryota > Metazoa > Arthropoda > Insecta > Coleoptera > Curculionidae > Listronotus > Listronotus bonariensis. The sequence continues at coordinate 73,223 of JACEGR010001143.1, forward strand.
CAAACTTAACACCAGTCATTATCTACTTACGTATACAGGTACAGGTGCAACTTATTTTTATATTGCGAATAAATAATGTAATTATTCATTGAAAAACTCTTTTTGGGTAAAACATAAAGCATTGTATGCACCACGGGCTTTACTGGACTATAATGCCCATTAGGTCGAAATCTAGCCCTCGGGCCATAGGCCCCTATTTCGACCTTCAGGGCATTATAGTCCTAGTAATGCCCTTGATACATAAATAGCTATAATGATAAAATTGATTAACTTAACAAAAAAAAAGATTATTTGCTTTTAAAACCTATTTTTTCTGGAGATGGAGGATAACCAAACAAAAATAACTTATTTCGGTAATTCCCAAAATGATTTAAAAAAATTGTCCGCGTAAGTGTTGGGACCAATTATAGCGCCTAGTATATATTTGATGTGAGTGCCGTGTCTCATTTTTTAGATAAAATAATTCGAAAAATCTAGCTTTACGCCCATGATGCCTCCGAAATCAAAAATTATTACTACGCCAGTGAATCCATTTACATGTTATTCATTTTTAATACTTACAAAAAATGGTAGTTTATTATAAAATTTAGTATCTATGCTAGTACGTGCTTTATTCTATAGTATAGGCGGATCTGAGCAAGTTGCCGACGTATTTTTGTTTACGTCTGTGACATAAATGAGATGATCCAGACATTTTATTCTTTAGCATGTCAAACAGTTGCAGTAAATATTCGTTACTGATCGTTGATTAAATTCAATGATTTCTGTAAGGAAAAATGAGTGAAATTAGCATAAACAATTTCCTTTCTTCTTCCTTAACTTAATTACAGTAAAACAAACTGTTATATTTTTCCATGTTAATATGCTTTTATCAGTTGGGCTATTTTATTCTGTCTATGTTACAGACGTAAACTAGGAATACGTCGGCAACTTAATGAGACGTATTCGGCAAACCGAACGCCTGTTTTTGTCGGTAACATATGAAAATGCGAACGGGAAGGGGTCTTGGCCTCCCCCAAGATCAAAGAGCATGTAATACGTATTATTGTTTTACGGCACACATACATTTTTTCTTTTATATTTATGCGCTGTTTTTTATTTCTATATACATTTAGATATTAATATACGATTCTTTAGCAATATTTTTAATTTTCTTCGCCATAATATCCAGAATGGTTGAGAGTCACCGCATTTACGTTGGTTATGAGAATTACAAACGCACGTACGTCAGCATGGCCCGTTAGCTCAGTTGGTTAGAGCGCCGAACCGCTTATTGAAACTCGGAGGTCGTGGGTTCGGATCCCACATGGGCCCTTTTATTTTCATTTATTTTTTTTTATCTGTGGGTCTAATGCCCTCAATAATGTAACCTACCGGGATAAAATATAAAACTAATGTACAGGAGTGTCCCATTTTGGTTGTCCCTTATGGGAAACTTGGAAACCATAAGAGATAATAAAAATCTGATACCCCATCCTCGAGCTCTTTTTTGGAGAAAACATTTATGGTAAAAACAGATCATCGCTATCGCGAAGCGTTTCAGAGATACAGGGTAATTCTCGATTTTTTCACTTTTTGATTGGTAATTAAATTGCTTGTTTTTTTCTGATTAAAAATAATATATCATAGTAGGTGGTTTAATAAATTTTTTACGTCAAATATTGGAAAAATTATGATTTTAAAAGACGCATTTTTTATTTTAAAATTTAAACATTTCCTGATTCCACTTTATTTATAAATATATAAGTATGAAATTTTGGTAAATAATATTATATGATGTAGAAGATTATTAATACGCATAATAAAATGATACACGGTGTCTCAAAAAATTAAAATAAGTTTTTTTATTTTACAATTTAAAAATTTCCTACAATTTTATTTATGAAAATAAAGGGATGAAATTTTGGTATTTGATAAATGTGATGGTGAGAAATAATATTATACATAAAAAAATGATACAGGGTGTCTCAAAAATTAAAATGATTTTTTTTTAATTTTAAAAATTTCCTACAATTTTATTTATAAATATATAAGGATGAAATTATGGTGGATAATATATATGATAAGGAAGAATATTATTATATATATAAATGATACAGTGTGTCCCAAAAAATTAAAATTAATTATTTTTATGTTTAAATTTAAAAATTCATAGCGTCCGTATTTATGAATTTGAAGCAAAAAAATTTTTGGTACTGTATTAGTATGATAATGTTGTATAAAAAAATAAAAATCAAAGTTATACAGGGTGTGTCAAAATTTTTAGATTTTTTTTTTTGGACTTTAATTTTTTTTTGCTCTATTGGTAAAGTTGACATGGAGAATTCATAAAATATAAAAAAAAATCAAAAATTAAAAAAACTTGATAAATTTTTAAGTTTAATTAATATAACTTGTTTATTATTGTTGTTGTAAACTAATTTTTTCTTTTTTTTCTACGGAAATGTCTTCTGAGCTAAGGGATGACAGATTCCTTTTAAAACAAAAATATAAAACAATTTAAAAAACAGATAAAAGCCGAAATGCGTCTTTAAAATCATAATTTTTCCAATATTTGACGTAAAAATTTATTAAACCACCTACTATGATATATTATTTTAATCAGAAAAAAACAAGCAATTTAATTACCTAATCATTTATAGGGTGTCCCTAATAAAAAAAAACATGTTTGGGTCATATGTCAAAAATGACAGCTCAAAAAATTTTTGGCTACGCCACTGGATTCTACGGAAAAAAGTGTCTGTATAATGTGCAATTAGTTTTCTCGTATCTGTAATAACAACAAAGCTACAGGACCTTTTCAAAAGTGAAAAAATCGAGAATCACCCTGTATCTCTGAAACGCTTCGCGATAGCGATGATCTGTTTTTACCATAAATGTTTTCTCCAAAAAGAGCTCGAGGATGGGGTATCGTATTTTAAATATCTCTTATGGTTTCCAAGTTTCCCATAAGGGACAACCAAAATGGGACACCCTGTACATACAAATGGATTTATAGCATTTTTATTTTTTCAGATCTAAAGGGAAATTTGTATTTTTTTTTATTTTAAACGTTAAAACAATGCTTAAATAACAATTTTGTTTTTATTTCTTAAAAAAAAATTGTCAAAAATCATAAACCAATTATTTTTGTATTGTTCTTTGGTTGACATTTACATTAATAAACTGGTATGTTGCTTAAATTAAAAATATCGATATCAATTTGTTATTTTTTTGGTTCAATAGTCAATACCAATTTCAAATCATTGGATTAGTAAACAAATTATTTTTGACAACATCAATGTTGTCAAAAATCTTTAATGGGAAAAAATGTTAAGCACTATAAATTACTTTTAAATATGCAAACCTGTTTACCCAAATACCTTTTTTTAAAAGTAAGTTTGGGATAACGGAAAAAATTCAGGTTTGGATATTCTTGCATGCTTATATTAAATTATAATCTGTAAAGAAAGTATACCAGTCAAAACAGAAAAAAGTCACGGAAAGCAGTGGCGGCTATTCAGGTGTAGTAAGTGAAGGGTCCACTTCACCAAAAATAAATAATAAAACATAAAAAAACATATTACTATTATTCAATTTATTTTTTTCATTTCTATTCCTTATTTGTAAAATTCGCCATGAAAAATCTAGCATATAAATTAACCGCTGGCGCGAGTCGCTTTCCTCCTCTTTCGGCAACGCGACAAGTGTATTGCAAATATAAAACGGACCAAAGTATACACCTCATGCGGGGTTTTGTTTACGCTTTGACGCTCCGTTGCCATAACAACGCTATACTTGCCGGTGGCCAGAATCGCGGGTGGGAGTATCAGGTGTATTACTTGGTAAATCGCTAGCCCTAAAAAGATAGTATAGGTTTTGGTCGTTTCGTTGGTTTTCACGTATTATTTCGATTGTTTCCGTTTGAGTATTATTAGCGACAGTGATTTTTCACAGGAAAAAATTAAAGGAGAGTACACTTCTCTATGAAATATTAGATTATATTTTGATGGAAATGGAAGTAAAATTCAAAGATTGTTACAAACTACAATTTCTTTGTCTTGCTGATACTGCAAAGTTTGGCCAATATAACCAAACTTTTCCCACTGATTCTTTTCAAAATATATTGGAGATATATGCCGAATCATTTCCAAAAATCAGTGGCTCAAATCTTGACCTAATATTTGCTGATGAAAGTTATAGAAATATTTCATTGCAGCAGTTAGTGAAACAAGTTGGCGCAAATAAAGACATTTTTACCGAGGAGTATAAACTTTTTCGCTAATTAGAACGAAATCGTCGACAAGCATGTCAGTGGAACGGAGTTTTTCTTGTCTTAAGCGTTTAAAAACTTTCTTAAGAAACACTATATCCCAAGATAGACTTTTATCTTTGGCCAAAATTTCAATTCAAAAGGAGCTTCTACAGGAACTGATAAAAACTTAACCATTTTATGAATATATAATTGATAAATTTGCTGCATTAAAAGATGGAAGGATTGATTTGGTGTATAAAATTTAGGTAAGTTTAGATAATAAGACTTTTTACTTAGACTTTTGATAGTTGAGTATTTTCAATTTTGCTAAAATGGTGAATGCGCTTTTTTCCCTTCCTGCACTACACCTGATTTTAGACTCCGCGAGCCGCCACTGGCGTTATCTTAGAAAAAAAAATGTTTTTTCCTTACTATTAAACACATTTCATATTTGAGAGTTATTTTTAATCTTAAACATCTTTTCTCTATAAATATTCGATTTTGTGAAGAATAAGTACTTTTGTACTTTTATATTTTTGACATACCTATATCACTAGAAAAATTAATATTTGATCATTATTGTATTTTGGATTTTAGACTATGCACAACTTTTATTAAAGAATAGCTTTTATTCGCAAAATTAATAATAAAAAAGTTTTCCATATGGCGCGAACTTAAATAGACACACGTACAAATTTTTAAAAAAATCAGCAAAAAAAAAAAGTTTTGGTAATTTTTGTATCATGCTATAAAATCCAGCAATAGGGATTGATAACAAAATAAGTAAATGTTCTTATAAAAATTTATAAAAATACAGTGTACATATGTACATGGACTAAGCTTAGAGTGTAGATAGAGTGAAACTTACATATAATATATTTCAAATTTAAATGGTCATATTTCAGAAACTGTTAAAGTTTTTTTAAGCTTTTTAAAAGACGTTTTTAATGGTGGTATAATTTACAGGGTGACGTAAAAAGAAAAATTGACTGTCCAGTGATAACCAGTGTCGTCTGCGAGGGATGTACCATAAATATTTTTAATGAAAAGATAGTACGCCACTGCATTTTCCTAAAATAAAAAAATAATCATACATTTGTGTTTCGTTAGGAACTTTGATTTCTTAACTTTGTTTATTTAATATATGGTTTTTGCGTAAATAAATACAAACAATTTCTAGGTATGGTTATATTGCTAATAACTAAATATAAATTACCTAATTATACCTTTTAAAATTTCTGTAAATGTCTTTTAAATTTATCAAAAAAATCTAAATTGATATAAAAGGTACTATTACAAAAATAATATTTTCCTAAAATTTTGACTTCCTGTAGTATAAAAAGAACGACATTCAGAAAATATACAGGGTGGTCCCTAAGTAATAGGCTAAAATTCAACTGAAGAATTGCGACGTTAAAACTAGGGCTGGCAACCGAAACCGGTTTTTCGATTAACCGGTTTTGGCCAAAACGGAAAACCGGTATTTGAAAACCGGTTTTCGAATACCGGTTAACCAGTTTTGAAAAACCGGTTTTCGAATATCGGTTAACCGGTTTTAAAAAGTGGTTTTCAAATACCGGTTTTTCGGATAATCGGTTTTCGAATACCGGTTTTTTGGATAATCGGAGCAAAATCGAAAAGCGGTTCTTCGAATATCAATTAATAGGTTTTTGGTTGATTGCGGTTTATATCTAAAAAAGAAAAACCGTTTATTTTGTAAAATCGGATATTGGCTGACAGATTATACAGGGTGATTTATTTAACCTTAGACAGGCAAATAACCAGAAAACGGCGCATTTTAGAAGAAAACTTTTCTAGTAAGAATTGTTTGAAATAAAGGGGCCAATTTAATGGTGTTATTAGTTTGTGACCTTGACTAAAATTTTAAGGTCATATTCATATCAACTTAATCCACATACAAAAATAAGCAACTTTCATAAAAAACTTTTTTAAATTCGATTTCTATTTTAAAAGATATGTAACAAAAATAAATTTTAAGAACCCATTTTTTAATATAGTACAAAAATATTTACTTTTATTAAAATGTATTTTTTAACATTATTAAACATTTTTAAATATGCTGGTTGAAAATAGTCATATATAAACCAGTCGATTACGTTTAGAAAAGCCTTTTTCGGTTTTGAGAACCGTTTTCGGTTTTAAAGACCGTTTTCGGGTTTCGGTTTTAAAACCGATTTCGGTGTATCTGTTTTGAATACTGTTTTGATTTTAAAACCGGTTTCGGTTTTTCGGTTTTAAAACCGGTTTTTAATACCGGTTTTAAATATTTGGTTAACCGGTTTTAACCAAAACCGGTTAACCAAACGCAACCACGCAACAACTCATCAAGCTCATCAACTTGTTCAAGGTTATAGTTCCTGGCTATTAATTTGAAAAATCCGCACAATCTAGTAAAAACGCAAAAAAGTTAACTTCATCTGAACTTCTTTCGGATCCGCGTCGAAAATGGCGGGAAAAGCATTTTTAAATTTGCACTAACCAATCACTAACGCTGAATTATCATCCGCGAGCGGAAAACCTCTCTCAGGACAGACGACTTTCCGCAGCATTTGCATTGAAAACCGGCATCGGTCAAAATCTTTAATATTGTAGTATGTTAGAGTCCCATCCCTATTGGTAATATTTTTATAAAAATATTGGGGGTCACCCGTAATATTTTGATTTAGGGCTTTCCAAAGTAACGTCCTGGATGATATAAAAACACATTATATTAAATAATTTTTTTAAAACATAGATAAAAGATCGAAATATGGAATATTTGATTAAAAATATAAAAATTTAAAAGAAAGAATTACCTTTAAACTTTGCAGTCCAACAGGGTGGTCCAAATCATACCCTAGAAAAAGTGTGCCAATCCAACCACATTAAAGATGGTTTAAACCATTTAATTAAGGCTAAAACAGTTAGGGCTTTTAATCAACGACGTATGGACCAGGTTTGTTTACGTTTGAGCTGTTGTCATCAATACATCACAGTAAAAGCGCTAAAATGCTGTTTGCCAAACTTAATTTTTTCACTTTAAACTTATTAACCACAAGTAGTTGTTGGATAAGCCTCTATATTAAAAATTTTGTAATATAATTTTAAATAAACAGTTCATATATTTTTATCATTTTTAGATATCATAATAAAAAAATATGTTCAAATATTATACGTTATTATTATTTAAAAAAAAGCAAAATTCTGAAAATACGTGATTATTTGTTAATCCCGGCAAGGCCCTCAGGGATTTTTACTCCATCGTAAACAAAACATGAATGAACTCTTCCCAAACGCTTGTGGGTGACGCCCCTTTGCTTTGTTATTTGACAATTTGGAAAGCCAAAAGTGATCAAATAAAGCTTATAAAGCGTTTTCTTGTGTATTTTCTGGTGTTTTTGGTGATTAGAAAGTGTTTTTAAATACAATATGGGTAGGCAGTGCTTTGTTTGTAGAAGGGTAGACCATTCATTTCCGCACCTCACTTTTCACAGGTAAATAGAGACCAACGTCGCTGAGTGCATACTATCGACCAAGGTCAAAAAGTAAGTCCGCCATTTTCATTTCTCGCTTGCTTCGCCCTCCTTTGCCTATTAGGATTGTTGGCTTAATGTTTATCATAAAATTATGAATGAATCGCTGGGTCCATACGTCGTAGCTTTTTGTGCACTTTTAACCTTTTAACAGGTTTTGATAGTTTAGGTTTTTGGGACATTCTAGAGGGAACAAAAAAGGAACCTCACATAATTACATATTTTAGCTGGTTGGACCAACTTCACTAAGACGGGATACGTTGTATGAACAACTGCTTCTTTATAAACGAATGGATAAATGTTTTTATCCATATATTTTTTGGTTGCATGATCTTAAAAACGGTGACTTAAAGCCATTCTTACAAAGTACACCTTTTTTGTTCAGAAAACATGAGAGAGTTTACTGGTTCACTTAAATAGTACATACAGAGTAGCACAAAAATTTGGGACGTTTTAGAGAAATTGAAAGTAGTGTAGGTGGCGTCTACTAGTTAACACCTAAAAATTAACATTAGATATAAAAGGTCATATCGAAAAACCCCTAGATTAGTCTCCGCGATCTTCAAATTGTGCGGTCTATCTAGCCTCCACCCGGGTCGGCAGCTGAAGGAGTTGTACGGGCGTTTCTGTGCCTTTGGAGATCGAGGAAAGACTCACGCTAAATTGATAGCATCTTTCTTCTAGAACTAAGCGCTGGGAGTGAAGATTCCTAAAATTCCTGTTTTTAGGTTAGCGGGGTGCACGTGTTTTCGTAAGGGCCGAGGACGGGGGCGCCCTCTACTAGAAGCGTCAGCCAGTGACAGTGACAATACCAGTAGCAGTTTTTGGATTGACAGCTACAAAAAGTAAACATTTAAACCGGAATTTCTGGGAGCGGAAAGCTCGACCATCCAGATTTTCCACGTACGAAGCCCTGGAAAGCATAGTCCAAAAGGGGGACAGCTGGTTAATCGTCTTGAATCGGGACCAACAACAAGGAAAGCAAAGCAAAGCAAAACCCATAGATACCGAGTTTTATTACAGTATTTAAAATATATCAAATATTATTAAAATAATTTAAAAATATTTTTAAACTTTAACACCCTGTATCTTAGTTAATATTAACTTTTGTACTGTGGTAAGTTTAGTTCAATTGCAATATTTTAATGTCACAATTCTCCAGTTGAACCTTGGCCCATTGCTAAGGGACCACCCTGTATATTTAAATAAGTTTTTTTTTAAATTTTCATTTCAAAATCTCCCTTTAAAGTTTGTCGGTAGAGTAAGTAAATATGTTTACATTCAAAAAATGTATCAACTAATTAGATTATGATGGGTAAAGTCAATTAACAGGCTCATGTATTTTGAGCCCGTTCTACTGTAATAGAATCGCAAAGAATTGCATTTTTTATTCAAATAACTACCAACCACATTCAGCGAATCTATAACAAATTATGCATGTATTGATAGGCTTGTCCAGAAATGATTTATGAAAAGAAGCCCATCAAATTATGATTTTTGTTTTCTTGGCGCGCCCTCAAATTTTCCTAAAAGCCACTTGGTTCTTTAGGCAAGAAATATTATGTATGGCTATTAAGGTATTACCAAATTGGATCTTTGAATAAAAGCAAAAATTGTCAATCTAAATATTTTTGTTTTTATTTTTTAAGGTATAAAAATGTGCAAATGTGAGGTCTTCAATTAAATTTAAATTACAAATATGTTCTTAGTAAATTTTCAAAAGGCCTTATGCAGTGATTGCCACAATTTGTAAATCATATAACATACTTTTTATTTTCTATTTAAAAAAATACATATATATATATATATATATATATATATATATATATATATATATATATATATATATATATATATATATATATATATATACCGGGTGTTACATCGCCGGGCAGGACATAGGAAATCTCATGTAATTTTTAATGGGGTCAATTATTGGCTCCCTAATTTTAGGGAAAAATTCTATTAAAGTTTATTGAAGGGCATGCAAATCTACGTCCATGGTAAAAACTTTAGATTTTTGGTTAAACCGTTTGCTAGTTAGATGCTAATATATTTTTAAAAATTGTTACATTATTATCGCCTCATATTTATGACCAACAGTAACACCAGTTAGCGTGACATTACGTTGTCATTTTGAAATTTAGTGCTTTATTATTATCAAAAATCGTACTAACTGGTATTTTTATTGTTGTTTATACATATGAGGCGATAATAATGTAACAATTTTTAAAAATATATTAGCATCTAACTAGCAAATGGGTTAACCGAAAAATCTAAAGTTTTTACCATAGACGTAGATTTGCATGCTCTTCAATAAACTTTTATAGAATGTTTTCTCTAAAATAATTAGGGAGACAATAATTGACCCCATTAAAATTACATGGTATTTCCTATGTCCCGCTCGACGATGCAACACCTGGTATATATATATATATATATATATATATATATATATATATATATATATATATATATATATATATATATATATATATATATTTACATAAAGTAAAAAAATACTGTCATATGATCAGAATTTTGATCAAACCTGGCAAGAGACATTTATTGCATGATAATTTATGTCAGACAGAAATTCTGGCTAATGGAAATGATTAAAAATGTATTCTATTCTATTCTATTTTCGGTTTTTGGCTTTCACACGTAATTTATTCCGCCATCGTGAAGTGATTGAGGTCAAAAATTTATGTCCAATGAAAATTTTTTATTGTTTACATTAGCCAGAATTTCTGCCTGACATAAATATCATGCAATAAATCTCAGATGTATAGAAGGAAGAGTTTAAAAATGTAAATTCGGTGCTCTTTGATAAGAAAAAATCACAAAAAGTTTAAAGCAAATAAATCGGCATGCTTGTCTTCGCGGCCGCCTTTGCTATATTTCTTTTATGATATGCCGGTTGATGCAGCTGGTCATCGCACTATGGGATAGAAATTAATATTTTGGTCAAAATTCTGAAAAATACCAATCTAATTTAAAATGAAGTGCTTTTTACTGAAAAAATATTATAAGTTATTACAAATGCTTTTTGGAAACCTAAAACTTATTATATGTTATTATAAATTTACACCCCCTTAACATTATTATTTTTTATTGTACAAAATAAACTAAAATGTCAGCTTGTTTGGTTAATTCGGTAGTATTCTAATTAGTAATCCGATAATTTTTATCTTATATGATATACAGGGTACGACAATAGGTATGATTTTTTTAATGGAATACCCTAAATATTATCACACCACAAAAAAATCTTTTAAAATACTTAAAAAATACTACATTCGATGTGTCTATCTCAATTAGTTTCGGAAATATGACCATCCAAATCTAAAAAATAATTTTAAATTATTCTTAGAAGCGTAATAGAGATATATCTTCCCAACTTTTTTATTTTTTAACGTATAAAATAAATAAAAACACTGTTTTGTTGGGTAGATTCTGTAGAATCCATATCTTTTATCAGAATGCTTTTATCTTTTAGGATATACAGTGTAGGACAAAACATATTAAATTTTAAAATGGAAAACCTTGTAAATCATAAAAAAATCTTGTATCTGTCCTTACACTCAGAAGTAGCAAGGAAGGCAATTGTAAGTACAAAAACTGATAAAAAAAAGGGAAAAAATCTTTGACAAAAGTAGCGAGAGTTCGCGAGACTGCATCGAAAACACAAGAATAGCTCTTATTATTTAAACTCTTTTACTTTTTCTTAGTAAACAAGGCTAATAATAAACTAAGTACATTAAATGTTGTATATTTATGTTTACTTAAAATACATTTTCAAGTTTCTTATTACCCCAATAGAAGTCGTCATATCCTTTTATAGTTTTTCGTACATGTAGTTTGAAGTATCTACTTTTAAATACACAGCATGGGCCATTAAAATATCAAAGTTGCTTTTTGGCCAAAATAATGGATTTCTATCCCATAGTGTATCGGCGCGTCGCTGTAAAAGATAGCGGCGCCTTTGTATAAAATAGTCCGATTGCGAGGCGGCCTTTTTATGTTTTTGTATTATTTTCAAAGGGTACCGAATTTGCGCTTTTAAAATGTTCTTACTATAAATCCACCTTTATTTGACAATAGTACTAAGACCAGCTGTATAGGTACTGGTATATTTAAACAAAATAACTTTCCTATTTTGTTTAAATATAAATAAACCATGCAAAATTTAAAATTTCAATGCAACCAATAATAATTTATTTTTTCCAAATTGGAAACTAGACAAAGTGAGTAATATAATGCATTTTTAAAGTAAAATTTCTAACCGTTTTCACGGACAAAATGTGTAAATCAATATTAATTTAAACTTGCTTAATTTATCGGCACGTTACAAGGGTATCTAATCGGGGCAATTATCAATTCTTAAAGATTTCGAAACCGATAATTTAGTTACATCAATTTAGTTAATAGTAATTTTTATCGCTGCATTTAATTTAAATATTAAGTTTTTTACTTTGGTTTAAAATAAAAAATATACTTATTATTTGCTTACAATTACTTTAAATGTAAATACATGAAACAAATTAGTTTGTTTCATAACTCAGCCTTTTCATAAATTAAAAATGGTACTGAAGGTTCAAGCTACAGGGTGTTTTATAAATAGGAATTTTAATCTAAATTTGCCAAATTTATCGGCAGGATACAAGCATTAAATAAAAGTATAAATGGGCTGTAAAAGAACATTGAAAAGCATATACAGGGTGATTAAAATATCGACCATGAAACTTAAGGGAGTGATTCTACTTGACAAAATAAGGGTAAAGATTCATTTAATTTTTTTTAATATCATTCGTTTTCCAGTTACAAGCCGTCAAAGTTTAATTTTTATTTTGTTTTTTCGCCATATTGCATTTATTTTTATCCAATCCAGTTGATATTGGACACACAAATCGAGCTCTGCAGATTCTAAAATTTTAAGACAAAAGTACTGTTTTTAAATACCGCCAGAGGGCACTTTACCTAAAACTTAAAATTTATTTACATCATAACTTTTTATTTTAACAGATATTTTAAAGCTGGGGGCGCCATTTTATAGACAATCAAATATTAAAAAATAATGTATTATTTCGCTTCTGTGCTGCCATAAAACTAGTTTGCACATGCGTGTAACTACCCATATAACATTTTTGCCGGCGTTGTACATTTAATTTACTGGCATTGCCAACACTCTTTAATGGCAAGGCATTGGCAAAAGGTATCAAAAAACGCGAAAGTGGGCAATTGGCCGTTATTAGGCCACGTGTTGCAGATAAAGTGATGGCATCCGTCATTAATACGTTATTGGCAAAAAATGCGTTTAAGATGATGGCATCCATCATTAATAACTTATTGGCAAAAAGATAACAAAAAGACACGAAAGTGGGCAAATGCAGATACTCCCAAGCAGCAAGCTGACGTATTATTGACGAAAATTGTCGCATATACTTTTTTTAAAAGCTAAAATGATGCGGTATTTTATTTAAAACTTAAAATAGGAAAAAACTCCTTACAGCTAATAGAATGACATAAAAATAACTATGACAAAATTGTTTTTGAAATGACCTATGTATGACTAAACATTGACCAAGGTGTAGATGGTTTCTTCTATTTACTTAGGTTGCCAAAAAATGGTTGAAGTACGATCTCTTAGTTAATATTTTCTGCCTTCTTGTTGGTACACCAGTTTTAGTACAATTTAAAAGTGTTTCATTTCCTTGCAATGCAAAGTACCATCTCTCGGAACACTGTCCAACTTGGAGATGCAGATTTTTACACTAGCCGAAGATATTTCTTTCAAAGCTAAGTGAGATCACCTACCGCAGACCGCTCTCGAATTATTTTTGTCTAATGGGCACGGTTTAGACGATAAAAAGCGAAGATATTGCAGAAACGTAGTAGTTTATTGTCCATTACGCCATCTATCGGTATATCAAAAAAACTATTAAATATATATATAATATTTTTTATTAACACGTCTTTAAAACTTTTAATAAAGTTTTAAACAAAATGTTTACAGCTCCTAACAGTCTACTTGAATATCTTGCCTTCTCGACTAGCCAACACCAATTAATCACACAACACACACTTATTAGGTAATGAATACATTTAATTATGTCTATTAAAAAACTCTTTTCTTTAAAAAAGAAACTAAAAAGCTAGAAAACCATGTAGAAAACAAACGCACAAAGCGGTCACCTTCGGTCGAAATTAACGTAGCTAATTTTACCATCATTTTATTTTTATTCGCTCCAAAATACATAATAAACATTTTGTTTGACCTAATTTTTATTTGCATGATTTTTAACAATAAAATGTTATGAAAAGGCCATTTCCTTTAAATTATGTAAAAAAACATAAAATAATGTTGTTTAGCTGCCATTATAAATAAAACAGATCAAAAAAATTGCTTTAAAAAGTATGAATATGCGTTGAAGGTTTGCCTTCAAAAATCCAATATTTATTTGCCTGCAACAAAAACGCGTGCTTTATTTAATCAGGATAGGTATGCCGCCATTTTTGTATGCTTACCGGCAATTCGCCTGCATGTAAAATTTATTGGCAATTAAGTGTTTATTTAGGGTTGACTTTTTAATGCGTATAAGATGTTGGCATAATATTGCCACCAATTGCCAATGCTTTACCATCAATGCCAATATGAAAAATGTACATTGCCGGCAAATAGTGTTTGCTGGGTAGAAACTCGTCGGGTTGAATATTTTTGCTGCAATAAATCATTGTTCACAAAAGGGTATATTTACTTTATCATTTTTCGTGTACTTTGCGATATTACTTTCAGAATGAATTAAATGTGGACCCATCTATAATTGAATAAAAAATTTTATTTTACGTTTTTTATTTGACAAGATATTTTCATTGTTATAGTTTATTCAGTACAATTAAAATAATAATCGACCTACACTACGCGAACGACTACATTCATCAAATTAGTAGTTTAAGTACCGGCAAAAAATAACTATACAGTACACACTTTTTCTCACAATAGTACCCATCGTACCATAGAAAAGGGTGATCCTGATCAACAAAGTACATTCAGAATGAAATGAAAGGTAAATGAGAAGAGTTTACGCATGGAAATATATATTTCCCGTAAAAACTAAGTGAAAATACCGTTTATAATAGAGACATTTATGAATACCGAAGAGCTTATCGTTATCGTTATCGTTAAACTGCGTGGTTGCCGGATTGTAGAAATTTTAATATCAATTATTTAAAATGTTAAAACTTTCATGCCGTATTAATTAAAATAGCATTTATACATAGGCTCGTATTAGCGAAAAATTTATAGTAGTAGTAAAAATCAATTAGTGTTAAGAAATTAAAACGGACTTGCACTTTTACGGATATTCTAAATCAGTAATTAATTTAGATGTTACAATCTGGCACACTTGCTTTTTATTCTACTACCAAACCTAACCTTACTTTTTGGGTTTTGCTTATACTGTATTGTTTGCATCTACTTTAAAAACGAAATCAACAGAAGTTTTTGCATATATTTAAATATCAATTTATATCTTATGAAGAATAAAAGTAAATACGGATTTTTCGTTAACTTTAAAATCGGTGAACCACAGGTAAAAATAAGGTTATGTGTCGAAAGCGCAGACGCAAAATAAATTTCTTAAAAGAGGCTGCAAAATCTCTTTCTCAAATTCATCCTTTATGAGCATTCATTTTTATGTCTTTTGACTTTTTATGTTTCATACGAGAGGTCCACTAGAAAGTTAGACATTTTTTACCATAACCTTTTTGGAACTAAAAAAATAGTGTCTCAATTAAAAAACTGAATTGCTATTGAGTGATTTATTCTGACATGTATTATTAAGAAATGAGTCAAGTGAAAAACTCCTAATTTTCATGTAATTTACCAGGAGGCTCTCCACTAACGCGTTTTGCCTACCTCACAGGAACTTATCAAAATAGCTTTTATGGAACAAGTATGTAGGTATCAATGTTTTAAGGTAAGATAAAAATATCACCGTCAATGCCGTACGAAAATTGCATTCAGTAAATTTGACATAAAATTTTACGGGAGTCGGCAAATAAGATGTAAGATAATTTGCAACCATTTTCTGCTGTCACAATAATAAACGAAATGTAAGGGTCCTGTTACATAAAAAGTGTCGAAAGTGATCTATTTCCCACGAGTGTGAAAATCACTTTCAGCACGAGTCATGTACAATATTTTTCCTACGACCAAAAAAAATTAGTGTATTCCTTTTACCTTATAGAACCGTTCTGAACCGTTTTCTGAACTGTCAATGGTATCAAGAACGGTTCTACAACATGAACAAATTCAAAAAATTGTAAATGGAACACTTATGGTGTCGTTCCGGGCGGTTCTGGAGCATAAAAGGAATACAGCAAATTACGCCGCTTAGCATTTTGTGGTTAGGTTGGAATTAAACAAATGATGCATACTTGCTCTCGCATACGTAGCTTTAGGCACTTCCATTTATATTTAATGGGTTGCCTATTATTACCAGGGCCGTATTAACTGTTTGAGGCGCCCTAGGCTAGAATTTCCGGAGCGCCTATTTTCCACCAAAAAAAATTTATAGACCAAAAAAAAAAGGTCATTCCCTCCTTTTCGCTCCTATTTCATTCCAAAGCACCTTACACAGAGAAATTAGTCACCAAAAATCCCCACCCGACCTAAACTTTTTTAAAAACTCCCCTGTCTAGCCGCCTATTACTCCCCTGTCTGGCGCCTATTTTTTCATGGCGCCCTAGGCTCTAGCCTACTCAGCCTAATGGTTAATACGGCACTGATTATTACTAAAAGCATTTGCTATAAAATAATGTCTATAAATGATCTAATAAGTCCTTAAACATAAAACTAAAATAAATGTAATTTGAAAAACTGATAATATGTGTTAGCACTGGTAAATCAAAACCTTCAATTTGTTAAAAATATAAGGTAATTTTTTTTTAACGGAATTTAAGCAGCTGTCATATATACTTTTCCTACGACCACTTGTGAAAATAGCAAATAGCACACTGATTTCATGCATAGAAAATGCGTTATATCACACTAGTGTTGCAAAGTACTTTACAGCACTAGTGTTGCAAAGTACTTTACAACACTGGTGTGATACATATTATGATGTCATTCTAAAAACTGCTATTGGTTTTGCAAGTGACATATTTATTGTAGTGACAGTAAAAAACTTTTTATTTACCTTAAACGGTAGAACCCAAATTAGCGAAAATCATCTTATTTTATATTTATTAAAATTTACGAAAAAATAAAAACATAAACAAAAATAGACATAACCACAAAAAACAACTTTCACTGACTGGCACAGTGTTGTCAGGTAAGTAGATCAAATTAAAAATCTCCCTTCTACCTTTGAGCACGTACTTAATAGAGGCAGCCTTGCCGCTTGACCGTTCGACCTAAAGCGCCAGAGAAAAAAGCCTATAGATCAAATTCCTTTCTCTCTTCTTCGTGTACTCAAACAACTAGTTAAATCTTTTTTTTTTAATCCCTAATTAAACCTAAGGCTTATACACACTTTATGAATCCACTTTCTTTTATCCATTCATAAATAGAATCAGACCCTTCCGACGTTGCCAAATGCTTTCCATATTTTGCATGGTAACTGACGTTTGGTAGTCGTTTTTTCCTTACTTTTAGGACTTTAGGTTATACATTTACAATTTTCATATTTTTTATATTTTTCTTAAAAATATGAGGAAAAACTGTTATTTTTACTTAATTTTATATGTGATGTTCAGTTTCATTAACTCGTTTTACCAATTTTACCCCACCCAGCACCCCTTTTCACTCCCCGGTCCCGTAAGTTTATATACTGATATTTTTTAAAAACGGAATATTTTGGATATGCACCACTTACGTTTTATTTAGAAGAGTGTCTAAAATATGTAAGAATCGATAATTTTTAAAAAACACTTATAATAGCATAAAACCGTATTAAACTATTAGCGTTATTACCTAACAAAACCATACAATTTTTATTAAGTGAGGGCCTTTTTAAATTCCAAAATGATAAAAGTTATATAATGCTTCTAGGTAGGTGATTTTCGATGTAAAAATATTGTCAAAACAGTATAATATAGCAGTGAGGAAAAGTATATATCACACTAGTGTTGCAAAGTAAATATCACCCTAGTGTTGCAAAGTTTTCAATTGTTTTTTATTTTTTCTGAACAGACAAACTTTAATTTATTTATTTTTTGGTGAATAATTTGTGGTCGTAGGAAAAATAGTGTACAGTACTCGTGTGAAAATGACTTTCTTACACTCGTGGGTTTGTCGCACTCGGCTAACGCCTCGTGCTACAATATTCCCACTCGTGTGAAATTAGTAATTTTCCACACTTGTAATGTAATATACTATTTTAACACTAGTGTTGAAATGTAGATTTCAACACGCGTGTGATATTATTCGTTTTCTAAAGGATCAAGGAGTGCGTTTTATGTCATTTTCATATGTGGTCGTAGAAAAATATCATGAAAAGCAGGTGTCAATAACCGAAGATATATTTCGTATATTATTGCTCTAGTGGAAAACTATTTCCAAGTGAATTTATTTACTTTTACTTTTGGCCAAAAGCTTTCTGGTTTGCCACTTTTAAATACTGGTATAGCAAATTTAATCGTGGTCACCCACTAAATGTTTAAAGTTCTTTTGGGATCAGGCACTCTGGGCATTAGTGTAACTAGGAAATTAATACCTGATGATCTTTGTTCTTTCTAATAGGCAACAATACCAAATTGTCTAGCATCTATTTATTGCTTTGTTCGCGACATCATTTGTTTAACAAAAAAGCTAAGATTCGTTAGATCTACAAGTTTTTTTTTATCTATACTAATATTATAAAAAGGTAAAGTTTGTAACTTTGTTTTTTTGTAAGACCTAATCTTCGAAAATACTAAACCGATGATAAAAATTCTTTCACAATCAGAAAGCTACACTATTCAGGAGTACTATAGGCTATATTTTATTATGATTGAACAAAATGTTTAGGGAAAAAAATAATTAACGCCTCACGAAGTGGGTACGGGTCGGTAAGTTTACAAATAACCAAGTATTTGGCAAGTGCCAAGGAGATAAACTTTATTAAAAGTTTATCTCCTTGAGCAACTGCAACCAAAATGGGAACTCTGTACAATAACTCTGTGTTAAGCAAATAATTAATCAATTTATACTATTTGTATCTCCAATTTTACGGGTGTAATCTTCAATACCTTTTCCATATTTACCGGTGCTATCTTGTAGTAAAAACGTTATTAACGATAGACGAAAATTCTCCGTTGGTCTATCGGAGTCCGCGATGTTAGAAGGAGAACTACACCGCGTTGTTGTTGTCCATTGCGGTCACGGCAGTAGTTCAGGTGTTTGAAGAGTTACGAAGTGTTGCCCCAGGTTAACGCGTTGTTTACAGACCGGTTTATTTCGGTGGCCGTTTTCAAATATTTGAAACCGGCGGTTTTAAAGAAAAATTCAATTTTTACCTGTCGGTAAGTCATATATTTATTTTTTCATTTAGTTCTTCTATTGTTTTATGTAATGATTTTCCCAAAGTATTTCTGAAAAAACAACATTTAGACTTCCGGTATAACTATTTTAAGTGTTTCTAATACACATACCACCAGTTTGTCAGACATACAATGCTGACATTGAGCTGCACCTACCATAATTCACTTGATAATGTTATTCAATTATTCTTCAAAATACCTGCTTGCATCAACTATTATTAATAAAACATAACCTTAAACAAAGTTCTAATGATCATTGATCAGTCAGAAGAAGAGAAACGCCAATTGTGATAACTAACATGAGATGATACTCGGTTAATACTGATGTATCAATCACAGTCTAAAAGCAACTCCAAAATAATACTAAAAATATAGGAAACTTATAAATAAAAATAAATATATTATTTTATCGTAATTTTTTCTGTTGGTTTTATAAAAAAAACTTATTAATGTATGTCAATAAAATTATTAAATATCAAATTTCTTATCTAGCACTTTTTACTTCGTTGTTTTTAAAAACACAAGTATTAATTTTTAAAATTAGTCATAAGTATTTGGTTTATAATGAAATATTTAAAATGCATTTACCTAGTAAAATTAGGTTTATCGTTTTCTTTAATTGTTCAATCCTGTTTTTACAGTTTGAAAGATTTCTTGCGTGAAAGTTTTCTTGCTGAAACTTTTCTATCTGCGTACGCGCATTTTTTTGTTTTTAACTGCTGTAATATTTTTTATGCAAGAAGAATATGAATCGCGATATTTTTTTTGCTCCAGTCCTGCAATACTGGTAATTATTTTAGTGATTTTTAAGATATAATTACTAGACAATTAACCTAAGCTAGAACAGCTGTTTGTTAAATAATATTTATAAATACCAATCAAAAAATTGATTTGTGGGTTCATTTTATTTTTAAGAATGTTACAAAATATCTATATAGGTTGTTTTTATATTTGGGTAAGTTGGTACACCTTATTGTCAAATTAAATTGCAATAAGACATTTAACACCGTAAAATTTTTAAATAAAATTGCAAGCAAGAAAAATAGCCGCAAGAAAAATGTCATGCAAGAAAAATTTTAAAGTGTAAAAACAGCCTAAGTAAATTACTGTTTAAATTCCTACAGTTATTTTGAAAGTTTTTATTGCTTAAGTTTTATTGCAGTTAATTTTTGACTTCTTTATTAAAGTTTTTTAGTACGTCTATTTAAGTAATAAATTTATTTTTTCATTATCACACAATTAACTAAAGTAAATATAAGTAGGTACAGGGTATTCCATTTAAGAAAAATAATGGCATATTTTTTTCTTTCCCCATATTTTTAAAGAAATTCAAGATACCCAATCGATGTAGTTTAGCTCGGAGAATATAAAATTCGTATTAAAAACCAATTGCATGAAAAACAAAAGATTTACGCCACTAATGTTGTATTTTTTAAATGGAACACCATACTAATTATTATATTTTTTGAAATCTATGGTCAATTGTAAGTGTTTTTTTATTAAGGGTACTACATGTTTATCTTTTAATGTTTTTGAGTTATTGACGCTAAAAGGTCACATTTTTGGCTTATTTAATTAATTATCTCAATATGAAATACAGGTAATGCAGGTGATTACCTGATACTTCAAAGTCATTTTTTTGTATTTCTTTGAAAATTATCAATGTATCTTCTTTTTACTTTACTGGCATTTTCTCTACACTTGTAATATAGCGTTACCATCTGTAGTTTTTCATCTAATGAATAATTTCTTTAAAAAACTAGTAATAAAATCCACCGATAGGTAAAAATTTTAATGACTTTGACGTATTAGGTAATCCCCTGTATTACCTTTATTGTGTATTCATATATTTATTTAAATAATATTAGCTAAAAAATGACTTTTAGGCGCAGATAACCCAAAAACAGTTAAAGACAGACATATAGTACCTTTATTAAAAAATACTTAGAATTAAGCAAAGAATTTAAAAATTTAGTTATAAATATGGTGTTCTATTTTAAAAATGTAACATTGATGGCGTAATTATTTTGTGTTTCATGCAATTGTTTTTTAATAAGATTTTTAAATTCCCCGAGCTAAAATACATCGATTGGCAATCTTGAATTTCTTTAAATATAGGGGGGAAAGTAAAAAAATATGCCATTTTTCCTCTTAAATGGAGTACCCTGAACCTGTTTTATTAATGTATGTTGTTACTTTCGTTAAAAACTTAAATCCTGCATTCTTCTTAATGCGGATAATATTACATAATTTAGCTTTAAATTTCTAAAAGTTCTTAAGGATTCTTTACACATTGACAAGAATTTTCTAGCTGCTATTTTATTAAATGTTATACAGTATAAAATGTACCGCCCCTGGCTGTAAGTCTGATAAATATTTGTCAGAGCTTGGTGAATACGGCTGTTACTGCTTTTGACCATCCAGGTAGACTATGTAGAAGGTGATCACGCCTGACGGGCTTGTCACATCTGGCATGCTTATCGTTGTCGTTGTGTTGGGTTAAGTAGTGGTAGTAGGATAGGGCGCGGTTGGGCTGCCTCCCAGGGCCCTAAAGAAGAAAACAAGCCGCAGGAGCCCCTTGTCGCCGTTTTCTCATTGAATGAAACCTATTTAGAATGCATTTCACCAAGCTTAAATCTCGGTAAAAATGTTGCTGACTGACGGATGCCCATTATACCAGTTGCTTTTAAATTCACCTTTATTTCTCATTATAATTAGAAAACTTAAAACTATGCTTAAAACATAGTGTAAATAAAGTGTTGGTCTATTTTAATATTTATTCTTTAAGAAAAAATAATAATTGATTTATTAAATGTATTAAATCATGATGTTAATAATGGTAAAGAGAACATTTTACTATACTTAAAGCGACCACGACGTTGTAAACTACTAATTAATTATTAAGAAATTTAAAAGATAACTTTTCTTTGCTTATTGAAACTCAGAAAACTGATGTTTAAGTTTTTATAAAGCTACTACTCTTGTCGAATAGTAAAACGATTCCAGCTCCTTAGTTTCATTGCTTGTTTGGTATGACATACTTTTTTAAATTAACGGTAGTACATCTCTTCAAACAACAAACATGCATCTCAGTAAAAAAAATATTAAAAAATGCTCGGAAAAAACAATTTAAGGTGCTCGCCCACTTAGGCGACGCGTCGCGACGAGTCAAAATTGCTCCGGACAAGTTTACATGTAATTAAATGGAACCCCGCCAATATAGACGCACCGCGCCGCTTATATTGGCGGTGTTCCATTTAACTACATGTAAAGCAACTCGGCAAATTTTCTCTTGACGCGACGCTTCGTCTAAGTGGGCGAGCACCTTTAAGGTTGAATTTTTCAACTTTGGACGCCACATTAACTTCGGCCAAGGAAAGATTTGAACAGTTAAATCAGTACTCTCAAAATCTTGGTTTTTTTGTACAATATAAAAATATTCCAGGAAATTCCGAACCTATTAAACTCTGTATGATCTCAAATTAAAATTAATTGTAAACTTTAAATCAGATATAGATGAGTGTGAGTTGTGTGATGAACTTACAAAAACGGTATTCAAATGTGTGGTAGCATTGATAATATTACTAACTATATACCCGTGACGGATGCTAGTGGAGGTAGAAGTTTTTATAAGCTGAAGCTGATAAAGACCTATCTGCTATCGTCAATGTCTCCATCTAGATTTTTTGTATGGGTTCAAATTGCGCTTAAGGGGCGCGACAAAAATATCGCCTGGGGCGCTGATAGTGCTAAAACCGGCACTGGTTGGGTTTTTCGGGTCTGTTGGGCTTGTCGCGCCTATAGTATTGATTGGATCTTACAGGCTGTTTGCAAGATTTGTGCTTACCTGATGTTAGTGGAAAAGTAATTGCAAATGTGTCAAAACATTTGAGGTTCAAGCCGAATTTGATTTATTGTTGCTTAACATAGTTCAAAGAAGGAAAGTCCGGAATATTTAGGACTACGATCAGGACCAAAACCTGTCAAAAATCTTCAACCGCACTAACGCGAAGCAAAGTCGAACCTGGAGTAAGTTTTTTTGGCAACAAGGTTTTACATTATCTTAAACTACACTCTAAGTGATTATACTAAAAAAATCTACTGTTTTAGAAATACATATATTACCTAATTTTATGCGGAAGTTGTATTTACATTGAAAATCTTTAATTATACTTACTTATAATAACAAATACATTATTAAATATTGTTTTTACCTATTTTACCTATATTACCTATTAACCTTATAGAAATAGCTTTCGAATCATTAAGTAATAAAACTATACCTGTGAAAAATTCCGTATTTTAGTTTTTATCTGAAAATTCAAGGATATACGAAAAATTTAATTTGTTTAAAAACCTAAAAAGCAAAACAATTGAAGCGGCAAGTGTGCAAATATATTATAACTGAAATTATTTCCACATTGTTACTAAAACATTAAAAAAAGCATTAAGGAATTCCACTAATTTAGTACCATTTGTAAGCATAAACAGAAAACATTATTGTTCTGGTTATAATATATTTTGTTATAAAATTCACTTCAGAGATAATTGTTACGAGAGACAAGATTTTTAATCAGGTAAGTCTAAGGCCCCAAAATGATTATCCATGAAGTTTATACCAATTAAAATTAACATAAGGCATTTTTAAATAATTTATCTGATGGGTTGGGGTAGATCCAATTGAGCTGTTTTTAAGATTCGCTAAGATTTTCGTTATTTTCTGAACACGTACGTTCAATTTGGCTTTCATTTATCGGCTTCATGTTAAAACAACAACGTAATCAATAAATATCAAATTACTGTTTTTATACATTTTGCTTTTTGTACTAAACAAAAAATAAATTATGAAAACCTTAAAAACGACCCTGGCTTTTACCTGGGTCAGCAGGATCCCACTCGAGTTAAGAATTCGATCAATTTATGAATATGGTTAGATATTGACCGACGCCTTTTTAACCGGGTTTTCGTGGATCTGGTGAACCTAAGATCAATTTTTGAGAATGTCTACACAGTGTTTTAAGATAGTACTACCTGTGTAAGAATTAATGTTCAGAAAATTAGTGAAACTTAGCATACTGGTACTTTATAATAAAAATATCAACCAGGTAAATTTTTAAATGTCTACAGATAACTGAAACAAAGTTTAAAATATTATAAAATAATGGCTTTTAACATTGACACTTATAGCAAATCGCAGATTTTATTTTACTTCACAAAAACGGATTTCAATGAAAGTTGTATCAACGGAAGAAAAAACAATTCTAAACATTTTGACTAATTAAAATCCAACGTTCAGAGCTTGTGATTAAAGTAAATAATAAAAATTTGAAAAAATATGCTGTGTCTGACATGTGTGGCAACGCCGCCGAAAGGTTATGCGTCTGAAAAAGTTTATTGAAAAAGATCCAATGAGGGATAATAAATATCCGCAATAATTAGAAAACATGTTTATTCCGAGTATTTTTAAGTGAACCATTCGACGACCATGTATCAATATTTACGTTAGTTGGCCTTTCCATGTTTATCCTTAAATTTATGTGCTACTTGACCTTGTTTTAAAAATTCGTTATAATTTTTTCAGTGACTGTTTTGCCTTTTCAATAATTTTTTTGTGATATAATAATGGTGGTTTAAAGATTTTATTAGTAAATAAATATAAAATTTAAAACCGATTACTTGTTTAAAGATGCTTGTGCAGTAGATTTTTACGTATGATTTCTATTGATTTTACGCAGCGTTGCCAAATTTAAATACCGGTAGTCAAATTAACTTAAGCACTCATTTGACTTTTGTAGTATCGGTAGAACCACCTTAAAAATTAACGTAACGACCAAATATCTCATCAGTCTGTCCGCGATCTTCAAGTTGTGCGGTCACGTGTCGTAGGAGGCTACATAGCGTCCCCGGGTAGGCAGCTGAAGGAGTTGTACGGGCGTTTCTGTGCCCTTTGGGATCGAGAAAAGACTCACGCTAAATTGATAGCATCTTTCTTCTGGAACTAAGCGCTGTGAGTGATGATTCCTAATAACCTGATGTTTTTATGTTAGCGGTGTGCACGTGTTTTCGTAACGGCCAAAAACGGTGGCGCCCTCTACTGGAAGCGTCAGCAAGTGACGGTGAAGGTTATGCACAATACCAGTAGCAGTATTTTGGATTGACAGCTACAATTTATGCATTCAATCGATTATTATTTCGTATCGAACAAAAGTAAATATTTGAATATTTTAAACCGGAATTTCTGGGAGTGGAAAGCTCGACCATCCAGATTTTTCCACCACATAGAGCTGGAAATTGCCTTGCAGCAACGCCATAAACAAAGCAATGTCTAGTATCCAAATATCTCATAACCTAGACGCTTTAGAAAAAGATGTTTTAAACAAAAGTTGCATAAGGTGTATTCTTTTTTTGTCACTTATTATTTCCGTTGAGATTATATCTCAATATAAATAACTAAGCACAAAAGAAAAACCATTATATTATTAATGAGTCGAACAAAGCTCTACAAGAGCAAAAATGAAAACTCGGCCTATTAAACCTTAAAACAAACTCATTGTAAGTAGTTTAGGTTTCTGGCAATTGCCTTGTAGCAACGCCATAAACAATGCAGCAGTAGTTTAGGTTTCTGGTCTGCATTAAATATACAGGGTGTTCAGAAAAAGCGTTGGGAAATTTTAGGGTGTCATTCTGCAATGTAAAATAATGTTAGAAAGTCCTTTGACAAAATGTCGAAATCTCCTTTGTTACCAAGTTACAGGGCTTAAAATTTCAATTTTTATTTTTGTTTTTTGCCATATTGCATTTATTTTTTAACCAATCTAGTTAACATTTGGCACATGAATCAAGCTTTGCAGATTCTAAAATTTTAAGATAAAAGTACTTTTTTTTAATATGCCAGGGGGTACTTTACCTGAAACTTAAAATTTATTTACATCATAACTTTATTATTTTGACAGATATCGCAAAGCTGGGGCGCCATTTTATAGATAATCGAAAACCTATAAAATAGGGTACTAAAGTCGGTAAACCCCACCGTTTAGGCACCAATCGACAATAAAGTTTTCATCAATTTCAATCATATTACCTACATACACACAGAGTGTCCAGTAACCCAAACGACAAACTTTACGGGGCGATTCTACAACGGAAAATAACAAAAAACTTTATATGAACATATACAACAATAAGTTAATGAAAACTTTAATGTCAATTGTCTATAAAATGGCGCCCCCAATTTTGCGATATCTGTCAAAGTTAAAAAGTTATAATGTAAATAAATTTTAGGTTTCAGGTAAAGTGCCCTCTGGCGGTATAATGAAAAAGTACTTTTATCTTAAAATTTTGGAATCTGCAAAGCTTGATTCGTGTGCACTGTCAGCTAGATTGGTTAAAAAATAAATGTGATATAGCGAAAAAACAAAAATAAAAATCGAGCTTTTAACCCCTGTAACTTGGTAACCAGGGAGATTTCGACATTTTGTCAAAGGACTTACTAACATTATTTTACATTGCAGAATAACCCTCTAAAATTTCCTAACGCATATTCCGAACACCCTGTATAATATGTAATGTTATTACTTTCTAATAAAAGTATCCTTAAATAGTTAAGGGCTTTTTAAATCCCTTTTAATTATTTTTAATAACCCACATGAACAAATAGGACGCTTTCTAAATCCGATAAATAGAAGATAGCCTCGTCATTAATTTTAAATCCTTTTTGAATTAATTCTTGCTCTGTTACTTGACCATCGGGTAAAAAATCGATGTTCTAATAATCCTAATGCTAAAGTTTTAGCAAAGACACTTATAGTTTCACTACAGACTCCCAGAACAATGCTAAATTTTTGGCATCAGTTTGGACGCTGGCTTGGCTGAATTTATGAAGCGGCAAATTATACCTACGTACTGTTTATATGTGTACTCCATGGATACCCGCTTCATAAATTTCACGAAGCGAGCGTCCAAGCTGATGACCAAAAATTTAGCATTGTTCTGGGTGTCTATAGTAAAACTAGAATTGTCCTTGGTTTTAGTTAGTAATATTCGCACAATAAATATTTTTCGGGGCATATAAATATGTTGAAACTTAACAGTAGTTAAATTTTATAAGATATCTGGCGTTTCAATTCAGGTCGAAATTATACACGTCACACGTCGTGCCTTTTCCATGGGCAATTTTTGCCAACACGTGGAAAAAGAGGGTTTACAACGATAAAGATAGACTGGCGCATCAATGTATCGGGAATTTTGTCTAATATTTACCTTCTAATGTTAAACACACAGAAAGTTGGTAGAACTTATCGAGCTGGTACCGACGTGTAGGTACATATATTTCACTTTTATTCGTGTAAGAATCGGTTTAAATTTGACAACACAAGCATCAATTTTGAGCGTTTAACCAGAGACAAGAGAGACGAGCAACTAAATGTAAATATATTATCCGAGAGACAGATAGCTGCTGGGCCTTCCTTGTCTGTCTTCAAGGAAGGTAAACGCAGATGGCGCGTGAGTCGACTTTATCGTTTGCCCGCCAAATTCAAATTATATAGCTGTGCCTTTTTGCCCTTATTATTAGGTACTTGTTTTTGTTTTCTATTAATATAAAATATTGGGGTTTAGTTTAATAATTACACATATCTAATTAAAAATGTCATTTATTTGGTTTTCATAAAGATTTCTTCTTACAGATAACCATGTCAATATTACCTTAAATTATCTGTTGAAAAGCACAAATTTAATATATACACTGTGATCACTAATAAAAGTCAATATTCAAAGTCCAATTAAAGGTAAAAAACCACAGAAACCCACAATAAATCACAGAAAATGTAAACAAACTGTCCAAACAAATCGGCCATTAAAAAATATCAACAAACAAATATCGAATAACATTTCGGCGTGACTGCCTATGGCAGCATTGTCAAGTTAAAAATATTTGATTCTTGGTATATAGTATAATCAGGTTTTAGCCAAAGAAAGACATTAAAGTTTTCATGCAGAAATTGTAAACAACTTGGCAACCATGAAAAGGCGATGATTGCACCCTCTGCGATTACCTCCCATGATAAATGACAGAGACATAGTTATAGGAACTTGCGTTAAACCTGAGAGAGATAAAAGCGTAATGGACAGGACCAGTAACGCGTCTCATTCTTGTCTCTGACCGCGGTATGGATGGTGGAGGGGAGGATAACCATCTTTTATGGCGGACAAGTTGAAAAAGTGGCCATCGGAATGTAGCAAATTGGGATGGCGCCACAGTAGCCAGTGGAGGGATTTTGGTATTTCTTTCCCTTTTTATTTTGTATCCATCTGTCCTTTTTCATTTTGTACCTTACTCTAATAATTCATGCTCATTGGTTAAAAAATCTCCTCTGGCTACTGTGGCGCCACCTTAAGTTGCTCCTTTCGACGGACACTTTTTAAAACATTTAGATAGTTATCCTCCCTCCACCATCCATAGACCGCGGTAATAATTCGTGACTACTTTGACGTATAATACATTGTTTAAACGTTATATAACCAATTGGTAAATACTGTTCTAGAATTGGCCCTTCGCCTAAAATTGATGAAGGTTTCAAGTTCCAGTTATGTAGGCGTCACAAGCCTTTATGATACTTTTTTGGCATGTAAATTTTACTTAGGTTATGAATTCGTTGAAATTCATGTACCTTTTTAATAGTTTTTAGAGCTAGTTTTTATTTAATGGTACGTTTCTGTAAATATACAAGTAAGAAACATCCAAAATTAACAGTGTTCTTTTAATCTTCCTATACTCGATTTAATTTAAAAAGAAAAAAAGTTTTGTTTATTTAATAAATTTTACATATTTTAAGGTTCATTAGTTAAAATAAACTAGTGGCAGATGTTTACAAAATTAGGAATTTTTCGCATGAGTTCACGAGTATCACTTAAATTACTTGTTTCATTGCTTAAATTGCAAATAAGCGTGTAATTTATTTAATACTTATACTAGCAATTTAATTATTATATGTATTTAATGGATTCTGCATATTCACAGAGTAGATCTAACCCATAAAAAATAATTTATTATTTATTTATTAAAAACCTATTTCTGTAATAATACTATTGAGCAGATTTTTTAATTGAGATTATGAGATTTTTAGTGCAATATTTACCAATAATAAATAAATAAATAACCCAATATTTACACAAATTGATATAGCCAATAGGTAAAAACACAATTTTAAGGGGATTTGAGGGTGGGGGGAGCAATACTGATGATGACCAACTTTTTTAATATTATCTTAAGCTTCACCAGCAGGTTGGCATTGCCGGATCAAGCCTGACGTCGTGAGGCAGTGGCGATGCCAGAAGGGGGCCTGGGTTGGCCCTGGCCCCTCCTAAAAATGCCTGCCCCCTCCATAGAAGATAAACGAAAAAAAAACAGATTTAGTTGAGTAAATAAACAGGATTTTGGGCTGTGTTTTTAGTTTAGACTTTAATTTTCTTTTCTCCACTTTTTCGGGACAGAAAGGCACTTTTTTTTAAGAGACGGGGAAACACCGAAATTTTTGGGATAAGGACCTTGTTTTTGTACTTTTTATTTTTTTGGACTAACACACTAACCAGAGCTAACAATTTTGTTTTAAATACCCATATTGTATTTGATATTGTTGTCATTTAAATTTGTTTTTTCTTGGGGGTAGTGAGGAGCAACTTACGACGACTCTAGCTTTAAGGGAGCAAATTAAAGAATACATGTTTATGAAAAAGAAACTCCTATTTTAATCTTAAAAATTGCTCTTTAAAATACTTCTACTTTTTGAAACACACTGTATATTAAATTATTTTTAGGATCTATTAAAGTTTGTAATCATATTTTCAGGTTAATTAAATAAATTGATTTTTAAAACCTACACCACTAATTTAATACATATCAAAGTTTATTACTATATTGTTTTTGTTGCGCCTCTGGTTGGAATCCGTGAGCGTAGGTGTGTCACGTCCTTTAACAATTTTGTCTATAGCGCTGACATAATTACAATCAATTTAGCACTTGACGACTGCTAATTAAAAAAAATGAATAAATACGGAGATACGCATTTTCAGCAAGTTATAATTAAAAATGGCGAAAACTAAAAAATATAAAATATTACAGGACTGCAACACAAATTATATTAAAATTTTAACACCCTGTAGATTAAAAAAGAAGCCAAAATAAATCACTATTAGAGTTTTTCTATAATTACCCCTCTAAAAATCCCATAATAATAATCATTTCTGTTTGCAAAATCTTAAAATCAAAAATACCCTAATGAAATTAACTATCTTTAAAAACATGCATCCAAAACACAATCATGTTCCTTGTCGCGAAAAGAGTCACCAAATACTCATCCTCTACTTATGAGCGGTCAAGTTTTACAGAGCAAGGACACCTTTAATCTTGTGGGTGTCACATTTGAAAGTAACCTTAACTGGCATAAACACATTGTATCTATAGCCACGGCAGCTTCAAAAAAGCTTGGATTTCTCTTTCGAGCCAAAACGTATTTTTCCCTTCTAATTTATACACTTTATATGTGTCCCAAATCCGACCTCCCTTGGAATATTGTTCTCATATCTGGGGCAAGGCGTCCCCCACAACCCTAAGCATTCTTGATTCCATTCAAAGAAGAGCTATTCGTCTCATTAATGATCCTTCACTTACAGAAAGGCTTCCCTCTCTTTCCCATCGTCGGGCTGTGGGGGATTTATCGCTTTTTATAGGTACTTCCATGGCTTCTGCTCTGAAGAATTGTCCAGTATAGTTCCTCCACTCACGGTTCTCCACCAGAGAAACTCGTGGTGCCGCGCGTATGCATGCCTATACGGTCCAACTGGACAGGCCTCGAACTTTCCACTTTGTTCGGTCTTTTATCCCTAGAGTTTTAGAATGTGGAACCTGCTGCCCGCGAAGGTCTTTCCTTTCCCCCAAACGGACGTTTTTACCTTCGGGGATCAAGGAAAAATTTACACTAAATTGACGGCATCTTTCTTTTGGATCTAAGCGCTGTGAGCGAAGATTCCTATAAGCTGATGGTATCCTGTTTAGTGGTGAACACGAGGTATTTCTCAAATGGTGGGAAATAGATGGGCGTCCCATGGGAACTGTCAGTAGTGAAAGTGAAGGTTATACGTAACACCAGTAGCAGATCTTGGTTTGATAGCCGACAATTTATGTATTGCATCGACTGTAGAATTATTTTGTTTTCTTTTGGAATTTCTGGAAGCTACGAGCTTGATTATCCAGATTTTCGACGAAGCCCTGGAAAGCATAGTCCGGAAGGGGAGAGTGGTGGATTGGACCTGAAGGGACCAAAACCAAGAAAGAAAAAAAATAGAATACCGAACTAAAAGGGGGACTAGTAGTGTTTTTAGTGTATGTTTACCAATTTAATAGTAATAATAATAAACCTAAAAGCGAAAAATAAACACTTAAAAATAAACCGACTTCAAAAAATGTTAATAATTAAATAAACAAAAGGTTTTTATACTTTAATACCAAATTTCTTTTTTAATTTCATTTTTTTAATATTTTTTACTTTTTAGTGAGTTTTATTATTTTTTGGTTGATAGAAACTTTGAATTGCATGCTCCTCACTCTTACCTAGTTTAATTAATTATGACTTTTTTCAATTAAAAACTAAATTACTTAGAAACAGTTTTCCTGTGATATTTTTCTGGTTCTGTGTTTTGACATTTTGCTCTTGACCTTTCCCTCATTAGCATTTAGAATTGTGATTGACAAAGACAATCGGTAAGATATTTAAAAGCCAAGGTAAATATCGATGTGAAGTTGATATTTCGGAAAGATTCTCACGCAATTGGAGGAAATTTTATTAAATATTTAGTGTAACACATGGAGAGTTGTTGCAACCCACCGGTATTTATTAAACGTTATGGTCCCTGAGCCCGAAATTCACTTTATGATAATAACACCTTTAAAACCTTTTAAGAAGGGTTTCTGTATTCTGGATTTTGTTATTTGGCTTTGCTACAGAGGCGATTTGCCAGCTCTCCCCTTTCCAGTCTTATTGCTTTCCAGGGCTTTGTAGGTGGAAACTCTGGATAATCGAGCCTGGGCTCCCAGAGATTCAGAACTTCTTTAAAATATGTAGCTATAAACAAATCGATGCAATGCATAAATTGTCAGCTGTCAATCCAAGAACTGCTTCCGGTGTTGCGTATAACCTTCACTGTCAAAACTGACACTTCCCGCGGCACGCCCATCCATTTCCCGCCATTTGGGAAATACCTCGTGTTCAATACCAAACAGAAAAGCCGTCAGCATATAGGAATCTTCGCTTACGGCGCTTAGCTCCAGAAGAAAGATGTCTTCAATTTAGCGTGAGTTTCCTATCTTCCTCGGGAACCAACACCTCCTCAACATCCACCATGTGCGACACCGCGCGAGAGCCCAACAAGAACTCCCTTCGTACATGTTAACTCGACCGAGGACTAGTGTTGGAACCTTTCAAATGATCTTCTGAATGATATTCGAACATCGAGATATTCGAAATGTTTCGAATATTTCTTCCGAATATTCGTATTTCGTCGTGAAATATTTCATGAACGATCAATCATGAATTAATACTCGTAAACACCGAACACAAAAACGAAAGATACCGAATGAATGATAAATGATATTTATATCTAGGCGTTTAATATAGACAACCCGTAAAACATACCCCAAACCATTAGTAATCAAACAAACAAAGAATATCAGCTGTAATATTTATGGATAAATAGCGCCAAAACTCGAAAACACTCGGAATAAGACGTGAAATAATTCGTTGCCGCAAATAGCAACAATCTTTCAATAGGTATTTCGACGGAATAAAAGCTTATTGGCAATGAAATAAAAAATGTTTCGAAAGATTTTTTTATTGAAATATGAAATGTTTTGAAAGATGTTTCGAAAGATCTTTCTTAATGAAATATAAAATGTTTCGAAAGATCTTTCGAATATTAAAATCTTCCGAATACGAATATTCGAATATCGAAATCTTTCGAATATGCACACCACTACCGAGGACGAACGAAAACTGAAGAACAAGAAGGGTTTCTTTGGACGAGTCTATTACGAATGTTTATACCGCTATATGTGGAAGCGACGCGTTAACCCATCCTGTTAGTGTTAAATGTTTCGGGTGTCGGACCGGACAAACTCGTCACTTTTTTGTCGGACAATTTTACGTCAATGTTTTGCATGCAATTTTTAAAAATTGTGTCAAAAATCGTAAGAAACAACGGTTTTGGGACTAAAACACACAAATTTTAAAAATATATATATATTTTTTTCTATATGTTTTTCCAGTTAGGGCGATATTTGGGAGGAATCTCTCAGGGGCGTATATAAGGGGGTTTTGGGGTCTAAACCCCCTTAGTATGAGTTAAAAGGGAAAAAGATGTATTTGTAATGTTTTTAATGCGTATGGCCATGTGAATTCCCATCCCTCTCCTTAGTAAACGAGAAGGAGGGAACCGAAAATTTGACATATTCTTAAAACATAGAAATACATTTTTCGAAGCAACATTATCCTCTATTAAGAGTCATATTTTTAAATAGCAGGTTCTTAAACTTTAATAAATTAATCAATCAATCGCGAGTTAAAAAAAAATAGGTGTTTACTTTGCTCTTTCTATTATAAATTTAAAAAAATGACCTACAGGATATAAAAGATCAAATCAATGACATTTAGGAACATAGTACATTTTAGTTAATAAACTGTAAATGAGAAGCAATTAATTAAACCTATTTAACGAGATAAAAATTAATTGATTTATGCCATAAAATATAATTTTTATATATGGAGATATCCACTTCTAGTATCTTGAGACATCATTTGGCGGGCGCAATAGTGTGGAAATTGCAGTCCTTGCAACAGCATGTCAGTTAATTGCTGAAACAAAAATACATTTTGATTACGATCTTTGCAGAAGTTATTAATACTATTATTTTATTATTATTTGAAATAAATATGCGTATATAAGCAGGATGCGCAAAAAATATAAAACCTTAATTGATCATAGAGGATGTTTTATAATTGCGGCAACAAATAGGGCTTTCTTCATGCGCTAATTTTTGAAAAATACACTGTGTAAAGCTTGCATAAATTTGATTATAATTTAAAAAAATATTTTTAGAAAAAGCACGAATCAAGTCAAGCTTCTTTCTAAATTGCATACAGGGTTCCCCAGAAAATGGTAACGATATACAACTTTACTTTTTAAATGGAAGACCCTGTATAATATTGTAGTTTTGATTTTTTCAGAAAATTCTAGATGTATTTCATATAATGTATAAGCAATAGGCAAAGATATATCGGCCAGTAAAACAACAACAAAAAGATGTACGTGAGTCATCAATCCGAAATGTTTACCTGCCGGTATTCACGTTAGACTGTCTTTTCCTCACATTGCCTATGTGTAATGTTATTTAGCTGATTCGGTACAATATGTGTAAACGTATATTTATTAGTTTTCGAAATACTGACAATATTTAAAAACCAGCCTATGATATTCAGCATGTGCTGTTATGTTATTAAAAACCAGCAGTGGCTGGTGATGGCCATTTTTATGAGCACATCCCGCCACCATTGTTAAATATATTAATATTTTTATTTTAAATTGTTTATTGTTACAGTCCATAAAATCACTTTGATCCATAACTTGTGTTACTATTTAACATGATTTCACTAAAAATAAATTAAATACGTATAATAGGGGACCTAAATAAAAAAAAATACGTTAGTTTTTACCTATGGTACGGGTGGACCTACCAAATACCATTACTAGCCGCTAATATTATAAACCACTTAAAATTAGAATATATCGACTAAAGCCGGCTGTCCATGAGAGCGATTTTCCGCTCGCGGATGATAATTCAGCGTTGTTTTTGGTTGGTGCAAATTTAAAATGCTTTTCCCGCCATTTTCGCCGCGGATCCGCAAAAAGTTCGGATGAAGTTAACTTTCTTGAGTTTTCTACTAGATTGTGCGGATTTTTCAAATTAATAGCCAGGAACTATAACCTTGAACTAGTTGATGAGCTTCATAAGTTGTTGCTTGAAGATTAAACAAGACGTTAAAGATTCATTAAAAAAAAAGAATTATTATGGACGACATTAACTACACCTATTTTAATTATATACTTCAGTATGATATTTGGCGAAAAAAAAGTTAGAAAAAAATTTTTTAGAGAGAAAAGTTTATAGCCAATATTATACTTTATTAAAGGAGTTAAGACAACATGATGATGAAAAACACTTCAATTATTTAAGAATGTCAAAGGAGCATTATTTTCCATTATCCAATCCATTTGCCATCCCACAGACAGATAAGGATTGACATCTAGTGTCCTTCACAACCGTAGTATCACCAAACAAAGTAAATTAACAACATAAAATCACCATATTTAAAAGAAAACGCTTTAATATTTTTCGCTACAATGGACGTATCAGCGGATTTTCGGCGCGTAATTTTAATACGCGGGCGGAAAACCGCTCTCATGAACAGCCAGCTTTATGGTACATTTTCTTGTCTAAGGTGATCAAATTTCCCTTGTAATGATGATTGTATACGGTAAGTTTTATACAAGAAACACATCTATAATTTCCTAAGAAATTAAAAAATGTGATTAATATACAGGGTTCTCTATTTAAAAAAGTAATGTATAATTAGTGTGAGTGTTAAAAAAGCACAGTTTTATAAAAATCATGACGTTTTTGTTGATTTTTCCATAAATGATTACTTGAATTTGTTTAGGATTTTTGAACGCAGTTGAGTTTTAAATATGTAGTTTTTTTAAATTAATATCTGTAATAATCCTTATCCGATTTTGATAAACCTGCATCAGAAATAATTCAACCCTTACTTGATTATATTCACTAACTTCAGTGGCGTTTTTTTATCTTTGGACAAAAACGAAGGCTAAAAGCCTCAATATTTACGTACCGTGGGTGTCTTAAGCGAGGTAAGAGGGAGTTAAATACTTGAAGATTGGGGGGGGGTGAAGGAAAGACCTCCGCGTCAGCAGGTTCCACAATCTAGAAACTCTAGGGATAAAAGAACGAACAAAGTGGGAAGTTCGGGGCCTGTCCAGTTGGACCGTATAGAGATGCATACACCCGGTATCACGAGTTTCTCTGTTGGGAACCGTGAGTGGAGGAACTATACTGGTCAATTCTTCAGAGCAGAAGCCATGGAAGTACCTATAAAAAGCGATAAATCCCCCACAGCCCGACGATGGGCAAGAGAAGGAAGCCTTTTTGTAAGTAAAGGATCATTAATAAGACGAACAGCTCTTTGAATAGAATCAAGAATGCTTAGGGTTGTGGGGGACGCCATGCCCCAGACATGAAAAAAATATTCCAAGGGAGGTCGGATTTGGGACACATATAAAGTGTATAAATTAGAAGGGGAAAAATACTTTTGGCTCGAAAGAGAAATCCGAGCTTTTTGAAGCTGCCGTGGCTATAGATACAATGTGTTTATGCCAGTTAAGGTTACTTTTAAATGTAACGCCCACAAGATTGAAGGTGTCTTTGCTCTGTAAAACTTGTCCGCTCATAGGTAGAGAATGAGTATTTTATGACTCTTTTCGCTACAAGGAACATGATTATGTTTTGAATGCATAAAATGGACGAGATTTTTGGCACCCCACTCCAATATTAAATATAGATCCTGCAAAAGAGATATCTGCATCGCTCTGCGTTTATTTTTTAAATCAGGTTTAGTGATGGGTTTAGGAACCTGAAAACTGGAGTGAATGGTTCCATCGTCGGCGAAACTATGAATGGAATTAGTTGTGGACGAGAGAAGGTCGTTGATGTGAAGAAGAAACCTGCACCTGATTTCTGATTTAAACAAGTGTACTCCACAGATAAAAAAAAATACAAAAAACTAAAAATGCATAAATTATTTTTTGAATTACTACTTTTAATTTCTTACCTTTAATGGTTTTATGCATACTGTTACCGGCAATAGCAAGATGTAGAAACCGGCACAAAATGATGCTATTGCAAATGAAAGAAAAAATGAGTATTATGGTCCAGATTATAAACTGGCAAATATTGGCCAATGCCATATCTGAAACACAAAATTAATATTGTCTATAAATAAAAAAAAATGGAAAAGTTTTTTTACAAAATTTTCAATAGGCGTAGATTTAAATGCAATTATTTCTTCAATTTTTTGGTAACTTGTACCGGGTGGTTTATCGCCAGACTGGCCATAGTAAATCTCAAAAAATCCTAAAACACGTCAATTTTTATTTTTGGGGGTCACATTTTTGTGTCAATTTTTTTGTTCAAATTTATTCCCTCCCCCAGCAACACAAACGTCCAAAAGTTTAAATGGAAAAGGGGTCAAGTGGTATCTTTTCCTAACGGGTTTTAAATATTCTCTTTTTACCAGACTTTTTAGTTATTCCAAATCAGTAGTTTACGCAAAAATGAATTTTAAATATCTGGTGCTTTAGCCACTTTAACTATTTTATTTTTTAGAATATCAAAATAAAATTTGGTACGTATATAGTTATATGACCTAAATATGCAATATTTCATGAATTCAGTTGTTTTCTGTTACTTCCGGTTTAACTGAAAACGTCCTTAACTGTATTATTTAAAAGGGACACCCGGTATATTTTTATTTACTTGAATAGGAAACGTCATTCCGAGTACAATGACACTTCGTTTGCTACTTTTTGACACCTAACCTTTAAATATTTTTAGTTTTTAATTATTAATCTAAAGTAGCATAAATGTAATAAAACTTAAAATTTTGGACAAAGTAATGACGGCAAAATAAATAGTTAAAATTATTTATAGGTTAGATGTCAAAAAGTAGCAAATTGAGTGTTACAGTACTCGAAATGACGTCTCCTATTCAAATAAATAAAAATATACCGGGTGTTCCATTTTAGATAATAAAGTTAGGAGTGGTTTACGGCTAAACCGGAAGTGAGAACAAACAACTGAATCCACGAAATATTGCACATTTACGTAAGCTACCAACCCATATAACATTTTTTGCCGGCAAGGCATTAGCAAAAGACATCAAAATGGGCAATTGGCCGATATTGGGCCACGTGTTGCAGAAAATGTGATGGCATCCATCATTAATAGGTTATGATAAAAAAATGCGTTTAGGATGATGGCATCCATCATTAATAAGTTATGATGAAAAAATGCATTTAGGATGATGGTATCCATCATTAAAAAGGTTTTGGCAAAATATGCCTTTTAGATGATAGTATTACATTATGTATTTCCTAATGACAATAAAATGCATTTTTACAGTCCAGGGAACTAAAATGTGCATAAATTATGCACATGCATAATGTGTGCTTATATACAAGGTGTCCCATATAAAATTAAATACTATAATTTTGGAAAAACCATAAGAGATACAAGAAAAGTTGTTGTTCAGTGAAATGTATTTTTTAGTATTTTTATTGTATCTCTTATGTTTTTTCCAAAATTATAGTTTTAATTTTATATGGGACACCTAGTACATAACCACACATTATACATGTGGATTATTTATGCACATTTTAGTTCCTGGGCGGTAAAAATGCATTTTATTGTCATTAGAAAAAATAATGTAATGCCATCATCTAAAAGGCATATTTTGCCAAAACCTTTTAAATGATGGATGCCATCATCTAAATGCACTTTTTCATCATAGCTTATTAATGATGGATGCCATCACATTTCTGCAACACGTGGCCCAATAACAGCCAATTGCACATTTTGATGTCTTTTTGATACCTTTTTGCCAATGCCTTGCCGGCAAAAAATGTTGTATGAGAATGTATTAAATTTTATTTTGATATTCTAAAAAATAAAAAAGGTACAGGGGCTAAAGGCACCAAGTATTTAAAGTACATTTTCTTGGAAACTACTGATTTTGAAAAACTCAAGTTTGTCAAAAGAGAATTTAAAACCCTTTAAGATAAGGTACCACTTGTCCCCCTTTTATTTTAAAACTTCTTGACGGTTGAGTTGGTGGGGGAAGAGGATAAATCTGGACAAGTGAATTTTGACACAAAAATGTGTCTACCTAAAAATTAAAATTTGTCATGTTTCAGTTAGGATTTTTTTAAGTGTACAAAAAGCGTAATAATTATAGGGGTGCAATAAAAATGAGTTTTTATTGCACTGTATATATTTTATTGATTTAAAATGAACTGTTTTTTGACTAAAAGTTTTATTTAAAATGTGCAATTTATTTGTTAATCTCTGTTTTTTTACTTACCCAATATTATTCATATATCCTTGTAAATTTTTAATTGTGTTTTTTAATTTTCAACTAAATATATATGACATTTTACCGTTTATCACAAAATATTTTTATTTACACAAAATTAACACAACTTTTATGTGGTTCTATCTAACCTCACAATGACGAACACTGCTTTTGATATGCATGTAGGTATAAACAAATTAAATTATTGTAAAGCAAACGATTGAGTCACATTGTTTTTATTTTTAACTATTGTCTACTTATCTTTAGTAAAACAGTATTAATTATTGTTGACTGGTTTGTTTCAGATAACATAATTTAATCTATTTAAGTTCATGCACTGACTTTGTTCGATATTGATTTCTTGTAAGAGATGAAATACGATATTTTAATACTTTCTTAAAATAAAACACCTGGTATACAGGGTGTACGGAAAATGCGTAAGAAAATTTTAGGGGGTCGTTTTTCAATGTAAAATAATGTAAGTCCTTTGACAAAATGTCGAAATCTCCCTGCCCAGCAAACACTATTTGCCGGCAATATACATTTTCATATTGGCATTGATATTATGCCAACATCTAATACGCATTAAAAGTTAACCCTAAATAAACACTCAATTGCCAATAAATTTTACATGCAGGCAAATTGCCGGCAAGCATACAAAAATGGCGGCATACCAATCCTGATTAAATAAAGCATGCCTTTTTGTTGCAGGCAAATAAATATTGGATTTTTGAAGGCAAACCTTCAACGCATATTCATACTTTTCAAACCATATTATTAACATTGGTATTTAACTAACATTTGAGCAATTTTTTTATTTGTTTTATTTATAATGGCGGCTAAACAATATAATTTTATGTTGTTTTTTCCATAATTTAAAGGAAATGGCCTTTTTCTAACATTTTATTGATACAAATCATGCAAATAAAAATTAAGTCAAACATAATGTTTATTATGTATTTTTGAGAGAATAAAAATAAAGTGATGGTAAAATTAGCTAGGGTAATTTCGACCGAAGGTGATAAATTCAAATTTCCCGCTTAGCCGAAATACAAGATTTGACGACTTTGCAAGATGAGGCAACCTTGCTCACCTTGCTTTTGTTTGGCCGCTTTGTGCAATTTTTTCTACGTGGTTCTCTAGCTTTTTAGTTTCTTTTTAAAACAAAGAGTTTTTAGTAGACAGAATTAAGTGTATTCATTACCTAATTAGTGCGTGTTGTGTGATTAATTGGTGATGGCTAGTCAAGAAGGCGGGTTATTCAAGTAGACTGTTAGGAGCTGTAAACATTTTGTTTAAAACCTTTTAAGTTTGTAGTTACCTAAAAAATTATATGAAATCAGGGAGTTGCCTTATTAAAAGTTTTAAAGACGTGTTAATAATAAAATTTATATATATTTAATAGTTTATTTTTGACATTTAACTCATTTAAAATATTTTTCCCTATGTTTTGGATCTGAAAATTGAGTGTAACTGTCCCTTAAATACTTACTATTTTAAAGTGTTTTCTTTTGATTTACTATCTTTTTTTAATTTTATTAAATACTTTTATTTATTTTTTTTTGGTTTATTGTTATTGTATAAAAATTTATATTATGTAATTTTTTTAATGATCAAGTGTTCCTGCCTTTTCTTCTAATTTTTTCGAATACAAAATTCTAAATATGTTATTTAACTTTTGGGACATTCAACTTATAAAACCTGCAATACTTATTTAATGATAAATGCCATTATCCTAAACGCATTTTTTTGCCAATAACTTATAAATGATGGATACCATCATCCTAAACGCATTTTTTGGCATAACTTATTAATGACGGATGCCATCATCCTAAACGCATTTTTCATCATAAATTATAAATGACGGATGCCATCACATTATCTGCAACACGTGGCCCAATAACGGCCAATTACCCACTTTCGCGTCTTTTTGATACCTTTTTGCCAATGCCTTGCCATTAAAGAGTGTTGGTAATGCCAGTAAATTAAATGTACAATGCCGGCAAAAAATGTTATATTATTATATATATGGTTACCAAGTTACAGGGGTTAGAAGTTTAATTTTTATTTTTGTTTTTCGCCATATTGCATGTATTTCTTAACCAATCTAGTTGACATTTGGCACAAGAATCGAACTTTGCAGAATCTAAAATTTTCAGATAAAAGTACTTTTTAATACCGCCAGAGGGCACGTTACCTGAAACTTAAAATAAAATTTATTTACATCATAACTTTTTTATTTTGAAAGATTTCGCTAAGCTGGGGGCGCCTTTTAATAGACAATCAAAAACCTAAAAAATAAGGTACTTCTTAATAAAGTCGATAAACCCCACCGTTTAGGCACCAATCGACATCAAAGTTTTTATCAATTTCAATCAAATTACCTACATACCTAGGGTGCCCAATAACCCAACCGACAAATTTTACGCGGTGATTTTATAACGGAAAATAAGAAAAATAACTTTATATGAACATATGTCCTAAGCGTCTTAGTTTTTGAACTACGGGGTGTCAAAAATTAAAAAAAAAAGGTTTTTTTTCAATATTTAACACATCGTAGTTTAAAACCTAAGACGTTTAGGACTGCTATGTTTATATGAAGTTTTTCTTATCTCAAGTTTAGAGATTCATAATTTAGCCTCAGGAATTTGCGGTAGCATTTTTCATACCTCACACTGTCAATATTATTGTGGCGTTATTAATATTGATCAATTATATTAAACGTGTACAGTGGCGACGCCATCTTTGCTTTAGGGGTGGCCAAGAAGAGGCCAAAGGTTTTAAGGGGTGGCAAAAAAAAACAAGTTTGAAAATGAGGACCAAAATAAAGGTCCTCACCTTAAAATTAAAAAAACCTTTATTTTCGTAAATCACAATAGTTTTAAAATTTTATTGTCTCCCAATAATTTTGAGGACCTAAAAAAACTAAAGTCCTGACTTCCAACATATACTACCTATTTCCTCCTTTCACCTTGGCCCACCAATTTTCCCCGTGCCCCGGGTCACCCCTGCCCCAGCCCCTAGCGTCGCCACTGAACGTGTAGAAAGAATATTGACCCGCCACCTTCTAGATGTTTTGAATTATTGTACTATTCTATCCGTTAGTACAATTCTAACATCT
Source organism: Listronotus bonariensis (assembly GCA_014170235.1). NCBI lineage: Eukaryota > Metazoa > Arthropoda > Insecta > Coleoptera > Curculionidae > Listronotus > Listronotus bonariensis. Next base: position 115,883 of record JACEGR010001143.1, read on the forward strand.
AGAAGGCGATGACTGAATCAATAATGTTATATCATGTCAATGTCATAATATCTTACGTCAATAACATTGCTTTAATAATATTGACCAGGTGAAGGATGCTAAAGCCACCACAGATGGTCAATAGTATTAAAGCAATATCATTTATGCAATATATTGAAGAACAAATGGTACATGTCAATAATATTGATTCTATTAATCAAAAAATTGTCAGTTTTAATTATCCTGTCGGAAAAGATGGATCTATCGCTTCTAATTACGTCTGTTTGGGTCGTAAGTAAAAAAGAAAAGAAGGAAGCAACGCACCGTATGGACAATGACCTATCCCAAAAGAGCTTTCACGCGTAACTGACGTTTTTGTATGATATAACAAAAAACCTTGCATAATAATATGTGTTAATATATGCTGTATTCCTTTTATACTCCAGAACCGCCCGGAACGACATGATAAGTGTTCCTTTTAAAGATTTTTGACATTTTTTCATGTTGTAGAACCGTTCTTGACACTGTTGACAGTTCAAAGAACGGTTCTACAAAGGTAAAGGAATACACTAAATATAAAAACCTTTTTAATGTATATGTGCTGCGGAACGTGCTAGTAATTTTATTGCCATTAAAAGTATTAATCAATATTAATATTGCTTTAATAATATTGATCGTCTGAGGAATGCTCTATAAAAAACAAAAATCATGGAATACCCTAAAAATAAAATTTGGTATCATAGTAAGAAATGTAATAATTGTTATTTTAATTTACGCTTGTCAGTTTTTCTTAAAAAAATGAGTTTATAAACCGCATTTTTCATAGTGAGGCGTTTAACAATAAGACCAAAGTCTGTAAGCAATTAGTATTAAAGTAATTTGACAACAATTGTAATTAAAAGACCATTAAATAATTTAAACCAAATTTTATTAGTTCCTTTTAGTACAGTTCATAATCAATTAACAAAAATAATAGAACCAGTTGTACTTTTGCATCTAATACAAAGAAATTAAAAAGATTTACCTAATATATTTATTATTGAACACATTTTTTTGTAGCTTATGATAGCCTAAGTTAATTACAATAATTAATATACAGTGTACTACAAATCAGCTCAACAGAAAATATAACTTTAATTCAGAATTAGAAAACCTAATTAAAAAAGCAGAAAGTGTATTGTCACAAATTATCAGAATACCCAGATGCAGAAACTAAGCGTGTTCGTTGAAATCGCTCACCACTATGGTCCATCCCACTGCGTGGTGGATATACACCCCACGATTTAGTACGTGACCCAATGCTCATCTAGGTGTCAGTTAGTTCCATATTTTTGTTGGTATAGAACGTGAGCATAAGTTAGTTAATTTGCGTTTAGCTGTTTGTAAAATTTTATTATTTTATTATTATTAAAATGTTAATATAGTGTATTCTTAAATTTTTTACCGTTTAATATGGGATATAAATGTGTATATTTATACTGTACCGGGAGCGGAAAATTACTTTTAGATTCCCAAAGGACCACTTAAGGTAAATATAAATGTGATATTTTGTTATATAATAAAGTTATTTTTAATTAGTCTGTACATGTTAATGTACAGGCTATAGATAATATCGGGCACATTAATGTTCAGGTAGCCATAATACTTTTTAATATAAAAATGCATTAAAAGTATTTTCTTGATGTAGTTATTTCCATTTACAAAAAATATGTGGATAATTATTTGGATGGTTTTTCTATAATAAAAATATATTTTTAGCGCAAAGATCTGGCTTAAGTTTTTTTGGAAAAAAATCTGATGAATTATAAATTGTGCGGAGGTCATTTTAAAAATAAATTTATTTATATCTCGTCGTCCGCCATAAGACGTTTATTTAACACTACCTTGCCGACAATATTTTTTAAGCCATTATCATCAAGAAATACAGACAATTCTGAGAACCTTCCAAAAAATACTATTTTATCAGGTAAATATTAAATAAATCTTAAAAAAGCATTTTTTAAACTATTTAACATAATACAAAGTTTTTACAAAATACTCTTTTATAAAGTTATTGATATTAATCAGAATGTGCCTAAAGAAATATTTTTTAAATTTGTAGCTGCACTGCCATTTAAAACGCTATATTTTAAATAAAAAATGGGTGTTTGCTCAGTATTTATAAAAATAACATACTCCTATTACTATGACAACATCTGCATTGCTTTAAAATATTGCGTCGGGGTTTCTTTAGAAACTTTTGTTACTCTGCTTTGAATTATTATGTTTTAATTCCCAGTTACACAAAACTTTTTAATAAACAATTAAGCTAGTAAAACGAAATACCTTTAATTAATTTAGTAAGCAGTTTTTAGACAACGTTTTTTTTTGTTAAACATTCTTCACCCCCAATAAAATGTTCTGTGCAACCAGGTATAGACATTTTATTACAAATTAATCTAAACGTGACATCTACTAACCATAATTTAACTTTCAAACCACAGGTAAAATTTTTAAATTGTAATATTTTTAATAAAAAAATATTTTAATTTTTCATTAGTGTATTCTTTTGTCCTGTTTTTCCCACATAAAAAAGCTGCATAAATAATTACTATAAAAGTCTATCTCTCCTTAGCGCCTTGGTGCGGTTTAAACATTAACAAATTAAAAATATTACGATCCATGCATTGGTGCAGATTTTCCATTTATTCTTTCTCAAGATCATAGAAACAAGTAAGCGTATTTCGCCGCACTTTCGCATCTGGGTATTCTGATAATTTGTGATATTGTATTAAACATTTAATAAATTACACATTATATTTAAGCATCAGTTGCCATCTTTTTCAGAGGCTGTTAAAAAAATGAAAAAATGAATTAAATTTAAACAAATATTTATTATAAAAATTGTTTAGTTGTGAAAAACTTATACTATTTCTATTAGCAATAACATATCGGGTGGTGCAAGCGCCAAGCGAAACATAGGAAATCCCATGTAAATTTTAAGCGGGTTAATTATTGGCTACCCTGTACAAAAAAAATATAAGATAACTTTTTAAAGAGACTAATCTGACAAACTCTCGTGCCAGGTTTTAAACAATTGTAATAAACGAATCTTAAATTATTCAATTAAATGTAATTTAAAAACCATCAAATTTTGTGTTCAAGTCAAACCAAACAGGCACCTATAAAATGAATGTTGTCACTAAATGAGGAAAAGTGTCAATAAATCAGTGACAGTAAGTATTTAATAGAAAATTATGATCCATAGAACCCCACAAGTGAGATTTCAGCGTACCCTAAAATTTTTAGTACCTACCGCGATCAACAGGTGGCGCAAGTAGTACGATGTCGCTTTGCTAATACGATTACCATCAGAAATTGATAGCTACCGCTGACGAGCAGTCTGAAATAATAAATCTAATAATCTTATGGATACTGGGTCCATTTATCGGGGATTTTATTTTTATTAAATTTTGCGTAATCCTCACTTTAACTGATCGGGCCGACTGCTCGTCAACAACTGCTATCAATTTCTGATGGTAATCGTATTAGCAAAGCGACATCGTACTACTTTCTCCATCTGTTGGTCGCGGTAGGTACTAAAAATTTTAGGGTCCGATGAAATCTCACTTGTGGGGTTCTATGGATTGGTATTCTTTGACTTAATTGAATAATTCAAGATTCGCCAATTAAAATTTCTTAAAACTTGGTACGAGGGTTTCTAAGATTTGTCTCTTTAAAAAAGTTATCTAACATTTTTCTATAAAATATACAGGGGAGCCAATAATTAACCCCCTTAAAATTTACATGTGATTTCCTATATTCCGTTTGGCAACGTACTACCCGGTACATTGGAAAACATTTAAAAAAAGTTGTCCAAAAGAAACAGTGTTTTAAAGAAATATTAAAATATATGCCTATTTATACCATTTATAATAAAAAAGTAAATATTTTGAGCAACTTTTTTTTCTCTTACGTAAAAGTAACAAAATCAGTCGAAAAGAATTATCATCATACAAATCTTGTGGGCCTATTTTATGGGAATGAAGATCCACTCATCATTTTCTCGGCGCAGTAATGGGGAAATTGAATTCCTGATAATAATATATCTGAAATACCCTAAAAAAAGTAAAAGTGTAAGTGTAATGTGTTATAATTAAGCAATGTTTAATGCAAAATATATTGCGTAGTGGTTCTACTCTAACAAAAAGGTTTTTGTTCTGCTCACCGTGGAGTCTTAAGATTTTTTTGTTAATTGTCCTTTTTGGGTAAAAAAAAAAGAATTATTATTGGGTATTAAAAGTACCAAAATTCATTAAACAAAAAATGTAAGACCTGTTATACCAAGCACACGCTGCATGTAAGGCCACTGGAAATATGTATGTATGTAAAGATGGGCCCATATTTAATTCATTCTGAAAGCGATGCTGCCAAGTACACAAAAAATGATAAAGTAAACAAACCTTGTCGAATGCACATAACCTCGGACAGAGCCTGATTACATATTTTTAGATAAATAGTAAAAAATACATTTCTAAAACACGTATCACCTACTTACAAAACATTCTCTTATTTCGGCTCTGTCCTACTATAAAACCGGTGGCACGTGGCGTGGTACTAGAAAATCGTCGGGTTAAATATTTCTTGCTGCAATAAATCATTGTTCACAAAAGGGTTTCTTTACTTTATCATTTTTGTGTACTTGGCGGCATCGCTTTCAGAATGAATTAAATGTGGACACATCTTTAATTTAAAAACTCGGTTATTCAGCTGACCTATCTTAAATAATTCCAAAAATATTACCCAAAACGTCTTCTTAGGATTCTAGAGTAAAGTGACCACACGTTCCGATTTTGGCGAAACAGTCCCGGACAGGTGCATTTGTTATTATGGACTGTAAAATATATAACTACAAAGTCCGGCAATAGGATAGAACTGTTTTGAAAAGATTGCCATGGAAATATTGTTTATTTGACAAACGTCAAATAGTGATAAAACTGAAGTTTATTGTTGAAGATTTGGTGATACAATGAACGGATCTTTGCCGTTTATCCTTAAGCAGCCCATTGTGCAAATTTAGAGAAACTTTCGACGTGAATTTAATTTGCCATTGGGGTGCATTTTTTATCTTTTTGACATCTCACGAAGGCTTATGCCTAAATACCAGTGTACCGTGAGTGCCGGGTTACTGAATGTTTAACCCATTATTGTCGTGTTCCGTCAACGTTATCCAAGCACTGAAACATGCAGCTTTGCATTTCACAGCACCTTTTAGACAACGCGGTAGTGCCACCACGGACGTTATTATTTTTAAATAACTACTACCTAGGAATGGCAGAATACTACACAGTGGTTTGCCATTGCCAACTGTGAGGTGACGAGCAATGAAAAATCCGATGTCCGACACCGAGATTCGAACCCGGATCGCTGCGGTGAGAGGCTGACACGTTAGCGTCTGCACCACTGCTCGCTAATGTTCCAACAAGAAATGCACAGCTAAAGTGTTTTTACTCGTCCTCAAACACTTCCTTAACTCAAAGGAAGAATTCGTGAAGAGATACATTCGATAAACATGAACGTAGATTTATTGACGCGTGTTATGCGCCATTCTACTCCAATATGCAGCAGTGCATTGAAGAAGGAGGTGGTCATCCTAAGAATGTGATTTTTGCAATTTAAAAGGATTTCAATTAATTTCCAGATATATATTTTTAGTTTTAGTACCAATAAGTAGAAATATATTTTTCCACGACCGTTAAAAAAATGCAGTTTTTTTAATGGTTAACATAAAGATAAAGTACTTTATTCTAGTACACTACATAAAGTGTTAAAAAAGTAACTTTTTTAACACTTCGAAGCTTTTCACACTTTAAATTGGTGTTTTGTTTCCATGCCTTCTACAATAAACTCATACTACTCATAAACATCAATTTCAATGTAACAGTAAACGCGACATGAACTGAAGCAAACCGTCAAGTTACCTTTGATTTCGTCATTATTTCTTTTAGTTTATGTGTCACTAGTTTTAAAATTTGACAGTTAGCGAATAAATTTAAAAGAAATTATTTAAAATTAATAGTAATTATAAATTTGGATGACTAAGAAATTAAAAAGAAATGTATACTGTTTTAGTATTATTTCTACAATAAATAAGTACATACAATTTTCTAAAATTAAATCAAGGCAAAGTTATAATAAGGATTTATCTTTTAAAAAATAAGAAGGCCATGATTTTTTGTTGCAATATAATAGCTGTGCAGCAAAAATTAAAATTAATAAGTTTAAATAAATAAAACATGTATAAACTCATAAATTGGGAAATTTTATAAGGTCGTAGAAAAAATATGGTATGTAACACATGCATAAAGTGTCTTTTTTACTCATGGTATTGCCGGACGGAGGTAAACGGGGCGCGAAAAATCTCTTTTACCTGCACGCCTGTAAGGTTACGTTTATATCATAGGTAAATGGGGCGCCAGCCCTTCCCGAGAGGGGTGTGGGTCAGGGCAGGTAAGAATTCCTGTAATTGACACTAATAATTTGTATACCACTTAATCAGTTCAGTTCTCATTGTAATAGTGAATAGATGTGCAAAAAGAAGAAAGATAAATATTTTTTGATGCAATAAATGTTTCGTAATTACTAAAATTTAAAAAAAAGACCAACATTTTATTTCGATACCTTTACTTTAAAGAAAACATTTGCGCCCCGTTTACCTTTACGATTTTATTGACCCCAAGATCCCTGCGCCCCATTTACCTGTTCAATAAAACTTTAGTGCAGACCTTGCGCCCCGTTTACCACCTCCGGTATTGCCGCACTTGCCTTACGGCGCGTGCTGTCAAACTTCCCATTCGTAAAAAAGTTTCACTTTATGCACTTGTTACATAAATTACTATTTCGGTACCTTCACAGTGGCACATTAAAAACATATTACGTATTGTTCATAGAAGAATCTATTTTTTTAATTGCAAAACAATTTACGCCTATCTTCCCATTTTTTTTCCGTTGGTCCCGATTTGTCTAAATAAAAACGTGGTCACTTTAACCTAGAGGGCCTTTTTCGGGCATGGTTATATTATTTTTGTTTACAGGGTGTTCAGTAACTAACTCTATCGACAAACTTTACATTTTTAGACGTACAAGAAAAAAATAAATCAGTGTCGTGCGAGGGGCACTGCAAATAAGAAAGAAAATGGTACGCCACCTAATTTCCTTAAAACAAAAATAGTTTGCAGATTCCCGTTACGTTTGGAACAAATTTGATCTCTTGACTTTGTATGGTTTTCGCGTAAATAAATACACACCATTTCTTGGCATGGTCAAATCGATATCAAATTCTACAATATTTATCTATACTAATATTATAAATAGGTAAAGTTAACTTTGTTTGTTTGTTTGTAGGGGCTAATCTTTAGAAATACTGAACCGATCATAAACTATTTTTCACAATCTAAAAGCTACACTATTCAGGAGTGCTATAGGCTATATTTTATTATAATTAAACAAAAATTTCCTGAGAAAAATGTAATAAATGCCCAACGAAGGGTCGGCTAGTTTTTTTATAGTTGGTTTGCTTTACCAATCATTAAAATATACATTGAAAGTAGAAACACTGATCTATTGATCAATTTTTTACGTAGAAAATTCAATTTGTTTTAAAGAATAAATAATGTGATATTATTTACTGTAGAATTAAATAATAGCGATATTAAATGACCATGCCGAGAAACGGTTTGTATTTATTTAAGCGAGAACCGTAAATCAATTAAAAAAGCCAAGGAAATAAATTTCTTTAAAACTAAATAAGAATTAACGAAAAAAAAATGTAAATTTATTTTTATGGAAATGCAGTGCCAGCAGTGGCGACGCGACGCCAAGGGTGGGCGCGGTGTGGCGAGCGCCCAACCTAAATTGCTCTCGCCCAACCTAAATTGCTCTCGCCCAACCTAAATTGCTCTCGCCCAACCTGCTAATTAACCGCAAAAAGTCGTGTTCAAAAAACCATTCCATTTATATAAATTATTTAGTCATTTCATATTTAAGTAATGCGAATTATGGAATTCTTAAATAAATGATCTATGGTCGCAATATTAAAAATTTCCATTTGTTGCTCTATGTCATTGGAAATTGATTTTAGTGTAAAATTTAAATATAAAATAAAATATCCTAATAAATTGTTTAAAAAATTCCAAATTTTTTTCCCCTTAGTTATGTGTACCTATTTAAAATTTTAATGACCAAATGTATATCATTTATTAACAAAATAAAATTTAGTAATGATATTAAAATAGTTACCACTTTGTCTTTTGAATGGGACTTTTACTTCAAACAGAAATGGGAATCATGTAGAACCTCGTTTTAAAGGCCCTTTAATTCTCTACTCAACGCCGCTTTGTTTTTAAAAATCGGCCCAGCTGTTTCCACACTTAGAACCGTTTAAAATTTGGCTTAAATACCGTACAAATAGTGCGTTTCTAATGAAATTGGCTTGTAAGTCTAGAACGACCTTGCTGATTTTCAAAAAAAAGTGGCGTTAAGTAGAAAATTTTAGGACCTTTAAAACGAGGTGCTACATGAACTCCATTTCTATTTGCAAAAAAAGTTGCCAGTGCCCCCTTGATACTAGACCACGTGACCAAAGTTATTTTAATGCCAAAAAGTAGCTTAAGTAACACTATTTTACACAAATTTTACCCGATCTCGATATCTTGACCCATTCAAAAGTTAAGGCGGAAGAGCACTTTTAAAAACCGCAATGTACGTACAAATTGGAGCTAAACTTCAAACGCCTGTAACCCCAGAACGACTGGACCGATTTTTAAACATAAATTGGCAGTGAATAGAAAATCAAAAGGCCTTTAAAGCCAAGTGCCACATGACCCCTCTTTCCATTTAAAAAAAAATTGCTAGTGCCTTCTAAACCAAAATTATTTTTATGTCAAAAAATTGTTTAAGTGACACCCTTTTACCCAAATTTTACCCGATCTCAATAACTTGTCCCATTTAAAAGATAAAGGGGGGACTCTTTTAGGAATCTCTCTGTATATAACACTAAAGGTGGTAGTACGATATTTTTAGTTTACACAGCCTACTAAGCAAACAATTTTCTCATAAACCGTTTATTTTATCACAACAATGCAAAAACCAAATATTTGAATTTTTCTGGGGCCATTATGGTGGTGTAGCTTCACTTTTAAAATTGATCTTACACATAAAATTTTGGTCATCAACAGGCTTTACCCCCATGAATACCCCCTATGGTGAAAGAATCTTAAATAAATTAATGGATTTTGACCTTCTTTAAGACATACATAAAATACAACTTTTTAACTGATAAGGATGTGCAAATTTTCGTGACATTTGATGCGAAAATGTTGCCACAGTTTTTTTACCCAATTTGCGATGATTGCAGGTTGGTGGGGTTTTTTGTTTTCAGTTTGTGGGACCTTAAAAATGAGCTTTTAAAATATTTGTACTAAATTTTAAAACGGCCTGTATTCATATAATAACAATATTGCACTGCACATTTTACTGCCCACCCTCTAAATTTCTCTGTCGGATATTATTTATTTTTATAAAAAATTTTAATTACTTATTATTAAAAAAAAATGCTGGCGCCGCCACTGAGTGCCAGCAGTAAAAAATGTCCCTTGATACTCAGAAGACGTCTCACAAATTTCTTAAAAATATGGAAACTGATATAAAATTAATTTTTTCCAAACTTTAACAACCTATAATTCCAAAAGTTTAGGACGTTTAGGCGTTCATAGAAAGTCTTTTTTTGCCTATTTTTAGTTGGTGAATCACCCTTTAAAGTTTGTTAGTAAAGTTACTGGACAACCTGTATTTTAAGTAGAAGAACCAGACTTAAAAATATTGCCTACTAATATTGGAACAGGCTGGATAGATATTTAAAAAATATAATTCACTGAAAAACTTCTCTAAAATTATTGTATTTTGCTTTTTTAAAGAAATTATTCTGTGCTTAATAACTTCTTGATTGTTGTCTAATTTCTATGAATATTTTAAAGTGAAGTTAAATTTACTTACTGACAGCGCCGGTATGCAAACGGTCAAGGGATGGACGAGGATATAAAATCCTGCGCAGAACATTCCCACCCAAAATGAAAGAAATATAAGGATTATGAGCCAGATTATGGAGAAGACTACGTTTGCCATCTGAAAAAGAAAGTTTATTTAATCTAGTGAAATATATGAGCTTTGTTCGCGGGTCTAGTAATGAACCGATTCTGAACCAGAACCGAACTGGTTTAGAACTGTTTTAAAGCGCATGTCTAGTTATTTATTAGTTCGGAATTTTTATTTACCGCGAACGATTTTCTATACAGCTGAGGATGTATTCTAACTAAGCCTTTTGGTTAGGATTTTCCATGGTTAAATTGGATACTACACAAAAAAAATAAATTTAAACAAAAAGGTAAATTGTTATACTGTCGAAAGCCACTCGAGGTCTCTCGGCGGAAGACGAGGGATTCCCTGCCTCCTCTCGTTTTTAACATAAGTATGTGTATTTAACTAAAGATAAAATTCAAACAACAAGAAATGGTAAAATTTTCTAATATTGTCTATATTTTTTAATTAAATCTTTATTTATTTTATTGCATACATACATTCATACGGAATACAATTAAAAATCCTTTGTTTATATACTTTCAGAATCAAAAAAATATAAAAAAATATTCAACAGGTATATTAACCCGCATAAGAAGTGGCAGAAACAAATAAACTGTATATACTACTGTATACAACGGTTTATTTCTGTACCACAAAAACAGAAAACAGCTGACCATGTCGACAATGCGCATGAAATTCCGAACTGAACTTTTAGTTCCAACAAAAATCCCAGGACTGCTAATCAGGTTACGAACCGGTAACGAACTGATTCCATTGTAACCCACAAACACAGAACTGTTACTAAAAATTCAGGATTTTACTGACCGCGAACACTGCTTTTTTCACTGCGCATGCGAATAGTCCCAGAACCGGTTCGGAATTGAACCCGCGAACAAAGCTATTAAATAGCGAGTTAAAAAAGTATTTATACAGAGTGATTAGGCTTTAGTCAGTACTATTGCTAACTTCTCTATTATTGCAAATACGAGGTCGGTTAAATTAGAGAAATAGTATATTTTTTCGCTGATTAATGTGGTTCCAACAAAAAAAAAAACAATTAAACATTGCTTTTTTATTTAATTAAAAGTAATGTTCTTTTTTTAAATGTGATTTGTATATTTCTATTCCATTCGATTGCCAATGTTGTTCTGAACACAAAGGTTAATAAATTAGGAAGTTTTTCACTTTTCGTCAAGTCTGCATTTTAAATTGAAGCCAAAGTTTATACAATAGCCAATCCAATGCATTTTTGGGCACGTTGAAAAAACCTATTCTGTGCACTGATCTCGATGGATTGCCAATGTTATAACCTGCGCGAAACAAAAGTTACATTTCATGGGCGAAAAAACCGGTTTGTGCGCAAGCAAGTTGAGGGTAAACGCACCTGGCGCCAAACAAACTATCTGTATTATCGGAAAATTTTTTGATGGCGTCCTGGTTCGAAGTACGGCAGCTAATGAGCGTCACGGTCAGACGACGGACGAAGGGTACGGGTTGCCGGTGTTTGTATTTTGCCATGGTTTTTAAGTGCGCATGTTCGTCCACCCATTCATTTGTTTACTCCGCGAGGTCATAAAAATCCGAAAAATGCTTCTTGGCACTGCGGATCTAAATGTAGGTTATCTATGATTCTGTGGCTTTTATAACAAAACGAATATTACTGCTCTGTATATTTTTTTGAGATCATTAATACTATCGATTTCGTTGGAATTTTTATATCGGCTGTTTCACACACTTGGTTCCCCCTATAACATTTATATCTTTGGAGATGAAAAATGAAATTTGGTATATTAATATTTGACATAATTTTTAAATGACTGTTACTTTTAAAATTTGAAGTGGCACCTTCGGTAAACTCGATCATATTTTGAAAGAATACAACATTTTGAATATATTGAATACAACGTCATTTTTTGACATTTAGCCTAAACATTGCACTCTAGATTAAAATTAAAAAAAAATGAATTTTCTAAAATTAGAAATGTCAAAGAATGACATAGGGGAGCGTAGTTGTATTAAAAATTATAAAATTTACCAGTGGTGTCATTTAAAATTTGAAAGTAGCAGTTATTTTCGGTTAAACCGAAAGCCATACAAAACAACTGATTAGATTAACCAATGCATAATTATATTAAATATACAAAATTTTATTTTGCTATCTCTAAAAAGATATAAGGGGGAACCACCACGCTCAGTATAGATCGTTGTGACATTTTACGTTATTCGGATTGTTTTAAATCGGTTTACAAAATAAATTGCACAAAAACGTTGGGTACCCATTTTTATAATTACTTTAATGACTAATATTGCATTCGATACGAACACACGTACATAAATTAGCGGAAAAAATACTACTGGTTCTCTAATATCAGTCTCCTAAGGGGAATAATAAAAAAGTTAGCAATAGTTTAATCACCCTGTAAGTATACCACTACCCAAAAAATAATAAAGTATTTGTCTTTACTTAAAAGTTATTACATTATTAATTTACTACTCTTGGCTATTATTACCGCTAATTAATTAAATCATCAATTGCACACACACACCTGAATACTACAATACTAACTTAGTCACAATATGACATCAGTCTAATTTACATAAATACCTTTAAAATAATCATTACACCATTATGGAATATTTACTACATATTTATATTTACTTATGCAATCATAATATTTGGTTGTTAATTGTATATTATGTGACGAGCATGGAATGTTACTCATTTTCCACGAGTATGACTTTTGCAGCACGTGCCGCAGGCAGGGTGCTGTAACTCATACGAGTCGCATACTATACTTTTTCTACAACTTTCTTGTGAATTATTTTTAATACAAACAATAAATTAATTATTTCTGAGGAATATTTTCTTTGTTAGCTCCATACAGCAGCTGTAAGCGCTTTCATTTATTTGACAAATCAATGACGTCAGTCTTACAGCAGCTCATAGCGGTTGTTAGCGGCCTCGGGAGATGTCTAACCACTGTCTAAAAGCTAGTTCATATAGAGGCGAAAAGCGAATTGCCGAAACGCTGATTTCATTCTCATTGGTCAATTTCACATAAAATTAAAGGCGGGTAATTCAAAATAAAGATAGTTTAAAGAAGTTGCGAATTCGCAAAATTTTAAATCTAGTGGGCAGGAAACTTGAGATCATTTTAATTTTGGCAGGTATTTTACACTTAGGCAAAAATTACATTTTTGGCCAAACTTCGTAGAGGACTGATATAATTTGATATTCAAAGATTGCATTTTAGGTTTTGGACCATGCAAAACTTTTTAGGAAGAATACCTTTTTTCGTAAAATCAATAATAAAAAAATATGACGCTAACTAACAAAGAAACACTGTATATCTTTCTCTTAAAATTTTAAGCTTTATGTACCTTTATCTTTGGACAATCCACGAAGGTTGAAAGCCTAAATACTAACGTACCGTGGGTGTCTTAAGCAAGGTAAGAGGAAGTTTGTTAACACGGGACTTAAAAGCTTGGAGATTTGGGGGAAAGGGAAAGACCTCCGCTGGCAGTAGTTTCCACAGTTTAGAAACTCTAGGAATAAAAGAACGAACGAAATGGGAAGTTCAAAGCCTGTCCAGTTGGACCGTATAGGGATGCATACGTGCGGCACCACGGGTTTCTCTGTTAGGAGCTGCAAGAGGAGAAACTATACTGGATAATTCGTCGAAGCAGAAGCCGTAAAAGTATCTATAAAGAGAGATCTCACAGCTGGACGATGGGCAAGAGAAGGAAGTCTTTGAGTAAGTAAAGGATCATTAATAAGACGAACAGCTCTTCTTTGAATGGCATTAAGAATGCTGAGGGTTGTAGGGGATGCCATTCCTCAGACCTGAGAACAATGTTCCAGAGGGGTCGAATTTGGGACACATACAAAGTGTATAAATTGGAAGGAGAAAAATACTTTTTGGCTCGGAAAAGAAATCCAAGCTTTCTTGAAGCCGCGGTGGCTATAGATATAATGTGTTTGTGCCAGTTATTCTCAAATGTGACGCCCACAAAGTTTAATGTGCCCCCGCTCTGCAAAACCTGGCCACTCATAGGCAAAAAGTGAGTGTTTGATAAAGTTTTTCGCGACAAGGAACATTATTGTGTTTTGGATGCATTAAATTGAACGAGATTTTTGGCGCCCCAATCCGATATCAAATTGAGATCCTGTGAAAGAGATATCTGCATCGCTCTGCGTTTGCTTTCCAATTTGGTTTTCAAAGATTGCATTTTAGGTTTTGGACTATGCAAAACATTTTATAAAGAATAACTTTTTTTTAAATCCATAATAAAAATATATGACGCCAGCTAACGAAGACACCCTGTATATCTTTCTCTTAAAATTTTAAACCAGCATTCCTATTAATTTTAAAAAATAATTTAATACCAAACCCTATCAAATTATTTAATAAGAAAAATAATTATTATTTTGTAGTTTAACCATAATGATCATATCTACACAATAACCTAAGAAATTCAATTGTGGAATAAGTAACATTATTAGAAATTATTTTTATTGCGACCCAAATACTATACTACCTACTATCATAAAACAACTAAAAATAGAGTTTACGTAAAATAGGCAGTGACATAATTAATAAATTTGTATCCTAATCTTTTATAATTAGATAAAAAATATAACAAGGTAGATCATATAACTGGTTACATATCACCTAGATAAGAACATAATAGCCCATTTATTTATTAATTATTTCGGTAAGGTGTCTTTTATAAAGGCCTATTAACATCTAATAGTATTTCTAGAACTAATTCTGACTAATCTTTTTCTCGGTTGTTCATAAAATGATGCAAAAATTAATTAAATAATACATTTTTAAGTGTGGGACAAAATACTTAACTAACTTATCAAAGTAATTATATTCATAGCTTTGCTTGTTTTAATAAATACATAAAATACATTTTAATTACAAAAAAGAATATTTTTATATTTTTAATAGTATTTTAAATTATGAGGGGAAGAACGTTCGGACTTTCCCCTTTTTTTAAAGAAATCAAGATAGCTAATAGATTGTATATAATAAGGTACTCTTTATTAAGAATCGATAAACCTCACCGTTTAGAGCACCAATAGACATTAGAGTTTTTATCAATTTCAATCAAATTACCTACATACACACAGGGTGTCCAGTCACTAAACCGACAAACTTAACCAAACGATTTTACAACAAAAAATAAGAAAAAACTTTATATAAACATATGTCCTAAACGTCTTAGTTTTGAACTACGGCGTGTTAAAAACTAAAAAGAAGTTGTTTTTTAAATATTTAACACCGTAGTTCAAAAATAAGACGTTTAAGAACTATGTTCTGAGGTTTTCTTATTTTCTGTTATAGAACCACGCCGTAAAGTTTGTTGGTTGAGTTACTGGACATCCTGTATGTATGTAGTAATTTGATTAAAGTGATTAAAACTTTGATGTCTATTGGTGCCTAAACAAGCAAGGTTCATCGACTTTTGATTCTCTCTGGAATTTTCTTGATACCTGCAATGCAGCATTAATATCTGTAGTTTTTCATCTAAACAATAATTCATTATGAAAAACTAATAAAAAATCTACTAATGGGTAAAAATCTCAATAATTTTAAAGTATCGAGTAAAAGTAAAAATAAGCCGTTTTTCCTCTTAAATGGAATACCCTGTACTCGCATATATCGTCATGGGCGTAGCTAAGGATTTTCAGATTATTTTAACTTTGAATACCGGGGTATGGGACCCACACCAAATATACAGGTCCAAGAATACATGGACAATCTCTGGGATTATAGAACACATAAAAATAATGTGACAAGTTCATAATATTTTTGTTCCTAAAGTCCCCTAAAGAGGCGCCACTGGAAATCGGTTTTCTTAAATAACTTTCACATCACTTGGTATAATAAAATATTAATTCAATACGATAAATACCAGTTAGGACTCCTTAAAATGATTCCTTGTAAAACATTTGCCCTTATTAGTTCGCCGAGGGCGGACTAAGCCTTACACATTAGTACTAATTAATTTTACACCCTGTATAATAAGGGAATACAGATATCATTTTTAAATACCCCTAACCCTTCAGCGCAGCATTAAAAATTTGAAATGCGTTTATCTCAAAATTCATTTTTAAGTCAGTGGAGACGATTTCTCGAACAATTTTAAAGCGATTTTGTTCAAGTTTCCCACACACCTTGGAAATAACATTATCAAGTGATTGGATGAAGATTTTTAATATTATTACAACAAAAATTTTTCGAGCCAATACATGGCAAAAATTTGACCAAAAAATGTGTTTTTTTGGTGTAAAGTCTGTCAACAAAAAAATATAATTTTTCCTTTGTTCAATAACAATATTTATCCATCTAGTAACGGTTGCTTGCTGTAATCTCGTGGGCACCCGGTATATAATTTGGTAATAATTCGATATAGCGGTTTTTCGCTATTATAAGAGATTTTCGAAAAATTCTTTTTCAGGGAGTTTCTATAGGTCGATTATGACACAAATCTGTGTGCGCGTTTTCCAAAATCCATTTCTATAATTTATTATTAATAAAAACATATTTACGGAACGGTGGAGTGAACAGGGGTGCTGGGTGGGGACAAAACAGTATAAATCCAACGTCAAACACAAGAAAACATTAATACACTGCACTCGGGGCACATCAAAAATGTAAATTAATTTTGAAAAGTATTAAATTTTTAGAAAAACAATCCCACACATATGAGATATCTCGTCCGCCATTAATTAAAGAAGGAAAATTCATTTTGGTCAGCTGATAACATGAAGTTGGTCATTATAAAAATGACAGTTTTGGTAGAAGCAGCGTTGCCAAACTTCTTATGAAGAATTAACACCTAAAGCTATTTCGGGGATTATACACCATTTCCATGAGAAACAATGGTATTTTTGTAGAAATGCCTCCTTCTTTATGTTTAGGTATTTTCCTTTTTCTCTACAAATTATAATAGGAAGAAGGAATAACTTAATTTTTCATATGAATTTTGTCTGTACTGTATCTTCGTTTTTTTAAGCTATTGACACTTTCTCACTTTATTTGGCAACATCGCAAGACATTTACAGTTCTATTGCAAACTCTTCTTTTTATGCAGTTACAGCCATGGCGGGATTGTTGTACTATTATTTATTTTTAATTTTTTTAAACAATTTTTTGGACATTTTTGTAAACAGAAAGTGCGGTGTGTACTGTGAAATACTGTTTTTGGGCGTTTAATGTAGGATTTCTACTATTTCGTCCCCACCCAGCACCCCTGTTTACTCCACCGTCCCGTAATATTTTTATTAATAATAAATTATAGAAATGGATTTTTAGAAAACGCGTACACAGATTTGTGTCATAATCGACCTATAGAAACGCACTGAAAAGAATTTTTCAAAAATCTCTTATAATAGCGAAAACCGCTATATCGAACTATTACCTATAATTTTTAGGGGTACATCAAAACGTCATATAAATTAAATATTTAAAACTGAAATAAGTATTTTACAAGGTACTCTATAAGCATTTTTTAAAATTTTAAAATATCTATAAAGTCAACTACAAACAGCAACAGAATTCCTTCACGTGATAAAGATAACCAACCAGTATGTTGACTTTCGTCCCGTTTATCTTTAAGGTAATAATTGCTATTAGTACCTAGTTTCTACAACAAGAAAAACTAGTTTAAAATACAAAATTAAATATTTTAAAAATATAATAATAATCACCCCTAATATAAATAAATATAATGATAAATATTATTTTTATTATTACCTCCTAGTCGAAAAAAAAGCAAATAAATTTCTATGCATTGGATTTTAAAATAGATTTATTTGTTTCAGAAATACTATTAATAAAGATATACTCCCACATGACATCTGCATAAACTTAAACTATTATAAGATCTGGAACTCTATTATTAGAAAAACTAAAATTAATAGAGCACGAGAACTAGAATTATTTTTAAATAAATACACATTTTGGAATTCCTAATCTGTTTTTTGGTTAATCTATGGCTTCAAAGAAATATCCAATAAAGCGCAGTGGCAGTGGTGCTAGAAAAACCTAAAAAGCATTTTGAAAAAAATGATTTAAAAAGTAACTTATATGTTACCAATATATTTGCCTAAATTTTCAAGAAAAATAAAGAAATACATATATTAACATAAATGATTCTTGGATATTTTTCCAAAAATGCTTTGGTAGTTAATCAAGGAGTAGAATTAACTATTTTTAAAAAAGAAAAAAGAATATAAATATAAAAGCACCTAATTTGTTTTATGTTTTGAATTTTGATATACACACCTAACTTATAAATATTTATCAATAAATCTTACCTTTGAATACTTAAGATTAATACAGAAATCTAGATAAAAACTACTAATTTAATAATTAAATACTATAAAATTTTAGTTGTAATTAATACAAAACGGTATGGCACAAAACTACAACAAACTTTAAAATTAAAAATTAAAAAAGAATGAGTATATCAACGACTAACTTCTCACACACTCGACATGTGTGTGTATATGTGCGACGTTGCGGTGCTTACTAAGGTGTACTTTTAAACGGACTGAATAACAAAACCTGTCTTCTAGATATGGCAACGCATGTCGTGTAGTGGTACCGTAAGATAAAGTGACTGGATTTACTTGGTACTTTTAATAATTATGACATAATTTCGTTGCAATGATTTATTTAATAACCTTTGTTTTTAATTTGATTTTCCTTTTTTTGATGCTGTTTATTTGAAGAGATTTTTTTACTGTTCTTCTAATCTGAAGAATTATCCACATTTTTGATTATTTATGTGACAGTATCTGTAAGTTTTTTCTAAATATTGCAGTAGTATGGTAAGAATGACGAATGCTGCAGACAATAATAGTGGTATTCATTCGAGACATAATCAGTGAACAATGTGAGGAAAGTGAAATTGATAACATTATTTTGAAACTTATGTGGCTAAGTTCATTCTGAATGTTTATTAATATTTCAAATGACAACTGTCACGTGATCAAATGATTAGGACCACTTACAGGTGAATGAATTGAGGGAAGTGAAACTGATGATGTCTCAAAAGAATACCCCTAACATGTTCTGTGTCGATTTCCATTGTAAAAATAATAAGTCCTTGGCCATGTACGCCTAAGGTAGCAAATGTTCGGTATAGATGGATTGGATTTTATTCTTTTTTTTCACACTTTCCGAAAATTGCAAGATTTTTGTAATAATCCCAAAATTTGCATTTTTGTGGAAATGCCCGCGAAATTATTTAAAACGCCGCCAAGTCCGATGACGTAATTGAAGTGTGCCTACGTCATAAAAGATACAAGCTACGACATCCCTTTTCTATTGCTTGTTTCTTTGTTGGCATATTTATTTAACGTGACGCTTTTCACATAAGCACTAGCAACATTGTGAAGTTATTTGAACTCACTCGCAAATTGTGGAATAAATTTAAATCAACTTTAAAAATTATTTACAAAAAAACTATATACAATTTTGTTAAAATTTTTCCGGGTTCGTGACGTTCTTATTTAACTATTGATTAAATAGTTTTTACCATTGTAAAATTTTGGCTAAGAGCCTATTGATATTTGTTTGTTTGAATATCATAGACAATGATGTAAAATTAGTTTTTTTTATCTTCTCCACATTCTAGAAACTTTAGGGATAAAAGAACGAACAAAGTGGGAAGTTCGGGGCCTGTCCAGTTGGACCGTATGGGGATGCATACGCGCGGCACCACAAGTCTCTCTGGTACCGCGAGTGGAGTAACTATTTTGGACAGTTCTTCAGAGCAGAAGTCATGGGAGTACCTATAAAAAGCGATAAATCCCCCACAGCCCGATGATGGGCAAGAGAGGAAAGCCTTTCTGTAAGTGAGGGATCATTAATGAGACGAATAAGCTCTTCTTTGGAATACCTGTATCGTAAGAAATTCGAAAGAGCCGAGTTAAGATTGGTGCAAGTTCTGGAGCACATTTTTTAAAACGACTGCTGGTATGCCCTCCAGCCCAGATGATTTTTGGTGTGAAGAGAAAAGATACGCTTAATGTGTTTTACTTTAAAAATAATATCGGCCATTTTATGAGGAACTGGGGTAAGAGCTGGAATTGGATGATTTACGGGAGGGTCAAGGGTTGAATTGGCAGCAAATTGTTTAGCAAATAGTTCTGCCTTTCCTTTAGCGGTCGAAATAATTTTATCTTTCAAAGTTAGTGGTGGAAAGAACTGGTCAAATATTCCTACTTATTTTTTTTTGAAAGGACCAGAAAGATTTGCTACCATTTGAGTAAGAAAGAACTTTGTTTTTAATACTGACTGCTCGCTTAGTGGCACAGTGTTGTCAGGTAAGTAGATCAAATTAAAAATCTCCTACCTTTGAGCATGCATATAGAGCAGCCTTACGCTTGGCCGTTCGACCTAAAGCGCCAGAGAAAAAACTCCTATAGATCAAATTCTTTCTCTCTGTCTCTCGTGTACTCAAACAACTAGTTAAATAACATTTTTTAATCCCCTAACTAAACCTCGAGGCTAATACACACACTTTGTGAATCCACTTCTTCTTTTATCCATTCATAAATAGAATCAGACCCTTCCCGACGTTGCCAGATCGCTTTTCATATTTTTCAGCTGGTATAACTGGACGTTTAGTAGTCGTTTTTTTCCTGGCTTTTAGGACTTCTAGGGTTATGCATTTACAATTTTCACATTTTTTATATTTCTCTCAAAAATATGAGGAAAAATGTAATTTTTACTCATTTTTACTTTTATTAACTTGGGTTGTAACTATCCATCTATCTATCTATCTATCTATGTAACGGAATCTTTGAGCCTAATTTTAACCAACTTCCAGCTATTCGATTTCTTTGAAACTTTGCACACGTGTCAAGGACCGATGAAGATGCAATAATTTAAAAACAGTATCCCGTTATCTTTTTTTGAATCGCCAGGAAAAAAAATTCCATTATATTATAAAAACAACACCTAGGATGCCATCTGTTGGCAACATTTCAAACTTTGCTATTAAATGAAGAAGAAATTTTTAGTTTTTACACAATATGGTTAGTTGCACCATGAGTGTTCAATTTTTATGAACAATAAAAATATAGAGTTAGTTGCACCATTAGTTCAAGGATTCCATAATAAAAATTACATTATGTGTAATGTATACATAATACATAATGTGCAATTAATAAAAATTAACATTCTTTTTTGGATCGCCAGGAAAAAAAATTTTCCTTTATATTATAAAAATATAAAAACAACACCTAGGTTGCCACCTGTTGGCAACATTTCAAACTTTGCTATTAAATGAAGAAGAAATTTTTTAGTGGGTTGCAATATATTGGCAACGGTCCAAACATTGCCTGGATTGCCATCTGTTGGCAAAATTTCAAACTTTGCTACTTAATGAAGAAGAAATTTTTTAGTGAGTTGCAATCTGTTGGAAAAAATTTTAAAATTTGCCACTCTTGTTCATTAAAAAAATTTTTCGCCATTTTGTCAAGAGTAGCAGAAACTAAAAAATGAAAAATAATTAATAGTTTAAAAAACTAAAAAACACGCTTTTATATGCAACCGAACTAAAAATTAGAAAATAATTTTTCATTAAAAAAAATATTGTCATTTCATAGTAAAAAGCGTGGGGTGATAAATATATTAAATGTTATAATTATTATATTTGCAAATATCTATGATGGAAAAGTTATGAAAAAATAGTAAAATGCACTCCACGCTTTTTACTATGAAATGACAATATTTTTAATGAAAAATTATTTTCTAATTTTTAGTTCGGTTGTCATAAGATGACGACAAAAGTGTTAAAATGATCTCTCTAACATCAATTTTAGGCAGTACCAATTTCAAAACGGTATTTACCAATAGGTTATTTTGACGTTTAAACAATGTATTATACGTCAAAATTTTACCAGTTATTACCACGGTTATAATTGGTTAAACGCCTAAATTATGCAAATCACAGACAAAAAACGTCCCCTTAATGACGTCTTTAAGATGACGAAAACTGACGTCTACTTTTTCAAATGCTGAAATGATACAATATTTTATTTAATAAAATTATATTTTAAATTATGGAGTAAACATACCAGATAGTTGACAGGCTTTTCATATAGAAGACGGTGTTGGATGAATCTATTGTGTCACGTGATGACAATTAAAATTATTGATCTTATTTTTCTGTCATATGATATTTCGGTTGGATTTTGACACGAATCATATAATGACACAAAATTTTTCTGGCGGCTTTTCTAAACATCAACGTCATTAGATTTGTATTAGCTAGTATGACGAAAAATTGACGTCGGAAAGACGTCACTTCAACGACGTCAAAAACACGTGAGTAAAATGACTTTTAAATGACGTCATAATTTTGGTCCGATAACGTCTTATGACCAAAAATAACCAAAAAATGACGTCAGCTTGCCCCTTGGAATGTTATCGCAGTTTCGTAGTATTACTGGGTACAAACAACAACAAAAAATGAAAATACAGTGATTGCATGATGCAGAGTGGGCACTACGTAAACATGGGTCAAGAAATGTGAGATTCTAATGGACATTTGTGGATTTTGCGCTATTTCTATAAAAAATACTCTATATTCTTATTTTGTTTAATTTTTTTACAGAGTTTAAGTCATGACAATGAAGACCTCTTCTCGTAATGTCTTATTTATACTCAGTGCCATATGTAACTTTAACTGAAAGCTCAGGTATGTGTTGGAAGTGGTGGACGATCTGGTGGTTTTTAGTCCTGACGATGATTTAGAAGACTATTGCTACAGGCAAGATGAAGAACCATATATTTACTTTGGAACCAAGACCTCTTATGACAGCTTGACTAGAAGAGGTGGACAACAACATATTGTTCCAGGTAATTAACAGGGTGTCCCATTTTGGTTGTCCCTTATGGGAAACTTGGAAACCATAAGAGATATTAAAAATCTGATACCCCATCCTCGAGCTCTTTTTGGAGAAAACATTTATGGTAAAAACAGATCATCGCTATCGCGAAGCGTTTCAGAGATACAGGGTGATTCTCGATTTTTTCACTTTTTGAAAAGGCCCTGTAGCTTTGTTGTTATTACAGATACGAGAAAACTAATTGCACATTATAAAGACACTTTTTCCGTAGAATCCAGTGGCGTAGTCAAAAAATTTTTTGAGCTGTCATTTTTGACAGATGACCCAAACATGTTGTTTTTTATTAGGGACACCCTATAAATGATTAGGTAATTAAATTGCTTGTTTTTTTCTGATTAAAATAATATATCATAGTAGGTGGTTTAATAAATTTTTACGTCAAATATTGGAAAAATTATTATTTTAACGACGCATTTTTTTATTTTAAAATTTAAAAATTTCCTACCACTTTATTTATAAATATATAAGTATGAAATTTTGGTAAATAATATATATGATGTAAAAGATTATTAATACGCATAATAAAATGATACACGGTGTCTCAAAAAATTAAAATATTTTTTTTTATTTTAAAATTTAAAAATTTCCTACAATTTTATTTATGAAAATAAAGGGATGAAATTTTGGTATTTGATAAATGTGATGGTGAGAAATATTATTATACATAAAAATGATACAGGATGTCTCAAAAAATTAAAATGATTTTTTTTATTTTTAACTTTAAAAATTTCCTACAATTTTATTTATGAATATATAAGGATGAAATTATGGTGGATAATATATATGATAAGGAAGAATATTATTATATATATATAAATGATACAGTGTGTCCCAAAAAATTAAAAATAATTATTTTTATGTTTAAATTTAAAAATTCATAGCGTCCTTATTTATGAATTTGAAGCAAAAAAATTTGGTACTGTATTAGTATGATAATGTTGTATAAAAAAATAAAAATCAAAGTTATACAGGGTGTGTCAAAAATTTTTGTTTTTTTTTTTGGACTTAAATTTTTTTTTTTTTTTTTTTGCTCTATTGGTAAAGTTAACATGGAGAATTCATAAAAAATAAAAAATATAAAAATCAAAAATTAAAAAACTTGATAAATTTTTAAGTTTAATTAATATAACTTGTTTATTATTGTTGTTGTAAACTAATTTTTGTTTTTTTTTCTACGGAAATGTCTCCTGAGCTAAGGGATGACAGATTCCTTTTAAAACAAAAATATAAAACAATTTAAAAACAGATAGAAGCCGCAATGCGTCTTTAAAATCATAATTTTTCCAATATTTGACGTAAAAAATTTATTAAACCACCTACTATGATACATTATTTTAACCAGAAAAAACAAGCAATTTAATTACCTAATCATTTATAGGGTGTCCCTAATAAAAAAAAACATGTTTGGGTCATATGTCAAAAATGACAGCTCAAAAAATTTTTGGCTACGCCACTGGATTCTACGGAAAAAAGT
Organism: Listronotus bonariensis; assembly: GCA_014170235.1. Classification (NCBI taxonomy): domain Eukaryota; kingdom Metazoa; phylum Arthropoda; class Insecta; order Coleoptera; family Curculionidae; genus Listronotus; species Listronotus bonariensis. Next base: position 140,392 of record JACEGR010001143.1, read on the forward strand.
GTCTGTATAATGTGCAATTAGTTTTCTCGTATCTGTAATAACAACAAAGCTACAGGACCTTTTCAAAAGTGAAAAAATCGAGAATCACCCTGTATCTCTGAAACGCTTCGCGATAGCGATGATCTGTTTTTACCATAAATGTTTTCTCCCAAAAAGAGCTCGAGGATGGGGTATCGGATTTTTAATATCTCTTATGGTTTCCAAGTTTCCCATAAGGGACAACCAAAATGGGACACCCTAGCTCAGCAAGTTGGGAAACCAAGAAGCACTATTCAGAGCCTCAGAACTAAATGGGAAAATACAGAATCATTGGAGAGAAGGGCTGGAAGTGGTAGAAAGAAAATTTCAAACGAAAATCAAGATAATGATCTGATAGATTTTTTTGCGAAACAATCCATTTCAGACAGCACATGTAGAAGCACACAACCAAATTAAGTTTCCTGGGACAGTAAGAACGGCAAGAAATCGTATTAGGAAAATTCGGAATTGAGAAGCAGTGTAGCTGCTAAAAAGCCATTTTTGACCGATATGAATAAAGAGCAAAGAATGGGGTTTGCACTGGAATATTTACCGCAAGGTATGGATTTTTGGGAAAGGGTAGTATTTACCGATGAGAAGATTTTTCAATCTTATTATAGCGGGCAGATTAGAGTGTATAGGCCGCAAAATACACGGTACGAAGAAAGATATACCCAACATGTTAAAACAAGTGGAAGATTTTCTGTGTAATGTATGGGGGTATATGTCTTTCAGAGGGCTAGGCATATGCCACCGTATTCAAGAAAGATTTAATAGTCAAGCTTATATACACATACTCCAAAATGTTATGTTGCCATCGGTAAACAATATATTTAAACAAGAAAATTTTATATACCAGCATGACAACTGCCCCGTCCATACAGCAAGGAGAGTTTTCGGACTGGCTACTGGAAAATAACATTTCATTGTTACCTTGGCCCTCAAGAAGCCCTGATATCAATCCAATCGAAAACATTTGGGGATATATCGTAAAGGCAATTAACAAGAACAATGATTTCCATCCACAAAACAGTGAGGATTTGTGGAATAAAATTGAAGAAACCTGGAATAATTACAATGTTCACCATGCACAAATGCTGATTGCATCAATGCCCACACGTTTAAACTTATTAGTGGAAAAAAATGGTGCTGCTTTGAAATATTAAGCCAGTGTTTTTCTTTAATATTTGAATAAAATAAACTATATATTTATTTTGGAGTCATGTTTTTCATTGAATATTAATTAAGGTGAGAAAAAGGTAAAAAGCCAAGTTTACCAAAATATTGAAAATTGACATAAAATGTTACGAAATTTTATTTCCGTCACTGTACTTGGAGGTTTTTTACTAATTGTAAAAATCTCAAAGTTATAACAAAATGGACAAACCTGTGGGTCAATTTGATCCCCGCGCGCCAACTTAAGGGTTACACCACAGGATTTTTTTCAATACGTAAACAAATTTAAATTTATTTTTTAATTACTTAAAGTCAGTTAAAATTTGGTTGTAAATCTGCAGTAAGTGAACAAATTTTTAACTATATAATTCTTTGTATTAGAAATAATCTAGCAGTGACAATAAAATAGAATTTTGTAATACTAAAAACATCAGTCATGTCACAAAAGGTGATTATGTGATTAATTTGGTTCTGGTTAATAAGACAATAAGAAATTCCGTATTTTTTGTTAATTTGTCGATAATGCAGACTTTTATCGGTTTTATAAAAAAATTAGTTGTGTCATACTATAAAGACAATGGAAGAAGATACTGAAAAGGTACAATATATTTACTATACCGGTCGTCAAGTTATAAATTTACAGCCCGCTTAAGTTTATTTACTTTTTAGTGCACTAAAATAAAAAGTCATTTTGTTGGGTTACCTTTTACGTAATTTCTTTATTTCAAAAGATATTGAAAAACGGTTTATACAAAAGTTGTAGGAATTTTAGAGGAGAATATGAGCAGTTTGCCATGAAAACAATTGAACATCTAATAAAAAATTTATACGAAAAAAATATGGTTATCTTCCTTATTTTAAATGGAACACCCGGTATATTATGTGATTTTTGGATTCTCTAGAAAATTCTAAACCTTTTTCATATAGGGTGTTACATGTCTAAAGTTAAAAGTTTCGGAGCAATGGACAATTGAAAATCAGTAAAATGTCTTATAGCTTATTCTATTAAATAGGCTGAAATGCATGTGAAAGTCCAAATGAAATGAAAGAGAGGATACAAGAGTCTTTTAGAGCTGTCAATCATGATATGCTACACAACACGTCAGAGAACTTTATAGAGCGGATGCATATGTGTTTAGCCGCTGAAGGAGGTATTTTCGAATCCTAGATGACGTTAATGGATTACTAAATGTTAGATGTTTTTGCTATGCAAATAAATGTTTCTTTTTTTTTGTTATTTAATTACAATTCGTTTATCTATCACAGATGTATTGCCACTTGAGTATTCCTGAATGTTTTTAATCTAAGAATTCTTAATAGAAACAGAAAATGATAGTGAACAAAAAATACTAGTATTATTGTGAAAAATCGTGGGGTGCTCTGTGCCATATTTTTTGTATATCAAGCAACCCACGCTTTTTCACAATAATACTAGTATTTTTTGTTCACTATTATTTTCTGTTCACGTGTCCCATTGTTGACATTTTTTTGCATTTCAGCCTATTTAATAGAATAAGCTATAAGACATTTTACTGATTTTCAATTGTCCATTGCTCCGAAACTTTTAACTTTAGACATGTAACACCCTATATGAAAAAGGTTTAGAATTTTCTAGAGAATCCAAAAATCACATAATATACCGGGTGTTCCATTTAAAATAAGGAAGATAACCATATTTTTTTCGTATAAATTTTTTATTAGATGTTTAATTGTTTTCATGGCAAACTGCTCATATTCTCCTCTAAAATTCCTACAACTTTTGTATAAACCGTTTTTCAATATCTTTTGAAATAAAGAAATTACGAGGGTGTTTACCCTTCGTTGGACAACCCTGTTCTCCTGAACTTGCACCTATTTTAATCAGGCTCTTTCGAATTTCTTATGACACGGGTATTTTTCCAGACAGCTAGAGAGCTGCACGTGTCCAGCCTATTCCCAAGAAAGGATCTAAATCTCTTCCATCCAACTATAGACCCATTTCACTCCTCTCAATGCTTTGTAAAGTAATGGAGAAATCCATTAACTCGCAAATTCTTAGGTATTTAGAAAAACATAAAATTTTACATGACAGGCAATACGGATTTCGTCACAAGAGATCTACAGCAGGTCTTCTTTCCTTCGTTTCACACAACTGGAACAAGTTTCTTGAGTTTCTAGGTGAGTCCCAGATCGTTGCTCTTGATATATCTAAAGCTTTCGACCAAGTCTGGCATGACGCACTTCTTAATAAACTTCCCTTCTACGGTCTTCCAACTAAACTCTGCTCTTGGCACTCCAGTTATCTTTCTAATCGTCGTATATCAGTCATTGTTGATGGCCACTCTTCAAGCTTTCACGAAATTAATGCTGGAGTGCCACAGGGTTCAGTACTAGCACCAACTTTGTTTCTTCTTCACATCAACGACCTTCTTTCTTCCACAACCAATCCCATTCATAGTTATGCTGACGATAGTACCCTTCACTCCACTTTTCAGGTTTCCAAACCAATCTCTCAACCCGACTTGGAAAGCAAACGCAGGGCGATGCAGATATCTCTTTCACAGGATCTCAATTTGATATTGGATTGGGACGCCAAAAATCTCGTTTAATTTAATGCATCCAAAACACAATCATGTTCCTTGTCGCGAAAAAATCATCAAACACTCATCCTTTGCTTATGAGTGGCCAGGTTTTGCAGAGCGGGGACACATTTAACCTTGTGGGCGTCACATTTGAGAATAACCTTAACTGGCATAAACACATTGTATCTATAGCCACCGCGGCTTCAAAAAAGCATGGATTTCTTTTCCGAGCCAAAAAGTATTTTTCTCCTTCCAATCTATACACTTTGTATGTGTCCCAAATTTGACCCTCTCTGGAATATAGTTCTCATGTCTGGGGAAAGGGCATCCCCTACAACCCTCAGCATTCTTGATGCCATTCAAGAGAAGGGCTGTTCGTCTTATTAATGATCCTTTACTTACTCAAAGACTTCCTTCTCTTGCCCATCGTCGAGCTGTGGGAGATCTATCGCTCTTCTATAGATACTTTTACGGCTTCTGCTCCGACGAATTATCCAGTATAGTCCCTCCTATTGCAGCTCCTAACAGAGAAACTAGTGGTGCCGCGCGTATGCATCCCTATACAGGTCAATTGGACAGGCCCCGAACTTTCCATTTCGTTCGTTCTTTTATCCCTAGAGTTTCTAGATTGTGGAACCTGCTGCCCGCGGAGGTCTTCCCTCCCCTCCAAATCTTCAAGTTTTTAAGTCCCGTGTTAACAAACTTCCTCTTACCCTGCTTAAGACACCCACGGTACGTTAGTATTTAGGCTTTCAGCCTTCGTGGATTGTCCAAAGATAAAAAAGAACGAGCAGCGAAATCACGACACTCGACTCGATCAAATCGAGCAAGTCGATGCGCTTTTTCACAAACTCAGCCACGACACTCTATTGAGTTTACTTGCGGCAACAGGCAGAAAAACGAAAGTTACCGAAGGTAACTCGACCGAACGTCGTGGCTGAATCCATGGAGATGCACATCGACCCGCTCGATTTAATCGAATCGAGTGTCGTGATTCCCCTGCTTTGTTTAATATTTTACCATTCAAAAAAAAAATTAATAACATACTACCTTTGATCTTTAATACTATATCACATATATAATAGATCATCCGCATATAAAGGATAATTTTTAATTTTCATAAGGTGAAGTATCACTGCATGTACTGTGTTTAGTAAGCGTTCTTCTGTAGTCATAATGGAAATTTAAAATTATCTGTAGAAATACACATACTTATTAAATGTGATATTTTTTTTAAATAATATTTAACTATATTATTAATGGTGATATAATAAACAGGTTGCATTAAACAAAATCTCTTTACCGTATTTTTGTAGGTTTGTCTTTTCAAGATAATCAAAACTCTAAGGACTGATACGAAAACTACAGAACTAATTTAACAAACTGTTTTTTTTTAATACGAAAAAATATCTAAAAGGTTGTCCATGTATTAAACAACTGTTTTTATTCAGTATATACAAAACTGCTTCAAATTATGTACCTTTTTTTATTTTCAAGGTGGAGATGGAATGATTCCATTACAGAAGACAGAGCCGCATCTTTAACGCAACAAGGAATAAATGAATTAAAATTATTAGCAAGAAGATACAAGGGAAAATTTCCTCAAATTTTTAACCAGCCCTATAATGACGAAGCTTATTTCGTAAGTAATATAACATTAAATAGAACCTTTATACAGGGTGTCCAGAAACTCTATCAATAAACTTTAAGGGTTGATTTTCCGGTAAAAATAAGTAAAATAAAGTATTAGTTTATATCCTACTTTTCTAACTCTTCGCACTAAAGAGTTTTAAAATTTTAAGAATTTAATTGTTTTGATTTTTTCTAACAAAAACCGTTATACCAATTCGGATATTTTTAGAAAAGTTTCCTATGCATAAATGGATATCTTTTTTACTTACAACACAAAAGTTAAATTTTCTCAAGTGTAATAATAAATTAATTAACTTTTAAAATGACTCTAGAAAATTCCACACTACTGTTTTTTGACCAATCAAATGTGTAGTTTTGGTTTGCATTACCATGACAACACAAGTATTCATCGGAAATTTTTTTCTCCTGCATGGGGTACCCTGGAGTGAATTATAGTAGAATTTTTTGACATAATCAGTTGAATTTGTTTTAACGTCATATCTGTCATTTACATACATAATTAAAGAAAATGTTATTTTATACCAGTTATAGTATTTTAGACATAACATAATATAAAATAATGTAAGGTTTTAAGACCCTAAATGACAATTTTATACAACTACAGTTAGTAAAATAATATCATAAGACCGAAGTACTGAGACATAAGTGAAGATCAAACGAAAGCAAGGTTAGGTCTAAAATTAAAATAAACTATTTTTACCAACTGTAGTAACATAAAGGTATATATAATATGAAAGAATAAACAATAATAAGCTCTTAAATTACATATGTTTGCAACTACAATTAGTAAAATGGAAAATATTTATTTTATAGTAAAATTTTAAGGTCGTGTAAAGAATATTATTTAACACAAACTTGGTCTAAAATTTTTCATACCAGAATAATCACGTGCTTAAATTATTCCGGAAATTTTTTCTCGGCCACGAATATTTTAAGAAAATTCTTCCCGCCTGCGGCTCGGGATAAATTTTCCAAGGTATTCGTGATATGAAAGTTCCGGAAATAAGTACTAACTAGTGGTATTACAGAGTGAATAAAGTATCCTACTATTTTTTGTTTATATACTAAAGAAGTTTGAATTTTGTATTTGTAGTTCCAATATACACAAAGTGACAGGACACATGACAGCTATCAAGCATACATAGAAGGACTATTTGATCAGGAATTCTACAGGGTTCATGCAAACACAGTTGGAAATAATATGCTTTTAAAGGTAAGTGAAATTAATAAATGAAATGAATGATATTATCAACTGCTTAAAAAAAAAGTCATCGCTTAGTTATTTTTACATGATTTACATTTAATAACTCTTTAGTACAAATATTTTAATCAGAAAATTAAAATATTTAATTCTAATTTTTCTTTTATAATGAAATATGCGTTTTACTACATTTTCCTACGACCACATGTGTGAAAATAGTAAATAGCACACTGTTTTCATGCATAGAAAATGCCTTATATCACACCCAGGTAGTTGCAGAAGTAATCTTTACAACACTAGTGTTGCAAAGTATAATATAAAAGCTGTCATCGCTGTCATTGTTATTTAAAATAAATTTGGAGTTATCAGGCTGTTAATGGGATTTACATTGAAAAAGCCATGCAATATTTTTTAATGAGGACCTTTTTTAAAATATTGTTAAACAGTATAATATATCGCAGTAAGGAAAAGTATATATCACCCTAGTGATGCAAAGTTTTCAATTGTTTTTTTATTTTTTCCGTGAAGACAAACAACTTTATTGTTTTTTTGGTGAATGACTTGTGGTCGTAGGAAAAAGAGTGGCACGACACTTGTTGCGAAAATCACTTTCTTACACCTCGTGGGAAATAAGTCATTTTCCACCCTTGTAATGTAATATACTATTTTAGGCCTATAGGAATTGCAAGAATGGTCTGAAAATATAGAGAGGTACAATCCCCAGACTGAAGAAGAATACAAAAAATTCTTGGAGTCACCGGAGTACCTGAGGCATGGCAGAGACAAGTTTTTAGGAGATTGGGATTCAGATACATTTAAACACGACAATTATTCAAGACATCTACGATATGTGCCGATTTGATAAAGCTTGGTAAGCTTTCTCATTATAATTATTATAATATTATTACAAAAATGTTTGCATTTTTAACTTAGTTTAAATTTTGTGTAAGATTCAACATATATTTTCCATATCTCATCAGTCAGTCAACTTTGATTTCTAACACAAAAGGCCTGGGTCCGCTACCCAGCCAGAAAGACAATTTAAGGTAGACGTTAAAAATAACGTTAATTAACGTCATGGGTAGCACTATCGCGTTGTCTAAAAGATGCTGTGAATTGCAATAACTGCATGTTTCAGTGCTTGAACAACGTGGACGGCATAGGGAAAGATGGGTTGAACATCTAATAACCCGACACCTATGGTACTCACGCATAAGCCTTGTGGGCTGATCAAAATGATAGAAAAATAAATACTGGTGGCGTCGCCGAGCGGATCATAGAAATCCATACAGTATCGTATTATTTATTTATTTATTTTTTGATGTATTAAATGAGTTCAATAAAAAATGGAGATGCACTTAGTCTCACAACTTGTGTTAGGTATTTTAGTGATTATTATCATGGATTTCTTTAAAAATTTGGTAATGGAGTAAAATGTAACAAGTCGAATTTGTTGTGTCTGCAGTTTAAGTCTAAATAAGCAACACTTTAAGCACAAAGCATCTATAATTTGATTGGTTGAATACGCTACAGACGGTTATGCAGAACTGTCACATTGGGGTTATGGTTAGTTCTGGTTAGTTAAATTTTTTAGTTTTATTAGGGAATTAAAAAAATATATTTACCCAACCAGAAATAACCATGACAGCCCAATCTGGCAGTTTTGCATAACCGTCTGAAGCGCTGCAAACCAATCAAATTACACGTCCTGTGCTTTTACTGTAGTCCCGTTTGGACGGTTGTGCGTTATTCGCGCTGGATCGTATGTCGCGGTCCACCCAGGTGTCGGTGTTTTGCTTGAACATAAAGGCGTTCGATTGGGGTTCGGTGTGAGTTCGCAGTATCCATTTGGACGTATTTGAGTGCAAAAATCACAAATTTGTGTTTTTTTTTTACAGTATTTGATTGTTAATAAAAAAGCAGAAAAATTACCATAATTTTTTTACAAGAATCTATTTCTATACCTTTTAAGAATAACCCAACAACGTGAAAAAAATCTCAAGTTTGTAGCTTATTAATAATCGGGCTTTTTATGTTAACATTTACAATTTCAAAAAAGTTGTTAATTAACTAATGGATAACTAATGGAAAAATGGGAATACAAATTTTTGGCAGGCGGATAAGTATTTATTCATGTATCCTTATTGTGCTCAAAATTTTTTAGTCTTTAATTTTCATATGTTATTTGACAAAATTATTTTTTTTGTTGCCGTGTCCGAGGGACGGACCTCGCGCAGAAGACAGATTGCCCGCTTTTAGCGCTATTTTCAAGGGCTCTGTAAAAAATTATAAATATTCAGGAATACAGTTGTTAGATGTTATATGCCACCATGGATGTTAGGGCTGTATCAGATGCTTGACCCATGTCTTTTCCCTGTTCTGTCAACATTGTCTAAGCACTAAAACCTGCACTTTTGCATTTTCATGGCATCTTTTGAGACATCGAGGTAGTGCCATTACGGACGTTATATTTTTAAACAACTACTACCTAAAGATGTCTCCCCGATTGGGAATCGAACCGACGCGACGGCCTTTCTAAATCAATGCTCTGTTCATCGCGCCACGGAAGACAGCTGAGCATCACATTTATTATTGTATTAAGACACTTTTAGTCTAGAAAAATATTTGCTGGGAAATTTAAGGGTTGCGGTATTTTTTTAGGGCAAATTGATCAACCGTCATCATGGTGTACCAGCGTTTACTAAAGATCATCTTAAGCTTCTTGAATACGGAGAAGATCTTAAAGAATATTACAATACACGGATACGGCAGTTCGTTGGTTGAAAACATCGGTTGTGGTCCGGTGCAAGATATGTACAGAAAATTTGAAAAAACCGTGCAAGGTAATAACGTGTAGATTAAGAACATTTTTCAAAAACAAACGCAAGAGGAAACTTTTACTCAATTAAAAGGTATATTTTGCTGCTACTGCCCACACAAACATGTAGTGTCACTTGTACATCCCTTTACAGTCCAGCTGGAGAGGACCCAAACTTTCCACTTGTTGCGATTTTTGTCCCTAGAGTATCTAGACTGTAGAACCTTTACTAACAGTCCAGTTGTGGTTAAATTAAGCAAAGTTTAGTTGATTGAAAATATTATAATTTTTTTTTAGGTTTTCCCGATGGAAATAAAGTAACAGCCCTCTTTACACATGCAGCAACAATGCAAGCTGTCTTTTCGACATTGGGAATAGCAAAAGACTACAGCCGCTTTTAACAGCTGATAATTACAGGCACAGCAAAGAAGAATGTGGAGAACATCTCTGATTAACCTTTGCTTCAAATTTAGTGCTGTTTATACGAGTAAGGAAATTTATTATTATTTAGCAAAAAGCATACAAATCTCCAAGAAAAATAAATACATAAACTAAATTAATTAAAGCCTCATTGACTTTTGAGGATATATGTATGTACAGGTGTCCCATTTTGGTTTGCAGCAGCGGAGTATTTCAGTTATTATTAAAAATAGAATCTTGCGGTTTTTGCGAACCTGAGCTACTTTTTTGTGAATCAAAAGATGCTATAAACGAAAGCCGTCATATCCCTCTTAATTTTTGAGCTACATGGCGATTTTAAAAATTTTGCATTTTCAGATACCCTTTGTATCTCAGTTGGCTAATAACGCAGTAGCGTAAGTCAGATTTTTTCCAAATATTTTTCTTGTTGTTTTTTAATATTAAAAACAACGACAAAACTCCCAATATTTATAATTCACATCCAAAATTTCGCAGTAAGCTATGTAAACAAATCAGGTAGCAGTTTTTTTTCAACTGGACTCGATTATTGTACAACAAAATAGAAAATGCTTACAATAAATTAAAAATATTTTATATAAAGCATTTACTAATAAAACATTTTGCTCAGAAAGTGCTACCTACCTAGATTTATATAACAAAAGAAAAAGCATTATTAAGTTTAAAGCAAAATCTAATTTTAAAAGTCGTGACGTAGGAACTACAACAGTTATCAAAGTTAATTTAAAAAAAAAAACTGGTACCTGATTTTTTTCATGGCTTACTGAAAATTTTGGATATGAAATATGAAAATTGGATATTTTGTCGTTGTTAATAAAAATAGACCTATAGTTTATATATTTTTAAAAAGCTTGTAAAAGAAAAATTACATTTCTAATAAATATACAACGTGTTCCATTTAAAAACCCCAACATTGGTCAATATTAAAAACAATAATTATGTGGAAAAAATCTGACTACGCCACTGCATTATACGAATTTTTTTAATAAGAATCAGTTTTTACGTTTTTGATACGTTATCAGCAAACAAGGGGTACCTAAAAATGTAAAATTTTCTATATCACCCTGTAGCTCAGAAACTAAGAGGGCTATGACGGCTTTGTTTATAGATTCTTTCGTTTCACAAAAAGAAGTTTAGGTTCGTAAAATCCTTCAGGTTCTATCTTTAATATTAACTGAGATGCCCCGTTGTTGCAGCCAAAATGGGCACCCTGTACATGCAGGTGGCCCAATTGTCTGGAAAGAAGTACAATATTTCTGTTGTTTAACGAGATATGAGAAAAAAGTTGTATATAAAAGTTGTAGGGTTTTTAAACATGCATGTCATAGAAACATTTTGCTGTATACAGAGTGTCCCAAAAGAAGTTATTGCAAAAAAGTTAGTTTTTTAAATTTAACCCCTATTTTCGTTTGTAGAATCGGATTCAATCAAATTTTGCATATAGTGCGTTATTTCGTGTTGGTACTCGTGGCGATGTTGTCACGCTATTTATAATTTACTGAAACTTTTGTAAAAAACATGTTACTCGAAAATTAGTCAAAAACGGAAATAAATTAGTTATTAATATAAATTCTGGTAAGAAATTTCACTAGATCTTATACAGGGTATTTCTTATAGCATGGTCAATATCTCAATACTTAAAATGCTAAATCTCAATTTTTTTAAATGAAACCCCCTGTATATAAGGCCATCTATAGATTTTAGAAATAAAAATAAGGTTAGTTTCTTCAGCGATTTCTTCACCAAAGATGTGAGGTTTTGTAGATATTAAGGTTTTTGAAAAATCCATGACAAATGTTTTTTTTGATAAAGAAGAACTTTGGTATTTTTAATGGAACACCAATATATTTGTCAATATTCATAATATTTCATCTTTTTCCTTTAAAAAATGTACATAAGCTATGGTTATTTCCAGAAAGAACGCATTTATCGACCTGCATAAAATTGTCCTATACCTTTGTTGTCGCATTTTTGGTAACGTTAAATTTAGCTTTTTATTGTTAAATAATATTCTTAATTTTTATGCTGTGCAGTTTGTAGAGGTCAACAAATGCTTTATTTCTACAAATTACCATAGCTTATATTACATTTTTTAAAGGAAAAAGATGAAATTTTAAGAATATTGACAAATATACTGGGTGTTAAAAATAAGAAAGATTCCTTTTATCAAGAAAATACTTATTACGATAATTTTTTAAATACTTGAATTTCTAAAAAATCTTACATTTTGGTAAAGGAATCGCTAAAGAAACTTACCTTATTTTTATTCCTAAAATCTAAAAATGACCTAATATACAGGGTGTTACATTTAAAAAAATTGAGATTTAGCATTTTAAAAATTGAGGTATTGGCTATACTATAAAAATACCCTGTAAAACATCTAGTGAATTTTCTTACAAGAATTTATTTTGTGGTCCTTAGTGTGTTATAACACCAAACTAAATATTATTAATAACTAATTTATTTCCGCTTTTACCTAATATTTGGCTAACATGCTTTTTACAAAAGTTTCAGTAAATCATATTCTGCGTGGCAACATCGCCACGAGTGCCAAAATTAAATACCGCACTATATGCAAAAATGTATGCTAAATCCGATTCTGTGAACAAAAATAGGGGTTACAATTTAAAAAAAAACTAGCTTCCTAGCCATAACTTGTTTTTGGGAAACTCTGTATACATCAAATATTTTTAGGATATGCTCTTTAAAAAACCCTACAACTTCTGTAAAAAACATTTTTTCATATCTCGTTAAACAACAGAAATATTGGACATTCCCAGACAATTGGGCCACCCTGTTATATTATGTTTATGCATTTTAATAATTCCACAAAAGAATACAGGTATTTTAAAAATCACCATTGTGCTGTTGCCAATAAAAAAGGTTTTTTCATACAATAATTTTTGTGTTAGAAATAGTTTTAAATATTACTCCAAATATACCAATTTTTTTATTGCAGATGTCAAAGCAGTGGCAACACAGGCAACAACTTTAAAGTAATGTTTTCCTAAATGAAGTCCCAATAGAAGAATTTCTGGGCTGTTCAGTGGGACTTTGCGACTGGACTACAGTGGAAAACAAATTTCTTAAACTGGTCGAAAATTGTAACGTGGAAGCTTTTTGTGAAGGAAATAGCTCAGCTAGTTTCACAAGCGGATCGTTAACGCTAGGTTTAGTTTTAGCGTTAAGTGTTATGATAAAAAACTGTTTTGGAAAATAAATTGATCTCTTATCGATTATTGCGAAAAATAAATAAAGAAAGAGCAAGAAATCATTGTAAATTGACAAATAAATATAGGTAACGTAATAATAATGTTTCTTTTGTAAAAAATGAAATTTTAAATGTGCTGAAAATACTTTTTGGGTTCCCAGCAAATGGATTTTTTTAGTATTGATCCTGAATAGGATTTTATATAGCCCAGTCCATTTAAGCATATTTTTATATTGGTCTAAGTTTAAGGCTTTGATATTTGACAACGCCGAAAAGACACTGATCAGTTAAGCACTATTTTTTATATTTTATTGGAAATATTTAACCCTTAAACGACAACACGGGGTCGCCCGTGACCCCACCTATTAATATTTTAGACACATTTTTTGCAGAAGTTGTTTTATACTTTTGCTGCCAACCCAGAGACAAGAATGAGACGAGCAACTAAATGTAAATAAATTATCCGAGAGAGAGATAGCTGCTGGGCCTTCCTTGTCTGTCTTCAAGGAAGGTAAACGCAGATGGCGCGTGAGTCGACTTTGTCGTTCGCCCGCCAAATTCAAATTATATAGCTGTGCTATTTTTGCCCTTAATGTTAGGTACTTGTTTTTGTTTCCTATTAATATAAAATATTGGGGTTTAGTTCAATAATTACACACACCTAATTAAATATGTCATTTATTTGGTTCTTATAAAGATTTTTCTTACAGATAACCATGTCAATATTACCTTAAATTATCTGTTGAAAAGCACAAATTTAATATATACACACTAATAAAAGTCAATATTCAAAGTCCAATTAAAGGTAAAAAACCACGAAACACACAATAAATCACAGAAAATGTAAACAAACTGTCCAAACAAATCGGCCATTGAAAAATATCAAACACAAATATCGAATAACATTTTGGCGTGACTGCCTGCGGCAACGTTGTCAAGTTAAAAATATTCGATTCATGGAATATTTTCTTTCTTTTAATTAGATGTGAGCCAATAAAGGATTTTAAAGTTTACATGCAGAAATTGTAAACAACTTGGCAACCAGGGCAAAGCGATGATTGCTCCATCTACGATAGCCTGCCATGATGAAAGATAAAGACATATTTATTGGAACTTGCGTTAAACGAGAAAGAGATAAATACAATGGACAAATTGTTAGGACCAGTTACTCGTCTCATTGTTGTCTCTGGCCAACCTACCTTTGTAGCTTGGCTGTTACTATTACCACAGCAAATAACGTATGTCGCAGAAGTTTATTGTCTGAGTTATAGGTGTTTAGGGTCGCCCGCGATCCCTGTTGTTGTTTGCGTAATAAAAAAACTTATCTATCAAAAGAGAATATTGAAGGTAACAAGAATTTAAAATAAAATAAAAGACGACATAAAGAGAGTAATAAGATAAGATTATTGACAATAATAATTATGACTTAAGTGATATTGAAAGAGAATTTAAAGAATATGAAAAACAAAAGTGGAGGCAATCGAAATAGTGTATGAACCAACTGAAAATGAATCGTGACGATAAAGTAGCACATCTAAAACCTAGTGATTAATGGAAGCAGTGGTTACAGATGGCACTCTACACTTTTTTTAATATACAGGGACAGGAAAAATTGATTCTGTATCTTCCTAAACCTAAAGGAACAAACACTGAGTAGGAAGCTTGGAAATTTTATTATGACAACAAACGAAAAAACTAGGTAGAAATAAGATACTCTTTTCAAAAGCCCAAAGATACACAAGATATACTAATAAAACAATATTAAAAACTTAATGGTTTAGTGCACACAAGTAATGCCTTAAAGAAAAACTGTGGGAATCTAACAAAGATGTGCAAAAATAAATTTTCTTTTCCTGTAAAAAATAATTGGTTAAATTACAAAACAATCAACAAAAGAAAATTAGGTAGGTTTAAAGCTGTTTAAACTTTAAAATACCAGTAATTCTTCATGGTCTTGTATGCGACCCCTGTTGCCGTTTAAGTAAGAAAAAGCTTATGTGGTCGCTTAAGGGTTAAAATGTGTACCAGAAATAAACCAAGTTGCCAATAATAACCACCAGCTTGGTTTTTAAATTAAAATCCTACTTTACTCACATTGCAAAATTTAAACACCCTGTATTCAAAATAAAAGTAGTGACACCAGAAGAGCAATTTTGATGTTATTTAGAATTTTAAGCACAGCTTAAGATAAAATTGTAAAAAATAACTTAACACTTAGGTTATTAAAATGTATTTATCCCTAATTTTTGTGATCTTTATTGTTAATGTATGTAAGTATTTCTTTAAAACACTTATTAGTATTATGTTTTTAGTATTTCTATCACTTTAAGATAGCATGCTATAGTTAATAGAAATTTTTTTTTATCTAAGTTTTGTATTATTGTTTTTATAAAAATTGTGCAATAGTAAGCTTAATTATGATATTGTATCATTTTCTTTTTTGTGGTTTTTTAATATTTCCAGTTTTGTTAATAATTTTGCATATTACACTAGGTATTAGGTTGCTAGTTAGTTTTATTTTTTATTTGTAGACTATTTAATGAATTTAGTACAAATGCAAGTTAAACAAATGTATGTATAAATCATAAATAAATTAAATATTAATGACAATAAGTGACTTTGTCTCTTTTGCTTTTTTTTTTTCTTTAAACTAAATTAATTCTTAACTATTACTTTTATTCTACCAAAAAAAAACAATTAAATAATAAAAGATAACATTACTCTACAAAAAAGTATTGAACCCGATTTTTGCCCCCTAAACAAATAAAAATCTATGGTTAGAATATTGGCTTTGGGTTAAAATTTTTACGGTTTTCTGCAATTTACTAAGGATTGATGGGTGCTAAGAAAAAATCAAAATAGGCCTATATTCTGAACTGGAAATATAAGTGAAAACGTATATCGCATGCCTGAGTCAGCACACTTTCGTTGTTGAGCATTACGCCGAAAAAACATTGTAGCTTGCGCTACAGCAATGGTATAAGCATTCTTGAACCCCGATAATTATATTAAACTACAAGAAGACTAAGTAAACAAATGGTGAATGCGCACGAATATTAAATTTTAGGTATAATCACAAAATAACTAGCTGGTATAATATTGTGAAAAATATGATTTAATATTAATGATATCAAAGGAAATAATATTGCACTTTTACTCACATATTTACTATCATTGCCTTATTGGATAATATCCATGCAAGCAGTGGCGTATTTACGGAGATGGTTTTGAGGGTGAAACTACCCCACAGCGCATTTGGGTATAAAGCGTAAATAAAATACTGTACTAAATATTGGCTAACTGCCTTAATTTTAAAAGCCAATAGTAATAAAATATGTGAACTAAAAGGGAAAATATCTGAAGGGCGACTGATCACAGGTTTTTATAACTGTGACGCATACGTCCAATCCGATTTTGGATCGGGCATCACGTCAAACATGTCATAAATCAGTCAACCTTCAGATAATCTGTCACATCGTTTAATTAATAATAGGATGTGTGCAGCCGGTCTAAAGCTCAATTTCTGAAAATATGGACATAATATTTTCTTCATTTAAATACTATGCTTTTCCATGTTATATGCTTTGAGATCCCATTGCATTGTTATTCTATATTTTTTAGTTTAATACCTGTTTATGATGGCATAGTATTAAGGTTGGGGAAGAGGAGGAGGGATGATTCCCAACGAAAATCATTTTCAAAATTTAAAATGTGTTTAATTAACTTGATTAAATCAAGTAAAAAGTTTTGATGATGTCCTAAAGGTTTTAGATTTTGAACTACAGGTTGGTAAAGAAATAACTAGTTTGTCGATAAATTTAA
The DNA here is from genome assembly GCA_014170235.1 of Listronotus bonariensis. NCBI lineage: Eukaryota > Metazoa > Arthropoda > Insecta > Coleoptera > Curculionidae > Listronotus > Listronotus bonariensis. Next base: position 157,290 of record JACEGR010001143.1, read on the forward strand.
TACCTTTGTAGATATTCATAAATCAGTAGGTTTTTTTAAACTTAGGATTTTAAATTTCGGGGCGTGTCCAGTTGGACCGTATACGTATGCATACGTGCGGCACCACGAGTTTCTCTGTTGGGAGTTGCAAATAAAGGGACTGTACTGGCTAAATAATTCGTCGGAGCAGACGCTATAAAAGTATCTATAAAAGAGCGATATATTTCCTACAGCTCGACGTGGGGCAAGAGAAAGGAGTCTTTCAGTAAGTAAAGGATCATTAATAAGACTAGCAGCTCTTTTTCAATGGCATCAAGAATGCAGAGAGTTGTGGGGGACGCCATTCCCAGACATGAGAACAATATTCCAGAGAGGGTCGAATTTGGGGCACATACAAAGTGTATAAACGGGAAGGGGAAAAATACTATTTGGCTCGAAAAAGAAATCCAAGCTTTTTTGAAGCCTATCAATACAATGTGTTTACGATTTAGATTTTTGGCGCCTCAATCCAATATCAAATTAAGGTCCTGTCTGTGAAAAGATATCCGCATCGCCCTGCTTTTGCTTTCCAAGTCGGGTTGAGAGATTGGTTTAAGAACCCGAAAACTGGAGTGAAGGGTATTATCGTCAGCAAAGTTATGAATGGGATTGATGGTGAAAGAAAGAAGGTCGTTGATGTGAAAAAGAAATAAAGTTGGTGCCAGTACTGAGCCCTGAGGCACTCCAGCAATCATTTCGTGAAAGCTAGGAGAGTAGTCATCCACAATAACTGATATACGTTGAAAGACCGTAGAAGAAAAGTTTATTGAGAAATGCGTTATGCCAGAGCTGGACGAAAGCTTTCGATATATCCAAGAGCAACGATCTGGGACTTACCTAAAAACGCCAACTGTGTGATTCGAAGGAAAAAAGATCTGCTGTAGATCTCTTGTGACGAAATGTGTTATGTAAAATTACCATCTAGCCCAGTCGATTTCTGGGGTGTTAAGAGAAGAAGAAATACGCTTAATGGGTTTTACCTATGTAATAATAGTGGACATTTTATGAGGAACTGGGGGTATAGTTGGAATTAGATGATTAAAAGGTGAGTGAAGGATTAAATTGACAGCAAATTGTTTGGCAAAGAGTTCGGGCTTTCCTTTAGGTGTAAAAATAATTTCATCTTCTAAAGTTAGTGGTGAAAAAGAACAGAAATTTCTACTGATGTTTTTGGCCCAGGACCAGAAGGATTATTCACATTAACATACATTTACATTTTAGCAAAAAGTTCTTTGTTTTTTATTTGTTTATCTAAGAAGTCTATGGCTTCTGAGGTTGTTTGATGGTAGTGGTTTCTTCTTCAATGCTAGATTGTCGATTTTCTGGACTAGTGTTCTGTAGAAACTTTTGTAAGCTTGAATTTTTTAAAAAGTTTCTCATATTTAATAGAATTAAGTTTACTACTAACCAAAACTTACCAACCAGAACTAAAATAATTTCCATAAGTATATCTTTAAATTCTAGATTTTTTTTTTAGGATTGTAGAGAACCCTACAAATAAACACATATCTTCTGTCAGTGGAATAAAAAAAACAATAATGCTAACAATCAATTTCAGTTTCTATTTCTCTGCAGCTCTCTCTGAGGTTGTTTGATGTTAGTGGTTTCTTCTTCAATACTAGGTTGTCGATTTTCCGGACTAGTGTTCTGTAGAAACTTTTGTGAGCTTGAATTTTTAAAAAGTTTCTCATATTTAATAGAATTAGGTTTACTACTAACCAAAACTTACCAACCAGAACTAAAATAATTTCCATAGTTATATCTTTAAATTCTATATTTTTTAAGATTGTAGAGAACCCTACAAATAAACACATATCTGCTGCCAGTAGAATAAAAAAACAATAATGCCAACAATCAATTTCAGTTTCTATTTCTCTTCAGCAAGACCGACAAAAAATCAATCCGAAATCGATAATCTATAATTCACCTTGCTCAATGCACCATAACAAAAGACGTTGATCTACAAACTAGAACAAAATTTCTTTTCGTCCTATTCATTGTCTTTTAGACCATCGTCTTTATTATAACGGAATCGAACAAAAGTATCATTTTAAGTAAAAAGAATTTTTAAGGTAATTAGCTGCCCTACGTGCGTGTATAATTGCCGAAACAGTGTTGTTTTCTAAGTTATGTCAGTTGAAAATGCCGTGTCGTACGGTAAAGACCGGAAGTTTGAAGATGGACTTCTGGTTTTAGGTGTTAATAAAGTTATTAATTAAACAATTTGTGGTGAAATCGTGAGTGTGATAATTTACATTAAAGTTTTTTATTTGATATCCTAAAAATGTTTGAGTTTACTCCGATTTTTGCTTAAGTTAGTTTTACTAGTTAGTAGTATTACTTTTATACCGGTACAGTACAGTGCGTCCAATTTGACTTGTCCACATTTTAAACGTCTATAACTTTTTATTTCTTAACCTATAAAAATGATTCAAGAGCCAGCTTGTACAGTGATTTTTTTTCTCTTATGAAGATTACACAAAAAAATTTAATTAATAGAATATGTTGACATAACTGACTTTTTTAAATGGGACATCCTGTATATTATACAGCGAGCTTTGCAAATATACTACATTTGATATATCTATTTTTAATAGTTTCTGAAATATGATCATTTAAAGTCAATAAAATAATAGATATAATTTTTCATTATAGCTACAGTCTAAGCTTAGTCCTGTAGGTAGGTAGGTATAGTGGAAATTACATATTAAATTTTAAATTTAAATGGTCGTATTTCCTGAAACTGTTGAAGATAGATATATCAAATGTGATATTTTTGTAAGGTTCTTTAAAAGACCTTTTAATCGTGGTATAATATGCCCATGCCCCATTAAAAAAGTAAGTTATGTCAATATATTCTGGTAATAAAATTGTTTTCTTGTAATCTTTATAATAGAAAACTTGATAACTCACTGTTCAAGTTGGTTTTCAAATCATTTTTTTAAGTTTAGAAATAAAAAGTTATAGACATTTAGAACGTGAACAAGTTAGATTGAATGCACTGTACAAAGATAAAATTTAATTTATTAAAATAACTAAAAAGATATGTTTACAACAAAATTTTTGATGACGGAAATACGGGCGACGGACCAACGCTATCGAAGTGTATGAAAGCAAATGAAACCTTTCATACGCAGAGAAACGGGAAAGTCGGGAAACTCAAAGGCTACGTATAATTTTTTATCTCTTCTGCGTCAAAACCGGCTTAGTGTGTAAAGGCGCTTTGAGTTTCCCGACTTTTTTACATATGAAAGGTCTCATAAGACTCCATACACTTCGATACCGTTGGTCCGTCGCCCGTATTTCCGTCTTACGCTAATATAAAAAGGCAGTATAGTAAGAACATTTTAAAAGCGTAAATTTGGTACCCTTCGAAAACAATACAAAAAACATAAGAAAGGCCGCCTGCAATCGGATTATTTTATACAAAGGCGCCGCTATCCTTTACAGCGACGCGCCAATACACTATGGGATAGAAATCCATTATTTTGGCCAAAAAGCAACTTTAAAATTTTAATGGCTCATGCTGTGTATTTCAAAGTAGATACTCCAAACTACATGTACGCAAAATTATAAAAGGATATGACTACTTCTATTGGGGTAATAAGAAACTTGAAAATGTATTTTAAGTAAACATAAATATACAACATTTAATCTACTTAGTTTATTATTAGCCTTGTTTACTAAAAAAAGTAAAAGAGTTTAAATAATAAGAGCTATTGTTGTGTTTCTGATGCAGTCTCGCGAAGTCTCGCTACTTTTGTCAAAGATTTTTTTACCTTTTTCCTTATCAGTTTTTGTACTTACAATAATTACCTTCCTACTTTTTGCTACTTCTGAGTGTAAGGACAGATACAAGATTTTTTTACAATTTACAAGGCTTTCCATTTTAAAATTTAATATGTTTTGTCCTACACTGTATATCCTAAGAGATAAAAGCATTCTGATGAAAGATATGGATTCTACAGAATCTACCCAACAAAACAGTGTTTGTTATTTATTTTATACGTTAAAAAATAAAAAAGTTGGAACGATGTATCTCTATTACGCTTCTAAGAATAATTTAAAATTATTTTTCAGATTTGGATGGTCATATTTCCGAAACTAATTGAGATAGACACATCAAATGTAGTATTTTTTTTAAAGCATTTTAAAAGATTTTTTGGTGGTGATATAATATTCAGGGTATTCCATTTAAAAAATATCTATGTCACCTGTATATCATATGAGATAATAATCATCGAATTACTGATTAGAATACTACCGAATTAACCGAACAAGCTGACATTTTAGTTTCTTTTGTACAATAAAAAATAATTTTGTTAAGGGGGTGTAAATTAATATTAATAAATAATAAGTTTTAGGTTTCCAAAAAGCATTTGTAATAATTTATAATATTTTTCCAGTAAAAAGCACCTCATTTTAAGTTAGATTGGTAAGTTTCAGAATTTTGACCAAAAAAATTAATTTCTCTCCCATAGTGCGATGACCAGCTGCATCAACCGGCATATCATAAAAGAAATATAGCAAAGGCGGCCGCGAAGACAAGCATGCCGATTTATTTGCTTTAAACTTTTTGGGATTTTTTTCTTATGAAAGAGCACCGAATTTACATTTTTAAACTGTTCCTTCTTAACTGACTTGAAATTCGGATTCAGAGGGTCCAAACATTCCCGTAGATAGGTCTCGTCTGGTGCACATCAAACTTTTTTTGGGTGCCGCTGAAATTAATTTAATTTTTTTTTCTGCCATATCGACGTTAACATCACAATGAATTTTTGGCTTATTGGAAATGCAAAGATTGCCAGAAAAAAAACAAATTTTTCCTTAAGAAAAAATGCAATATGATGCAAATCTATTGCCGATTAATATTTAAAAACATTTTTAGGATAAACAAATAACTATTGCAAAATTTTACTAAGGTTCGTACCTTTTAAACAGGAAGAAAATAAACTATGTGCATATTAAATCTACTTAAACTTCACGTATCGTCTCGTGGACTTTACAATTCACTTCACCGAAAAAATGTCTCCTATTATCGCCGGAACCCGGTAGTTTTCGAGGGAACCCTGTACACCTAGTTGCAGCGTGATGTATCCCGAATTTTCACTAGTGCAATCTGAAGCTGATTACGGATACGAAACGTCGGTGTGCTCGGAGTTTGTTTTTGAGGACTATTTGATGGACTGTACACAATTTCATGAGAGGTTTGAGGAGCAGACGAAAAGGTAGGTATCATTGTATTTTTTTATTTGTAGAGGAGGTCCGGCAAGCCCCGTCCACCTAAACAAATTTGAAGATGGTAAAGTTTCTTTAACGTATATGTCTCTATTAAATACGGCGTTAATTGCTCATTTTTTTAACACGCTTTTATTAGCTTGGGTTGTATGTATGTATGTAACGGAATCTTTAAGCTTAATTTTCACCAACTTCCAGCGATTCGATTTCTTTGAAACTTTGCACACGTATCAAGGACCCATGACAATGCAATAATCTGCAAACAGTATCCCGTTTTTCTGATTAGGATCGGCAGGATAAATAAATTCCCTTATAGATTTTCTGTTGAAGAGTAACAGAGAGAGCTAGTGCGCGATCTGTGCGTGCGTGCAGTTTCGGACGTACTCTCAGCATAAGGCTGATAGAAACTTATTCGAGTAGTTGCGTTCTGAAACCCTATGCAACAGTGAAGCTTTAAATGAAATGATTAGATTACGAAATAGTTCGTGAATCATTTCAATATCACATGTCCGCAGAAAACTAATTGATATATCGAACTAAAAATGAAAATAAATAATAGTTTAAAAAACTCAAAAACACGCTTTCATATGCAACCGAACTAAAAATTAGAAAATAATTTTTCATTACAAAGAGTTTGTATTACAGTAATAAAGGTCAAACAATGAATCATAATTATATACCTCAAAATAGAATTATAATAAAATTTAAGATAATAACAGAATAATTCACTTCAGAATAAAAGCGTGGGGTGCCTTAATATATTAAATGTTATAATTATTTCATTTGTAAATATCTATGAGGGAAAAGTTATGAAAAAATAGTAAATGCACCCCACGCTTTTACTCTGAAGTGAATTATTCTGTTATTATCTTAAATTTTATTATAATTCTATTTTGAGGTATATAATTATGATTCATTGTTTGACCTTTTATTACTGTAATACAAACTCTTTGTAATGAAAAATTATTTTTCTAATTTTTAGTTCGGTTGCATATGAAAGCGTGTTTTTGAGTTTTTTTAAACTATTATTTATTTGTTAATATGATGGTATGCTTTATTTTTGAATAAGTCCATGTTTTTAGTGAAAAACGTTTTAAGGACCCAACCAATGGGCGGAGATTCTCGATAGGTTGGATAACGCCGCTCACCCAGGGTGGATTACAGTGGTTGTTTTTCTAACAAAATTGCCAGAGTAATTTTATTTGGGCGGTCTTACCCGATAACGCATTTTTCTCTTTAGAATTGCAATATTCTTTTAAAACCTTACAAAACAAAATATTTTGATGAAGCATAACAAAGATACAGTTAATCCAATCACTTACCTTTTGATGTATTAATATTGCAAATTATTATTTACGTATTGTAGTAAGGTTTGTATTTTAAAAAAGAGAAAAATACATCAACCTATATCCAAAACGTTTTTTGACGACTAAAGGATAAAAAATGGTTTCGCGGAGCGCAAATCAGCTAATTTAGAATTTTAGCTTTATTGTTTATACTAAGTAATAGATATCGGAACAATTACACTTGTGTTTAGAAATTAAAAAGGGTGGATGGTGTTACCTGCTCGGCAGGGTTTCTCAGACCTCCCCTACAGATTTTTTTTGATAATTATTGGTAAATTAGTTTAACTACTTTCTGAGAAATGTATTAATGGTAAAATTTACATTTTGATCAGCTGTAAAAATTTCTGGCTATGTTTTAGGTTAATTGCATTATACTTAAAATTTTTGTGGTAATTAATAAACCACCAACCTTACATAACATTCCTAAAATGTAAATGTAGCATAACAATATATTTTTTTAAATTTGGTTACTAAGAAGTATTTACACAATTGGGTAAGAGCTCTTTGGCATGTAAAATTGCGTTTAAAAAAATAAGGGGCTTATTAATAAGCTAATTTTATGAAAAATAGGTTTATACAGGGTGTTTTAAAACAAATGCCAAACATTTTGGTAGGTTTTTTGTTTTTATTTTTCGCCCTTTCGGGGTCATCCAACCCAGGCCCGACGACCTGCCCCCTAGGTGGTGCACTGCAGCCTGAAGGCTTATTGTACCTTGACCCCTATTCCCTTCCATTCACACACCATTCATTTTGGTAGGTTACTCCTGATTTATAATAAAGGGTAGCTTTTTTTATAATCAATTAAATTATAATTGATGTCCTAGTACTAATGATAGAGGGTAAGGGGCGCAAAGTAAGGTAAAACTGATATTTTTACTTAGAGACCTTCTTATTTGTTGCTCTTTATGTTTCCTTTAAGTAATTTTTGGAGGTAAGAGCGTCGTGAGAAAATGGCAAGTATCCAAGGCGTCACCACCACGTACCAGTAAGTCTGGGAACCTCTGCTCTAGTGGTTAAAAGAAGCTTGTTATTTTTTGATTTTTTTTTATAATTACAATAAAAGCTATGTATTTTTTCAACTTATAACTTTTAATTGGCATGAAAGATGACACTTTGAATTTTGTAGAACACTTTCAAAATTATGTGGGCCACATCAAGATGTTCAGTAACAACACTTTTAAAAAGTGACAAATTCTACCTCCAGGCTTAGAAGTGGCGGCTAATCAGGTGTAGTAGTGAAGTGCCACTTCACCAAAAATAAATAATAAAACATAAAAAAACATATTACTATTATTCAATTCATTTTTCTCATTTCTATTCCTTATTTGTAAAATTCGCCATGAAAAATCTAGCATTATAAATTAACCGCTGGCGCGAGTCGCTTTCCTCCTTTCGGCAACGCGACAAGTGTATTGCAAATATAAAACGGACCGAAGTATACACCTCATGCGGGGTTTTGTTTACGCTTTGACGCTTCGTTGCCATGACAACGCCATATTTGCCGGTGGCCAGAATCGCGGGAGGAAGTATCAGGTGTATTGCTTGGTAAATCGCTAGCCTTAAAGAAGATAGTATAGGTTTTGGTCGTTTCGTTGGTTTTCACGTATTATTTCGATTGTTTCCGTTTGAGTATTATTAGCGACAGTGATTTTTCACAGTGAAGAAATTAAAGGACAGTACAGAGAGCACTTCTATGAAATATTGGATCATATTTTGAAGGAAATGGAAGTAAGATTTGAAGATTGTTACAAACTACAATTTCTTTGTCTTGCTGATACTGCAAAGTTTGGCCAGTATAACCAAACTTTCCGACTGATTCTTTCAAAATTTATTGAGATATATGCCGAATCATTTCCAAAAATTAGCGGTTTCAAAATAAACTTCACCTAATATTTGCTGATGAAAGTTATAGAAGTATTTCGTTGCAGCAGTTAGTAGAAACAAGTTGGCGCAAATAAAGACATTTTACCAAGGCGTATGAACTTTTTTCGCTAATTTTAACGATATCGTCGACAAGCGTAAGTTGTCAGTGGATTTGGAGTTTTTCTTTTCTTAAGCCTTTAAAAACTTTCTTAAGAAACACTTTATCCCTCAGATAAACTATTATCTTTGTGCCAATATTTCAATTCGAAAAGGAGCTTCTACAGGAACTGATAAAAACTTAACCATTTTATGCAACATATAATTGATAAATTTGGCTGCAGTAAAAGATACAGTAGAAGGATTGATTTGGTGTATAAAATTTAGGAAGTTTAGATATTAAAACTTTTTACTTGGACTTTGATAGTTGAGTATTTTTAATTTTGCATAAAAATGGTGAATGCGCTTTTTCCTCCTTCCGGCACTACACCTGTTTTTAGACCCGCGAGCCGCCACCGACATTTGGTGGTAATTATTATTAAAGTTTTATAAAATCATAAGACACAAACTTGTCCTTGTTTTTTCCATACTTTAAATTAGTAAATACGTTCTAAAAAATAGTGTACGGTATTTGCATTTTTTTAATTCAATAAATTCTAAAATTTTCCTAAATTTTTAAATACCAACTCTCAGTCCCTTTAAAGCAACCGGCCATGACATTGGCAAGCCGCAATGAGCAGACATAAGACAAGTCATCAAAGACATCAAGTTGGCACTGTGGCCGTTATTGGGCCACGTGTTGCAGAAAATGTGATGGCATCTAATCATTAATAAGTTATAATGAAATAAAATGCGCTTGGATGATTTATTTGGCATCCATCATTAATAAGTTACGCTGTAAAAAGATGCATTTAGGCGATGGATGGCATCCACGTGCCTTTGACTAAATATAGTGCCTTTAGATGATGGCGTTTTTTCCTTTAACGATAAATGCATTTTTTTACGGTCCAGAGTAACACTGAGAGTAAGCAGCACACCGAAAGATGGCAGTAAGGTATACCAAAAGATCCGCTAAGGGTGTGGCAGAAATAACGCACATGCATAATGTGTGTTTATGTGACAGGGTGTCCCTATAAAAGTAAATACTAGAATTTTGGAAAACCATAAGAGATACAATAAAAATACTAAAAAAGTACATTTCACTAAACAACTTCTGCATTTAACTTTTCTCTTGTATCTCTTATGGTTTTTCCAAAAAATTATAGTATTTAATTTTATATGGGACACCCTGTACATAAACTGCACATTATGCATGTGCATTATTTTATGCACGTTGTAGTTCCCTAGGACGGCAAAAATGCACTTTATTGTCATTAGGAAAAAAATGTAATGCCATCATCTAAAAGGCATATTTTGAGCCAAACCTTTTAATGATGGATGCCATCATCATAAACGCATTTTTTCATCATAACTTATTATTGATGGATGCCATCACATTTTCTGCAACATCGTGGCCCAATAACGGGCCAATTGCCCACTTTGACGTCTTTGATACCTTTTGCCAATGCCTTGCCGGCAAAAATGTGATATGGGTAATTATTATTAAAGTTTTATCAAATCATAAGACAAACTTTGTCCTTGTTTCTTTTTTTCATACTTTAAATTAGTATTTTAATTTAATAAATTAATACGTTCTAAAAAATAGTGTACGGTATTTGCATATTTTTAATTTTATAAATTTAAAATATTCTTAAACCTTTTTAAATACTTCTATTTAGTTCTTGTAAAGCAACTTAGGGGATATCCTTTGACCGTCAGTCTGGGCAAAAGATTTCCACGCCTGTACTTAATTTCATTAATAAAACTTAAATAACAATTATATTTTACCATCCAAATCGTTTAGAAATCATCCATACTCCACTCAAAAATTTTCTTTTAAACATACATTACAACACATAAATTACCAATTGGCAGAATTAAATTTTTGCGCAAACCTCAATTTTATTGTTACAAACGTATAATTTTTAGATTTTTACTAAGAAATTACGCGTTGCAACATACAAAATAAACAATATTTTCTTTGATTAGTCTATGTTTATATTTTTGGTAAAGAAACATCAATTTTATGATGTTAGTTTTGTTTTTTGGTGTCACGCGTGAATTTGCATAAAAAGAGATGGTACAAATTATATCAAAGCTTTTTGACCAGGTCTGGCATGCCGCACTTCTTAATAAACTTCCCTCTATGGATCTTTCAGCTAAACTCTGTGCCATGGCTCTCTAGTTATCTATCCGAGTCGATCGTATATCGGTTATTGTGGACGGCCATTCTTCAATGCTTTCACCATGTAAATGCTGGAGTCCCTCAGGGCTCAGTTCCTGGCACCAACATTGTTTCTTCTTCACATCAACGACCTTCTCTCGTCCACAACTAATTCCATTCATAGTTTCGCCGACGGTGGTACCCTTCACTCAGTTTTCCAGGTTCCTAAACCCATTACTAAACCTGACTTGGAAAAACAAGCGCAGAGCGATGCAGAATATCTCTTTCGCAGGATCTTAATTTAATATTGGATTGGGGCGCTAAAAATCTCGTCCATTTTAATGCATCCAAAACACAATCATGTTCCTATGTCACGAAGAGGTCATCAAATACTCATCCTCTACTTATGAGCGGCCAGGTTTTACAGAGCAAAGACACCTTCAATCTTGTGGAGCGTCACATTTGAGAAGTAACCTTAACTGGCATAAACACATTGTATCTATAGCCACGGCAGCTTCAAAAGCTTGGATTTCTCTTTCGAGCCAAAAAGTATTTTTCCACTTCTAATTTATACACTTTATATGTGTGCCCAAATCCGACCTCCCTTGGAATATTGTTCTCATATCTGGGGCATGGCGTCCCCCACAACCCTAAGCATTCTTGATTCTATTCAAAGAAGAGCTATTCGTCTCATTAATGATCCTTCACTTACAGAAGGCTTCCCTCTCTTGCCCATATTGAGCTGTGGGGATTTATCCTTTTTATAGGTACTTCCATTGCTCTAGCTCTGAAGAATTGTCCAGTATAGTTCCTCCACTTACGGTTCTCAACAGAAAACCAGCGGATCGCGCGTATACATCCTATACGGTCTAACTGGACAGGCCACAGCTATTCACTTTGTTCGTTTTATCTGAAGTTCTAGATGGAACTGCTGCCGGAGGATCCTTCCTCCCAAATCTTCAAATATGTTTAGTCCCGTGTCAACAAACTCACCTGCTTTGTTCGCGGGTCTAGTAATGAACTGATTCTGAACCAGAACCGAACTGGTTTAGAATTGTTACGCATGTCTGGTTATTTATTAGTTCAGGTTTATTTACCGCGAACGATTTTCTATACAGCTGAGGATGTATTCTAACCTAGCCTTTTGGTTAGATTTTTCATGGTTAAATTGGATACTACACAAAAGTGGTTGTTCTACTGTCGAAAGCCACTCGAGCTCGCTCGGCGGAAGACGGGATTCCCTGCCTCCTCTCGTTTGTAACATAAGCATGTGTATTTAACCAAAGATAAAATTCAAACAACAAGAAATGAGTAAAATCTTGCTAATATTGTCTATGTTTTTAATTAAATCTGTATGTATTTTATTGCATACATACATTCATACGGAATACAATTAAAAATCCTTTGTTTATATACGGCTCGGAATCACAAAAATATAAAAAATATTCAACAGGTATATTAACCCGCATAAAAAGTGGCAGAAACAAATAAACTGTAATACGACGGTTTTATTTCTGTACCACAAAAACGGAAAACAGCTGACCATGTCGACAATGCGCATGAAATTCCGAACTGAACTTTTAGTTCCAACAAAAATCCAGGACTGCTAATCAGGTTACGAACCGGTAACGAACTGATTCCATTGTAACCCGCGAACACAGAACCGAAATAAGATGATGTTTTCTAAGTACGTGATACGCGTTTTAGCAATGTTTTTTTTATTTATCCAAAAATATGTAATCAGGCTCTGTCAGAGGCTATGTGCTTTGAAAAGTTTGTTTACTTATCATTTTGTGCACTTATGGCATTGCTTTCAGAATGAATTATAGGTGGTTCAGACTTTACCTCTCTTAATAATATTAGATCTCGTGTCATCGATCTATCAATATATTTTTTCTCCTAATTATGATATAGCAATAATTACGGATAATCTGCAAACTAATAAGGTAATGCATGAGAGTAATTAGCTAATTTAATAATTAATTACAATTACCCCACTTAAGCATCGCCAAATATGACCCAGTTACGTGTTCAATGTCAATGGCATGATGTGTACATAAAACAATATGAACGTCTTTAATGATGAATCTGAGAACTTTATTGTATTTGTTTTTAAAAGCAGGAAGCCCTAATATAAAAAAAAAAACACATTAGTAGGTAAGGGTTAAAAGTGACATTTTTTTATGTGGGGAATAGACATGCTATTATTTTTCTTTAGGGGGAAGATACCTTTAAAATGTTGAATAATGATTAAATTTGTATGTACTCATTCAAACTTTAAACGCCTTTTCTCAAAACTAGCTTTTTAAATTAGCGGGCACGATAACTCAAAAGTTCCCAAGCAGCAAACTGACGTCATTATGACGTCGTTTTTAGTCATTTTTGGTCCTTAGGACGTCATCAGACCAAAGTTATGACGTCATTTTAACGTCAGTTAAACGACGTGTCTTGACGTCGTTGAAGTGACGTCTTTTCGACGTCGTTTTGCGTCATACCAGCTTAACAAAAATCTAATGACGTCATGTTTAGAAAACCCAGCCAGAAAAATTTTGTGACATTATATGATTCGTGTCAAAATCCAACCGAAATATTATATGACAGAAAATAAGACTAATAATTTTACAAAATTGAAATAGAAAAAAACTCTACCGATAGATGGCGCAATGGACAATAAACTACTACGTTTATTCCATGCTGCTTTTATCGCCTACACCGTACCGATGAGACCAAAAATAGTACGAGACCGGTCTGCGGGTTGCTTTGAAAGAAATATCTTTGGCTAGTGTAAAAATCTACATCTGCAAAGGATTGGACGGTGTCTCCGAAGAGATGCGACCTTGCAGTGCAAGGGATTGCAAACTGGATGTTTGTCGAACCAGCTATTTTGCTTTAGCAGTTGCTTCTGCTACTGCTAAACAAAATAACAGTTAAAAATAGCACAATTTATTAGCATATGATTTTTAGGATAATTTTATACATAATATTTCTAAATTATCGTTTAATGTAATAATGTAGAATCTCTTGGCGGCCTTATCAATATGAGAAATGATAGATGTGAGCCGTGTCTTTTCTAAAACAGGAAAAATTATTTCAGAACGAAGAAGCCGCATTAGTTTGGAAAAGTTAAAAAAATGTTTTTAAACGAAAATCAAATAAGAACATTTTAAAAGCGCAAATTCAGGTACCCTTTGAAAATAATACAAAAAAACATAAAAAGGCCGCCTGCAATCGGACTATTTTATACAAAGGCGCCGCTATCCTTTACAGCGACGCGCCGATACACTATGGGATGAAATCCATTATTTTGGCCAAAAAGCAACTTTGAAATTTTAATGGCTCATGCTGTGTATTTCAAAGTAGATACTCAAACTACATGTACGCAAAATTATAAAAGGATATGACGACTTCTATTGGGGTAATAAGAAACTTGAAAATGTATTTTAAAGTAAACATAAATATACAACATTTAATCTACTTAGTTTATTATTAGCCTTGTTTACTAAAAAAGTAAAAGAGTTTAAATAATAAGAGCTATTGTTGTGTTTCCGATGCAGTCTCGCGAAGTCTCGCTACTTTTGTCAAAGATTTTTTACCTTTTTCTTTATCAGTTTTTGTACTTACAATTGCCTTCCTACTTTTGCTACTTCTGAGTGTAAGGACAGATACAAGATTTTTATAATTTACAAGGTTTTCCATTTTAAAATTTAATATGTTTTGTCCTACACTGTATATCCTAAAAGATAAAAGCATTCTGATAGAAAGATATGGATTCTACAGAATCTACCCAACAAAACAGTGTTTTTATTTATTTTATACGTTAAAAAATAAAAAAGTTGGGAAAGATGTATCTCTATTACGCTTCTAAGAATAATTTAAAATTATTTTTCAGATTTGGATGGTCATATTTCCGAAACTAATTGAGATAGACACATCAAATGTAGTATTTTTTAAAGCATTTTAAAAGATTTTTTGGTGGTGATATAATATTCAGGGTTATTCCATTTAAAAAAATCATACCTATTGTCGTACCCTGTATATCATATGAGATAATAATCATCGGATTACTGATTAGAATACTACCGAATTAACCAAACAAGCTGACATTTTAGTTTATTTTGTACAATAAAAAATAATAATGTTAAGGGGGGTGTAAATTTATAATAACATATAATAAGTTTTAGGTTTCCAAAAAGCATTTGTAATAATTTATAATATTTTTCCAGTAAAAAGCACCTCATTTTAAGTTAGATTGGTAAGTTTCAGAATTTTGACCAAAAAAATTAATTTCTATCCCATAGTGCGATGACCAGCTGCATCAACCGGCATATCATAAAGAAATATAGCAAAGGCGGCCGCGAAGACAAACATGCCGATTTATTTGCTTTAAACTTTTGTGATTTTTTTCTTACTATAAACATGATAGGAAATTTACCTAAAACAATATTTTCTATAAACACACCCAAAATCTGTTAATGGTAAGTACAATTTTTTCTGAATTTAGCGTTGGCGTTTGCTATTCGCAGTAGTTAATCATGTAATATATTATAATATAATCGAATAACCAAATCGCACTCCAACCTCGAACTCTAACCTACATTTTTAGTGTAAAATTTTAGATTTTAGCTCTCGGTTTATTGCCTAAAATACCTCGAGAGAAAATCTAAATTTTTTTTCCCTGTATAATGAATAACTATTTTAAACCTAAAGTTAAATCAAGGATCATTACAAAAAAAAAAACATTTTTTAAGAACCTAATAATAAAAGTAGTGTAGGTAGCTCCTCTAGCTCATATCAGATAACGCCTAGATATATACAATTTATTACAATATTTAAAATGTATCACATATTACCAAAATAATTAAAAAATATTTTTTGAACTTAGACACCCTGTATCTTAGTTAATATCAACTTTTAACTAGCAACTAAATGTAAATAAATTATCCGAGGAGAGATAGCTGCTGGGCCTTCCTTGTCTGTCTTCAAGGAAGGTAAACGCAGATGGCGCGTGAGTCGACTTTATCGTTTGCCCGCCAAATTCAAATTATATAGCTGTGCTATTTTTGCCCTTAATGTTAGGTACTTGTTTTTGTTTCCTATTAATATAAAATATTGGGGTTTAGTTCAATAATTACACACACCTAATTAAAAATGTCATTTATTTGGTTTTTATAAAGATTTTTCTTACAGATAACCATGTCAATATTACCTTAAATTATCTGTTGAAAAGCACAAATTTAATATATACACTGTGATCACTAATAAAAGTCAATATTCAAAGTCAATTAAAGGTAAAAAACCACGAAACACACAATAAATCACAGAAAATGTAAACAAACTGTCCAAACAAATCGGCCATTGAAAAATATCAAACACAAATATCGAATAACATTTCGGCGTGACTGCCTGCGGCAACGTTTGTCAAGTTAAAAATATTCGATTCATGGTATATTTTCTTTCTCTTAATTAGATGTGAGCCAAAAAAGGACATTAAAGTTTACATGCAGAAATTGTAAACAACTTGGCAGCCAGGGCAAAGCGATGATTGCTCCATCTACGATAGCCTGCCATGATGAAAGACAAAGACATATTTATTGGAACTTGCGTTAAACCAGAAAGAGATAAATACAATGGACAAATTGTTAGGACCAGTATATAAAGCTGTTACATTACTTTATCATGTATGTGGGGATATTTTAATCGAAGATAAACAATTTCTGATCAATGCAATAATTTTTTTAGATTAAGTCTGGTTAGTTCTCGTGGACTTTTAATAAATATACAAAGACTTTGCCAGTTTAAGTTAAAAAAAATACTGAGAGCTAGTAGAAAAATAATTCCTTTCTTTTTGATTTGTCTCCTTTAAAAAAAATATCAGCAAAGTCGCACCTAAGCAGCTTAATCAATTTAATTTCAATTCAATTTTATTAATGCATTAGTTTTAAACGGGAAGAAAGTAATTCTCATTAAACACATGTCGATCAGAATTTACAAGCTTCAAACTACAAAGTTTATATGTACTAATAAATAAAGCCCTGAAGCTCTGTCCGTTAAACTCTCTTTGATTTCTGCGAACACCAGCCGAGAGAGAGTAGAAAATCTCTCCAGTTTGAGCGACCTTCTCTTATCGAAGCACCTAAGAAATCCGTTTCTTCGGCAAGAAGAAATCCGCATGTACGCATGTTTGGTTCGCGATCGGGCTAGCTGCATCGCACGGTTGAAATTTCATGTTTCTTCGCGTTTTGCTTGTATACGTTTGTTTATTAAAGCTTTTCCGGTGATTTTTTTTGTTGATGTCTGAAAATTCGTTGTGTTGGGAAAATTGCTTGCAAAAACTTTTTAAAGTTGAAAGAAATATTGACGTTTATTTATTGTTTATAAACATTTTCCGTGACAGTTTGACAATAGTGTTTTATTTGACATATTCCACTACCCTCTCTATAAGTATAAGGATTCTTTTGCAGCAGAGTAGCAAGGTAGGTCATGTTACATTAGGTGGGAGAGAGCGGGAAGGGGGCTGGACACTTTTTGATTAATACTATTTTTCGTCTACATTATAAAATAGTTAAACTGTTTTATTTGTGTATAAGTATCGCTTAGTAATATATCTTAACAGTTAATAATTGCCAAATATTTTTTATAGAATATGATTGGTATTTTAACAAGAAAAATGACTACATGTCAAGTGTCCAGATCCACCCCATATACGGAAAGGATCTGTACTTATAAACATCAAATTTTAACACAATATTTAAGAGTTATTTACTCTTGAAAATCAACAAAAAGGGAGGGGTTGAATTCAGGGACAGCCATTTTATTGATTTGTCATGATTTTGGGTATGGCCATATTTATTTCATTCTGAAAGACATCTCGCCAAGTACACAAAAAATGAAAAAGCAAATAAACCCTTTGTGAACAATGATTTATTGCAGCAAAAAATATTCAACCCGACGAGTACGCCACGTGCCACACTTTTATAGCAGGCCAGAGACGAAATAAGAGGGTGTTTTTAAAGACGTGATACGTGTTTTCGCAATGTTTTTATTTATTTATCTAAAAATATGTAATCAGGCTCTGTGCTATGTGCTTTCGAAAAGGATTGTTTACTTTATTTTAATTATATATTTTTATATTATAAAGTGTCTTTTTATGCTCATGGGATTGCCGCACTCGCCTATAGGCTCGTGCTGCCAAACATCCCATTCGTAAAAAAGTATCACTTTATGCACTTGGTACATAAATTATCTTTTTTTAGATCTAGAGTAGGTACCCTTAAAGCAATAAAACGGCAAATCAAAATGAAACTGTTTATAGATAAATTGTGTGAAAAGGGGAGAAATTTCGCATATGTCTTACTCTTTTAGTCACTTCCGGTTTAGCCGATAAATCTAACAATACCAAATTATTTGCTATCGGATTAAATAAAGGACATAAATAATAGGGGATCATGGCCACAAAGATGCAATATTAAAAATAGCTTTTAAAAAAGAAGTAGGTGTAAAAACTTTTTAAAATGGTGAATTTCTATTTAAATTTAATAGTTCGAAATTGGAGCCATTTCCGGTTAAACCGGAAGTGACTAAAAAGTACACACCATTTATCAATACCCAATCTCATTTTGATATATCTAATACATAAGGGGTTATAGCTTGTCTAATAGCTTCGTTTACACCCGGTGTAAAGATGTACTCTTAGATATGATCTTAAAATGTCATTACTTTATTTTTTTCTTTACAAACCTATTTTGCTTTAAATTTTAAATTTAAGCTTTCTCTAATTCATCTTCAATCGACAATTTATTTTTCTTTAACTGTTCATTCTTAACTTTCGTTATTCAAAAATTTTCAAAATGTTCGGTGTATAGATTAAAAAAGCTTATTAGGTAAACTGGTTAATAAGATTCTTCTTAATTATTTTAGAAACAATCACTAATTATAGATACAATAAAGACGGTATTTAATTGAGTGTGAACCGTGATAGTTTACTGATGATTTATTTGACTAATTTGGCTGTCCTTTCTTGGAATTCGAATTTCAATACAGGAAACAAGGTCATTGACAGAAACAGTTATACATGTCTGGAAGTGTGCCGGACATTTATCAATTTTTGACATTCCTATAAAATATTATGATTTAAATACTATTTTATTAATAAATTGCTACTCTTCATTTATTAGTCTTGATTATTAACTAACTTTGCTAAAGATAATTATGTTAGTGTAACAATTGGGGTTTTAAAAAGTCATTGGCTAAACGACAGCCGGCAAATTTGCTTAATTATAAAGAAGAAAACCGCCGTCCGGTAGTATTATCTATTTATGTATATGAAAAACCGCCGAAAACCCAAATTAATTTGTTATTGCCGGCGGTTATTACTTATTTGCTACACTTTGTTCGTTCTTTTATCCCTAGAGTTTCTAGATTGTGGAACCTGCTGCCCGCGGAGGTCTTTCCTTCCCCCAAATCTTCAAGTATTTAAGTCCCGTGTCAACAAACTCCCCTCTTACCTCGCTTAAGACACCCACGGTACGTTGGTATTTAGGCTTTTAGCCTTCGTGGTTTGTCCAAAGATAAAAAAAAATTACCGGTAGATGCCGTCTTTCGGCAGTTTTGCTTATAAAAACTATTAAAAACCGCCGAAAATAGTGAATCTATCCTTAATAATTATTTATTATGCTGTGCCATAAGCGTTTTTTTGTAATTTTATTGTTAAAGGTGTTATGTTGACATAGCACCCTTTGGAAAAAATTTGGAGTGGTATAGCGGGATGGGGACAGGCAAATAAAACCACTATTGTATTTATCCTTACGTTTCGTGGCTGGATTGCCACTTTATCAAGACCTATAATTAAAAAAGACACATTACAAAACTATTTCATCACATGGACTCAATATTTTTTATTATGCTTCTTCTGTGGATCATCGGACACTGTAATAAACTGCATAGGAAACGCAGACCGCATTGTCTTTTTGAAAGCACGGTTTCAAGCAACTCTGAATTCGTTACTCGGCATAGCTATCAGAATATTGGACAGTGTGCCTTTAATAGCATTTGCCAATTTTGACTGGCACGATCAAAAATACGTTACCGCAACAGAAAATGTCTACGCAATAGTGTTTTCTCGCTCATGCAATTGCTGCGAACGAATTATTTGGCTAAATTAGTTTAATTTTGAAGTCAGTCTATTTGCAATTTTTATCGGTAAGCAATGATTGTACGACGACAGTGATTAGCGTGAACGGTGTTACTACTACTTTCATATTCATTTGATTATAGAATAGGCAATAAATTCAAAAGAAAACTTTTACTCATATTATTACCACAACAAATAACAAATAATAAATGAACCTCATCAAGACGAAATGACAAATAAATCGCACGGCCAACAACAATTGACACTCGCTACGCATGTGCTTAAATTTGTGTGTCGTTGCAGACATTCATGTGCGCCAACCTGTGCAGAGCTGTCTGACCATCCAGGTACACGAGGCCGGCTGATCGTCGCAAATGAGATTTTCTAAGTTGCATCTGTCATTTGCGCAAGTGGTATGCAGTAGTCTTTTGCGCAAATTATGGCGTGGCTTGAAGCGAAAGAACAGTGGATTTATTTGACTGGTACATTTAGTTACATACATACCTACCTTATTATTTTTGATGCGATAAATCAAAAATACTTTAGTCAGCTTCGCGTTATAATACCCGCAGAACCACTACTGCCAAAAAGTTGGTACTAGAAAACAGACCTGCTTAATAACCGAACATACAATAAATTCCAAACCATTCTGCCAGGCCTCTACGCTCGCAGGCTCGCGGGCTGGCGGAGTGCGTTCAACAGTTCAGCTCAGTATCGACGAAACGTATTTGGTGGCCATCTACAAGAAAAACGTATTGGCTTAATTGTAGCTATATCCTATTTCTTTTGCAACAAGGTTAAATGCATCCTTTTTGAAAAGTCCCCTGTAAGTCCGGTCCTGCCCAAATCTATTCGACCAAAATTGAAAAACCTTAAGAAAACATATCTGCCCATTACCCTGTAAAAATAAAAATGATTAGCGCAACAGATAAAGTTAGTTACTTAAAAATTGTGCAAGTTTAATTTGGCCACCTGTATACCTTGTACAACAATAATGTTGATTTATGTTTATTTAATTGTCTATTTAATTAAACAGGCTTATAATAGTTTACCTACTTTCTAAGATTAACTTATTAAGTTAACTTTCGTATAACTACGATTTTTAAATTCGTTTAGTATTCAGATAAAAGACCCATAAAGACTCAGTGAAGACTGCAAGTCATTTACGATAGACCGTAATATAAGTATATCAATTAATTTTTAATTACAAAAACAATTTTTTAAATTACAAAAACGATATTTCTAAGGCAGCTAATGCTTTTGCTTTCAACATATGGTATGCCGAATGCAGAACACTCATCTTTTTTTTTGCATTTACCGTAAGATAAAAAAATTACAAGCTTCCTTTTTTAGAGCAGCTGTAGTATAAGAAGGAACAGTTTAAAAATGTAAATTCGGTGCTCTTTGATAAGAAAAAAAATCACAAAAAAGTTTAAAGCAAATAAATCGGCATGCTTGTCTTCGCGGCCGCCTTTGCTATATTTCTTTTATGATATGCCGGTTGATGCAGCTGGTCATCGCACTATGGGATAGAAATTAATTTTTTGGTCAAAATTCTGAAACTTACCAATCTAACTTAAAGTGAGGTGCTTTTTACTGGAAAAATATTATAAATTATTACAAATGCTTTTTGGGAACCTAAAACTTATTATATGTTATTATAAATTTACACCCCTTAACATTATTATTATTTATTGTACAAAATAAACTAAAATGTCAGCTTGTTTGGTTAATTCGGTAGTATTCTAATCAGTAATCCGATGATTATTATCTCATATGATACACAGGGTACGACAATGGGTATGATTTTTAAATGGAATACCCTGAATATTATACCACCAAATCTTTTACAAAAATACTACATTTGATGTGTCTATCTCAATTAGTTTCGGAAATATGACCATCCAAATCTGAAAAATAATTTTTAAATTATTCTTAGAAGCGTAATAGAGATACATCTTCCCAACTTTTTTATTTTTAACGTATAAAATAAATAAAAAAACACTGTTTTGTTGGGTAGATTCTGTAGAATCCATATCTTTCATCAGAATGCTTTTATCTTTTAGGATATACAGTGTAGGACAAAACATATTAAATTTTTAAAATGGAAAACCTTGTAAATTATAAAAAAAATCTTGTATCTGTCCTTACACTCAGAAGTAGCAAAAGTAGGAAGGCAATTGTAAGTTACAAAAACTGATAAAGAAAAAGGTAAAAAAATCTTTGACAAAAGTAGCGAGACTTCGCGAGACTGCATCGAAACACAACAATAGCTCTTATTATTTAAACTCTTTTACTTTTTTAGTAAACAAGGCTAATAATAAACTAAGTGAGATTAAATGTTGTATATTTTATGTTTACTTAAAATACATTTTCAAGTTTCTTATTACCCCAATAGAAGTCGTCATATCCTTTTATAATTTTGCGTACATGTAGTTTGGAGTATCTACTTTGAAATACACAGCATGAGACCATTAAAATTTCAAAGTTGCTTTTTTGGCCAAAATAATGGATTTCTATTCCATAGTGTATCGGCGCGTCGCTGTAAAGGATAGCGGCGCCTTTGTATAAAATAGTCCGATTGCAGGCGGCCTTTTTATGTTTTTGTATTATTTTCAAAGGGTACCGAATTTGCGCTTTTAAAATGTTCTGTACTATACATAAAACGATCCACACAAAACCAATGGAAAAATATTTGCAGAAATACATGGTGTCCAGTATCTCCATCGACAAACTTCGGGGGCGATTTTATAATAAAAAAGAAATAAGAACTAAACTTCATACAAACATATATTCCTAACAGGGGCGCAGTTAGGGGGATCTAGGGGCTGAAACCCCCCAAATATTGAGAATTTAAAATATATTGGTGGTATCCAAAAGTATACTCCATAAACTGGAGCTAAGCCCCAAAATCAAGAACCTAGTTGCGCCACTGATCCCTAACGTCTTGGTTTTGAACTACGGTGTATAATTTTAAAAAACTATCAGAATATATACAGTGTGTCCCAGAATAGGTGTTACAAAGACAAATTGACCAAATTTTTTTGAATTTTAGGACGGCGCTTTGGAAAACTGATCGCATCGTACAAAACTCAGAAATACAAAGGTACATGCCGATTTAATTATACAGGGCAAGTTATAAGTAAAGAATATATAAAAATGTCAAGAGTAAGTGCTTTTATTTTCTTTAATATAATAAAATTGTATAAGTAAATGTTGTAAGAATTGAATTTTTACCTCATAATTTAGAAGTTAAAGCATTAAATTACAGAAAATGTTTTTCAGCCATTTTTTGCAACTTATGCATAAACACTTAAATATCTCGGCAATAGAAAGTAAATTTATAAACAAAATCCCTAAAAAACTTTTAGGTATTCCCGCACATAAGTCGGTGACACATCGACAAGACAGAAATTCGACGAGCTTTCGACGGTATGTACGCGTATATATTCGTGTTTGAAGTGATGACAACCGTACAGAGACGAGCATACGTTTAATGGTTAATTTTTACTAGTCTCGGTCAATGAAATCATATGTCTATCGGAGTGCGCCGATGTTCCCTAAATCAAAAAGTGCCATAATAGAACTCTCCAAAGCTGCGTCCAGATCAATAAATATTTGCGTTGTGCGTTGTATTTGACGCAAATTTGCTCAGCAAAAAATGGTACGCCACGGTTTTTCAAAAATATAAATTATTTTTAAAATCCCCATTGAATTTGGAACAAATTTGATATCTTGACTTTTCACGTGCGTTGTATTTGACCCAAGTTTTGCTCAGCAAATTTCCGTCAAATACAACGCACAACTGCTATGTTTATTGATCTGGATTGCGACTTAAGACTAGTTGCCTAGAAGCCTGAGATCCTACCGAACATAATTTTGCAGACAAAAATTAAATATTTTCTTATCTGACAGGTTAACTTGCTTTGCTATTTCATTTGAAGCTCTTTCTGTGTAATCTTTTTGCAAATATTCTTTTAATGTATAATTATTAAGTACATTACGTTTCTCAATCTCGATCCACAAATCTAATATTAAAGAAATCCATCTTTGGTACAAAAATTTCATGAAATAACACTAATTTCCCCGTGTAAAAACCAGACACAATCACAATATGAATCACACACTGTAAAGAAAATACAAAATTATTCTGTGTTGCATTTGTTTACTAAAGGACGTGGATTGCCGACATCGGACTCGCTAATATGCCTACGTGCTGTGGATGCCTGTAAAAATCGCGTTTTTGTCGCTGTTTTACTGACCTATGTGCGACAAGCCCTAATTGCTTTCAATTTTTTTCTCTCTTGCCCAGTATTAAGAGTTTTAATGTGTAATGTAAAAAAATTGACAAAGTTTCTTTATTTAATTTAATGCTCTAACTAAAAGTGACCACATTTTCAATCATACAAAGTGGGACAATTGGAAAACATGTAATAAGATGAAGACAAATTGTTTGTTTTTCCTATTCTCTTTTTCTTGAAAAGCAAAAAATATTGCTATACTACTGTAGTTGGTACATTAACACCCAGTCCGCACAAAAAACGGGAATTTCTAAAAAACAGATGTCACGCGCCAAAAAGCGGGACTGTCCCGCAAAATCGGGCCGTGTGGTCACTTTACTCTAAAAATAAATTTTGATATAAAATTAATTTCTCTACAACATTTTCTTATCAATTTTGTTATATTTAAAAAATTAAAGTACTTTACTCTTGGGCATTTTTATATTTTACTTATAACTTGTATAACCTTATAACCCTATATAACAGCAATCGAAATAATTTTTTATTTCTTAGTTTTGGCGATGCGACCAGTTTTCCCAAAGTGCCATCTTAAAATTCCAAGAGTTTTCGTCTATTTGTCCTCTTGTAACACCTATTCTGGGACACACTGTATACATTAACTTTTATACCAATTTGGATAATGTTTTTATAGAGATTATGGTGTATCAAAAGAGGATATTTTTTACATAGAAAAAAATTCCACCAATAAATCCTGGCTTAGCTTAGAACAAATTTGATTCTGACGAGCCGAGAGTTGTGGTAATGGTTTTTGGGAGTGGGGCCACAGGCCGAGCCTCGCTTCTTCTCATAATCTTTGGGACAAACCAATGAATGCTGCTTCCAGTCACCAGAACAATGTTAGAGGAACAAGAAAGATAGTAGAGGAGTTTAGAGCTGACATTAGACTTAAATACTTGAAAGATTTGGGGGAAGGAAAAGACCTCCGCGGGCAGCAGGGTTCCACAATCCTGAGAAACTCTAGGGATAATAAGAACGAACAAAGTGAGAAGTTCGGGGCCTGTCCAGTTGGACCGTATAGGGATGCATACGCGCGGAACCACGAGTTTCTCTGTTGGGAACCGTAAGTGGAGGAACTATACTGGACAATTCTTCAGAGCAGAAGCCATGGAAGTACCTATAAAAAAGCGATAAATCCCCACAGCCCGACGATGGGCAAGAGAGAAGCCTTTCTGTAAGTGAAGGATCATTAATGAGACGAATAGCTCTTCTTTGAATAGAATCAAGAATGCTTAGGGTTGTGGGGGACGCCATGCCCCAGATATGAGAACAATATTCCAAGGAGGTCGGTTTGGGACACATACAAAGTGTATAAATTAGAAGGGAAGAAATACTTTTTGGCTCGAAGAAATCAAGCTTTTGAAGCTGCCGTGGCTATAGATACAATGTGTTTATGCCAGTTAAGGTTACTTTCAAATGTGACGCCCACAAGATTGAAGGTGTCTTTGCTCTGTAAAACTTGGCCGCTCATAAGTAGAGGATGAGTATTTGATGACTCTTTTCGCGACAAGGAACATGATTGTGTTTTGGATGCATTAAAGTGGACGAGATTTTTGGCGCCCCAATCAATATTAAATTAAGATCCTGCGAAAGAGATATCTGCATCGCTCTGCGTTTGTTTTCCAAGTCAGGTTTAGTGATGGGTTTAGGAACCTGAAAACTGGAGTGAAGGGTACTATCGTCGGCGAAACTATGAATGGAATTAGTTGTGGACGAGAGAAGGTCGTTGATGTGAAGAAGAAACAATGTTGGTGCCAGAACTGAGCCCTGAGGGACTCCAGCATTTACTTGAAAGCTGAAGAATGGCCGTCCACAATTCAACTGATATACGTACGATCAGATAGATAACTAGAGAGCCAAGTACAGAGTTTAGTTGAAGACCATAGGAGGGAAGTTTATTAAGAAGTGCGGCATGCCAGACCTGGTCAAAAGCTTTGGGATATATCAAGAGCAACGATCTGGGATCCTAAACGTCTTAGTTTTGAACTACGGGTTGTAAAAATTAATAATTATATTTAATAATTTAACACACACCTATTTTAAAATTAAGATGGATTACGTTAAAAAACACCATAAAATGGTTTCTAAAAGGGTATCACATTTTTTTTATAAAATAATAACATAAAAACTACCAACAAATTATTTAAAAACTTTGATTTTCTAATAATACTATAAAATACATACAGACGGTCATGCAAAACTGTCACATTGGGGCGTCATGGTTAGTTTTGGTTGTTAAATCTTATTTTTAATTCGCTTCACACCAATCAAATTACGCCTAGTTGTGCTTTTACTGTAGTCTGTTTTTAATAGACTAAAGCAAAAAATAAACAGTTTAAAAAAATAAATCGATTTCAAAACAATAATAAAACTTGAAAAGTAAAAATAATAAAAATTAACTAAAAAAATGAGTCGGTAATAATATATGTGCAAACCAAAAAGTATTCATTACACTTATTAAAATATGACATTCTTTATTATATTTCTTACTAAATATAAGACAAGAAGAAAAACCATCATGATTAATATTATTAATATTTATTAAATCTATTGTTTGTAGAGAGAAAATAAAGGAATTCTTCTACAGAAATTTTTATAATAAAAACTAAAAACCTGGTTCAAAAGTATTCTGTAAGACACTTAAACCACACATTTTTATATTTTAGGTAACTAGCATCAATGACAGCTTGCGGTCGACAGGGCATGTGTTAACTAAATTTGTAGTAACTTCAGCGAACATTTTTTGCTTCTTCAAGATATTTTACGGTAATTTTATTTTTAAATGTTTCCTTATCTGCTGCTCAGTCTCCCACAAATTCTCAATTGGATTGAGATCTGGTGATTGCAGAAGTGTTTTTAATTGGTGAGTACATTATAAAGCTACCCATTCTCTCACTTAACTTAGACGAATGCCTTAGGGTCACTATCATCATGCACGAAATAAAAATCTCACAGCGAGGTCCAAGATTGGCTAGTCACTTTCTTCCTAAATTTTGAGCTAAAATATTTCTGTAGATAAACCTATCCATGAGCCCACCTTCAATAAAATGCTCTGAGATTTCCCCACTCCGCTTGCGGCCATACAACCCCATACCAAAACGTCAAAACGTTTCCCACCACCATGTTTGGATACAGTTGAAGAACGCGTATCGGCTGGTTTCATTCGTGTCCGGCTGTTTTCGAACACCCTGTCTAAACAAAACAGAAAATAGCACATAAACCATCAAATCGATTATCAAACATGATATTTAATGTGAAAGATAAACAAAATAAATTTAAAAAATCAGGAGTTTATAAGCTACTTGTAGAAGTGTAATAGCTGTTACATTGGACAAACAGGAAGAAATTTCAGAAACTAGGTTTAAAGAACATAACTCATGTTATAGGTTAGGAAAACAACATCCAAATTTCGCAAACCATTTTCTGGAAACCAGTGACACAAGGCATTTCAAATCAGTACCCTAAAATATGTACATGTAGGGAACAAAAGGGGCAGAAGACTAAGATACATTAAGAGAAAATATTGGAAATCTATAAACATAAGAAACAGAATGTACTATGCTGCTTAACTCACAGATTGACCTAGAAATCTTACCCCTTATAAAACTTTTATAAAGTATAGCAATAAAATCTTTAAGTTTCACAACTGTACCATATTGATTTTAAAACCTTTTTTAAAATATGTTTTTTATTAGGTATTACTGTTTATATATAAGTAAACATAATTTTAGTTTGTCAGTACGTTTGAAAATGTAGTTGTACTACGAGAACAGCTGTCACGGCTAAATATTCAATTAAAGAGCATGGAATATACAGAACCAGGGTTGGTGGTTAAAGACTCGGACTTTTGAAAATACGCCAACATCACATTCTCGTCAATCCGCCCCACATTTTTTGTAGCAAGCCATTCAGAAAACGATTTATATGTTTGATGGTACCGCTCTTTAGATTTGTCTCGGCAGGAAGTGAGGCACACACAAGGTCAGCTGCCTTTCTTGGATGCCATTTTCATATTCATTAACATTTTAAAATAGAAATGGAATTATACTAAATTAACAATAATTCAATGTCTGACAAGTGCTGATGACAGAGCAATGTCAAAATAAATGTGTTGCTATGGATTAGTTTTTAACAGGTGAACATTTCAAGATCTCTGATATTTCATTAAAGACATGATGTTAATGATTACTAAACCATGCGATACATGTACAACAAAGCGGCAAGCAGAAAAACATGATACGTATTGCGATGCGATAAGGCCTTTGTCAAGCTGTCTGCAGCCTGGAGGTGTTTGACCAGCCTCGGCTTCGCCTCGGCCATTTAAAAACCACCTCAGGCACCTAAAGTGTAAACTTTCGCATCTTGTAATGTAAATAACTATTTCCAAATGGCCGTTCCGTTTATTCGATCATTATTGGTCGGTTGCAGCACTCGAACGATGTAACCAACAAGTAAGTGACTGTTTCCAATATCGCGAAATAGAAAGTCACTAAAAAATTAACAATACATAAACTGCCATTTTTAGAAACCAGTAGTAATTCTATTTTTTATGAGGGCTTGACCTACACCTAAATCCATGCCTGCAGTGGACAATTACGTCCACTGAAAAACCACACGTTTCGCTAGTTTAGTGTAAATATAGATATAATGAAGTATATAAACACAGTTCTTACTTGTACCCTCAGGCTTCTAAAAGTGAAATTTCACAGCTTGCGGATTATGATAGGCCTCACACAATATCTACAGGACAATAAATATTAGTGGACATGTTTATAAACCACTCAACATGTTTATTATTATAATTTATGTCGATTTAAGTGAAAAAGCAAAAATATCGTCACTTTCGTTTATTTTTACGGCTCATTAATGTTGTCGGTTTCACTTGTAATTAGGATGCTGAGATATGAACCTCATCTGAAAGGGAATCTTAAGACGTGGTTTTGTTAAAACAAAACAAATTTGTTCGTGCGGTTTTAAGAGAAATTGATGGTCCGAATAATGGTTACGAAATGTTTTCCCCTTTAAAGAGATCCCCTGGTTATTAGATGGTTTGATATTAAAATATTATATTTTTAAGTAATAATCTATTAATTTTTCTTTTTAATTTACAACCATATACATTGACATTATTAAGTAAGAGTCCGTGAGCGGCAGACAGAATGAAGTTTAATATTTCTGTTATTTGACAAGATATTACAAAAAGTCTTATATAGAAGTTGTAGGGTTTCTAAATAGGCATGTTTTAAAATTTCTTTAATCCATACAGAGCGTTTTAAAAAACATTTAAGTAACTAAAAACTAAAAATCGACGTTTGTTGTTGTCAAAATAAATGGATAAAAAAAAATAAAAAATTTAAAGTTTATTATTATTAGGTTTAAAATTTTGAAATTTATCGCTTTAACTTCAGGATATTCTTAAAAACATTTGACATTAAATGTCAATTTTTTGTTTTTAATTTTCAGTTACTTATTTATAAAAAAGTTTTTATTTGGATTTTTTGTTTCTTTTATAAGACTTGGCGTGAAACCAAATAAAATAACATTTATAGAATTAGGCTTTTACAAAATGACAAAGGTTAAGTTTTAAATTATTAACTTTGGCCTGGTACCGCCAAAGCCACTAAGAGTAAACTTCATAGCCTTCC